>OZ024742.1:301848773-301851273 GCA_964016885.1 Eledone cirrhosa | reverse complement strand
CGCAGCATTTGATTCCTCTTATGCTCAGTCTCTCTCTCAATTCCTTTATGCTTTGTCGTTCACGTATATTACTGTTACACATCCATCGGAGCATGCAGGCTTCGTTTCTCTCTAATCTACGTAAGTCTTCCACCTTCAGCGCCCAGGTCTCACTACCATGCAACATCGCTGTTCGGATACACGCATCATACAGTCTGCCTTTCATTCTGAGGGAGAAGCCTTTTGCAGCTAGCAGTGGTAGTAGTTCCCTAAACTTCTTCCATCCCGTTCTTACCCTAGTTATTGTACTTTCTGAGCACCCACCTCCGTTGCTAATTCGGTCACCTAGGTAGCAGAAGCTGTCTACTGTTTCTACAGGGCCCTCCCAGAGATTGGTGGTACTTGTTTCCTGTGGCTGTTTGCTTGCTGTTTCAGCACAGCTGCTGCATGTGAATCCTATATTCTTAATTAAGCTTCCTGAGATCCCGCTACATCTCTTGTGTACCCATTGTTTGCATTTGGGGCAGAGAATGGAGTTTCTACCTACACCTTTCCTACATACTGAGCAAGGCCATTTCCCTGAGGGGATCTGGGTTCTGTTTTCTCGTCTACTTACAAGGACCTTAGTCTTTGTCATGTTGACTTTGAGGCCCTTTCTCTCTAGTCCCTGCTTCCAGGTTTGGAATTTATTCTCTAGTTCTACCATAGATTCAGCTATGAGTGCGAGGTCATCAGCATACAGGAGTTCCCATGGGCATCCGGTCTTAAACTCCTCCGTTATTGCCTGCAGGACTATGATGAACAGGAGAGGGCTAAGAACAGAGCCCTGGTGGACCCCAACCTGTACGCTAAATTCCTCGCTATACTCATTGCCAATCCTAACTTTGCTGACTGCTCCCCTATACATGGCTTGTACCGCTTTCACAAGCCATTCATCTACTCCTAGTTTTCTAAGAGCCCACCAGATTACTGCACGTGGAACTCTGTCAAAGGCTTTCTCAAGGTCGACAAATGCCAAGTAGAGTGGCTTACTTTTAGCTAGGTACTTTTCCTGTAATTGCCTCACAAGGAAGAGGGCATCAGTGGTGCCTTTCCCTGGTACAAACCCAAATTGCATCTCGTCTATATTCACCCGGTCCCTAATCAGCTGTGCTATAACTCTTTCTGTTACTTTCATGACCTGGTCCATCAACTTTATACCTCTATAGTTTCCTCTATCTAGTGCATCGCCTTTACCTTTGTAGCAGTTGACAATGATGCTACTGCACCAATCTTTTGGTATGGCCCCCTCTAGTATTACCTGGTTAACGATACGTGTGGTTATAGTGTGACCTACAGACCCAAATGCCTTCAGCATCTCGGCAGCTATACCCGATGGACCGGTTGCCTTCCCTATCTTCATATCTCTGATTGCCTTACTTACTACGCTGCCGCTGACTTGTACTGCTGGTCCCTCTATAGGGTCTACGTGGGGTAGGGTCTCTTCTTCCCATGCATTCTCCTCATTTAGTAATCTATCATAATGACTCTTCCATGCATCTTTCTTCTCAGCACTTGTGAGGGCAAGCTCACCTTTATCATTCCGGATACACTTCTCTCCAATGACATCACAACTATCTCTGACACACTGCCTCGCAATCTTGAATACCTCCTGTTTCTGGTCCTCACGTTGTAAAACATGCTTGAATTTTCTATCCTCTGCTTCCCTCCTAGCTAAGTATACTTGTCGCCTAGCTTCCCTCTTGGTCTCTATGTAATGTACCCTGCTCCCCCCGTTCTTCCATTCTTTCCATGCCTGTCTCTTGGCCTTGACTGCTTCATCTACCTTATTGTTCCACCACCAAGTCACTCTCCTCCTGCTTGAGGTCTTACTCCAGCCACAAACCTCATCCGTCGCCTCTAGTAAGTTATTTTTTAGGAACTCCCAGTTCTCTTCTACGTTAAATGTCTCTATCTGTTCTTCTTTACTGTCGTAGGCGTTGAGTAAAATATCTTTAAATCTGTTACTGGTTGAGGGGACTTTCAGCTTCCAGATCTTTCTTCTCCAGGTTGGCCTCTGTTTCAGGGCTCGTCTAGTTCTGACCGTGAGGTCGCTGACAACTAAGCTATGTTGGGATGTACATTCCTCACTAGGGAAGGCTTTTGTGTTTACGACCGTCCATCTGTCACGTCCTCTGATGAGGATAAAATCTAACTGACTAGAGTGCTCCCCTGATCTATAGGTGATCAGGTGGTTGTCGGGTTTTTTAAAGTTTGTGTTACATATCGACATGTCATTGGCGTCGCAGAATTCTAGAAGTCTGAATCCTTCCTCATTCCTTGTGCCAACTCCATGGCCTCCATGTACTCTATTGAAGCCGTCGCAGTGTTTACCTACGTGTCCGTTAAAATCTCCTGCAATGATTAGGAAGTCCTTGTCGTCTGTTAGAGCAGTAGTGTGTATTAGGGACTCGTAAAACCTATCCTTAAGTTCGTCTGGCAGCCCCGATTGGGGTGCGTAAGCTGATATTATTGTGGTAAT
>OZ024742.1:301717349-301827349 GCA_964016885.1 Eledone cirrhosa | reverse complement strand
CTTTACCCTTATAACAGTTAACGATGATGCTGCTATGCCAGTCCTTCGGAACAACCCCATTCTGTACGACTTGGTTAACTATGCGGGTGACCATGGTGTGTCCCACCGTGCCAGATGCCTTCAGCATCTCAGCAACTATTTCCGAAGGCCCAGCCGCCTTACCAGTCTTCATATCCTTGATTGCCTTACTTATTATACTCCCCTCGACTAACACTGCTGGTCCCTCTATCGGGTCGATATGGGGGAGACTGTCTTTCTCCCATTTATTCTCCTCATTTAGTAGCCTTTCATAGTGACACTTCCAAGCTACCTTCTTATCAGTGTCGGTGATGGCAAGTATGCCATCATCGTTAAGTACACACTTCTCCCCGACAATATCACGGTTTTCCTTGACGCATTGCCTGGCAATCCTGAACACCTCACGTTTTTGGTCATCGCGTTGTAGAACATGCTTGAACTTTCTTTCCTCAGCTTCCCTTCTTGCTAAGTACACTTCTCTCCTAGCTTCCCTCCTGGCCACTTGATAGTCTACTCTACTTCCCCCATCCCGCCATACTTTCCAAGCCTGCTTTTTGGCCTTAATTGACCCCTCTACCCTATTGTTCCACCACCATGTTACTCTCCTCCTGCCTACAGGCCTGCTCCAGCCACAGATATATATACATATATATATACATACATAATATACACATATATATATACATACATATATACACATATACATACATATATACATACATATATACATATATATATACATATATATATACATATATATATACATATATATATACATATATATATACATATATATATACATATATATATATATATACATATACATATATATATATATTTATACATATATATATATACATATATATATACATATATATATATACATATATATATACATATATATATATACATATATATATACATATATATATACATATATATATACATATATATATATACATATATATATACATAAAATAAAGTTAAATAAAAGTCAAATGATTAAAATTTAGCTTCGTTTATTACTGCTATATATATTTCAGTGACAGCCATCTTTGGCTGTGACCTCTTCAGGCAGTTTGAATTAGTATGGTATAGACAAGTACATATGTTGTTTAGGTGTATGATATTGTCAATACTCTGATATGCCCAGTTCCTTGCTGGGTTGTTAATTCACTGGGGAACTGGAGTCATATGAATTCAGGTCCCCTTCTCCTCTCATTGGTCAGTTATTAGTGTTGTCATTGTTGGAGTTAGCTTAAAAATTGATAAAATGGTAGAAGGGACAAGGTGTTGAAGGAACAAAATATCAAAAAATGTGTCAAACTTCCCATTGTTCAGTTCTGAGAGCATTCCTCAGTCAGAAGTCTATAGAATTCTTTCTGGGGTGAGGCTCCCTGTAGTGTTTATGCCTGCTATTGTTCAGTACATTTGACCTCCACCATTATTTTGGTACTGTTGTTGTTGTAGTGGTCAGCTTATACCTTGCTGCTGCTAACAATTTAGAAGTATTCAGTTTGTGTTTTCTCTTCATCCCACCCGCCACCATCGTAGTGGTGGTGGCGGGGGGGGGGGGGGGGGGGGTTCTTTCATGTATATGAAGAAATATAAGGCAATAAATGAAGAAAACAGAAGATAAATAAATAATATAATAAAATAAAATAATTAATATAATTTGTGTAATTTGAAAATAAATAAATAAATAAATAGAGAATAAAGAATAAAGAGTAAATGAGAGATTGGTGAAAAAGTAATGATAATGTATATGGAGAAGTGAGAAATAATGTAGGATAAAGTGTGTGTGTGTGTGTGTGCTATAACCAATCTCAAGGTCAGAATATGTTGGATAGATTGGTATGATACAAGATGTTAAGAGGAGATATTCAATGTGTTTGTGTTATAATCTATCTCAACTTAAAATAAATATAAGGTTATACAGTGAAGAGGGCAGAAAACAAATAACAAATTAATAAAGAGAAATCAAGATTTAAGATTGGAACTTTAAGGTCAGAAATCTGGTAAATTAAAAGTGTTTGTGTTATAGATGTTGGCCAGATTATTATGGCTGTGTCCGATTCTATCTCTAGGCTATCATGGTGTCTGCTCTGCCTGGGTTGTTCCCTATGGCTTGAGGGGAGTTCACAACCTAGGGTGTTGTAATTGTCCATATAGCTTGAGGGAGGTCTGGCCGAGAGGTGTTTTCATGTTCTGTAGAAGTCCCTATAGCTTGAGGGGAGTTCACATCTTCTTGTGTTGCTACTGTCCATATATTTTGAGAAAGGTCCCGGCTCTAAGGTGTCTGCATGTCCCGAAGAAGTCGGTTCTGAGGTTTATCAGGCCGCTTCCACCTCTTAGTATCTCGAGGGTCTCGTTCAGGCATAGTTTGCATATGCAAGATCCCCCTTTATCGGGTGGTACTTTCCTGATTATGTACCAGGCCAGAGAGTATGGGGTCCTGTCCAGCTTAAGCTTCCAGATCAGGTCGGAGAGAGCTGTGCTTTTCCTTTTGGCCTCCTTCTTGAATGAATGGCGATGGTTGTACCAGCGGTCCTTAAAGCTCGTTGATGTGGCTCCTATGTAGAGGTGTTCGGAGTTGGGGGTTTTAACCCTACAACTGTACACTATGTTCTTCTTGAGACATTCATTACCAAGGGGACAAACACTCAGCAGAACCATGTGAAAGGAGGGAAGGGGGGACCCAGAGCCCACCCAAGAAACGCAAACAGACCCAAGGACCCCCCACCGAGCATGGGGGAAGACCAACATGTAACACATAATGAGAACCCTAATCTAAGCACGCAGAGGCCGCCCACCCTCTGCAACTGTAGAAACCCCGAATCATGCCCCCTTGGTAATGAATGTCTCAAGAAGAACATAGTGTACGGTTGTAGGGTTAAAACCCCCAACTCCGAACACCTCTACATAGGAGCCACATCAACGAGCTTTAAGGACCGCTGGTACAACCATCGCCATACATCACAAGTACATTTAGGGGCTTAAGTCGGGGGACAGTGACTAAGGCCTGTAGCCAGTTCCGAGGCCGCCTTGAGGCCGTCATCAAAGCCAATGGCGGGTTGATCGAGTGAGATCGAAAGAAAAAGTCATGAAGACAAACTGACCCAAGTTTGATAAATAAATCTTAAAAAATAAAATTACTGTGTTATTTTTTCCTAGACAGTAATCTTGCGAACAGATATCATCTGCACTCTGTATATATATATATATAGCATTAAGAAGATCGGAGACCATAAGCAGTTGATTTAGGTTTATTCAAATCTTATAAATATATTATCTATATATAGCCCGGTTAAAGTTTATTGACACATCAAATATAATACAGAAAAAAAATCATATACTTTCATATTTTCATATTAGATAAATATTAGCAGTCGTCAGCTGCACACCTACATGGAATCAATATGAAAAATCATAGACAGGAAAATGGTAGTGTGTGTGTATGCATATATGTATGTATGTATATGTGTGTAAGTCTGTGTATTGTATGTATTTACAATTTAAAGCACAAAAACATTTAAGTGATCAATACATACTTCTGAGGTAAGCAATAGAAATTGTATATAGATACAGAGACATGAATAAATAAAAATAAAAATGGAATAGACATTACATAATAGTACCACTGATGTCGTCACAGGTGTGTCATGAAAGAACTTTGATAGACTATATATGTATATTTATATCTATATTTTAACCGTTGGTCAATCAATGATAAACATTGATTGCCAGCTAAATTAACTATATAGAAATAAAATATACAGAAGCGAAAACCAATCCAAACTAAACAGTGAGTCTGTTTTATTATTATTTCTGGCAATATTATGACCCTCCTCAAATATAACAATATATATATATATATATATATATATATCCCCATTAATCAAACCTTTGCTAACAAAGAAAAACAGCCATATGTTTATATTGTTTGGCAGTATCGGTAGAGCATCAGACACCATGCTTTGCAGCATAGAGTTATGGCCCCTGACAATCTGAGTTCAAATCCCACCAAGGTAAATTTTGCTTCTCATGCTTGCGGTTTGATAAAATAAAGCACCAGTAATGCACTGGGTCGATTTAATTGACTTTCTCTTCCCCAAAAATTTCTGGCCTTGTGCCTATAGTAGAAATCATTATTATCATTATATATATATATATATATATCAGCATCATCATTTTACGTCTGCTTCTCCCTGCTTGCAAGAGTGGGACAGAAACTGATTCTGGCTTGATTTCTACAGCTGGATGCCCTTCCTAACACCAACCTCATTTACAGTGAGTGCTGGGTGCTTTTTTGCCGTGGCACCTCTACGACCACTTTGCAGTGGAATGATAGGGACCCCAGCCCCTATCATCTCATTTCTACAGCTGAGTAAACTGGAGCAATGTGAAATAAAGTGTCTTGCTCAAGGAAACAACACATCATCCGGTCTGAGAATTGAACTCACAACCTTTCGATTGCAAAGCCAATGTTCTAACCACTAAGCCATGTGCCATATATATATATATTGGTAGAGAGGGACCTTCAGGCATAACATGACAACCTCTCTAATGCTAGTGCCATGAAAAATACATCCAGTATACTTTATAAGATGGTTGGTGACGGGAATGGTATCCAACATCTCTCTATTGTTGGTGACATAAAATGCATCACCTTGTTAATGATAAGCAGGCCATCCAGTTGTAGAAAACATAGGTTGAGAGGACTCTTCAATTGAATCAAAGGTTTGACAACCTACCTAGTGCTTGTGCTACAATAAAATACACCTGACAATGCTTGCTAATAGAGAAAACAGGTGTCAAATTATAATGATGATGATAATGACAATGATGATATGAAATTGTGTTGTGAAAGATACTGATCAAAGTTTACATATGATTTATTAATAATTAACTAATTAGATAATCAAACAATTAGTTTATTTGTCAAAGTCCTTTCATCACACCCTGTGACCTTATCAGCATCATCATCACCATTTAATG
This sequence comes from Eledone cirrhosa, assembly GCA_964016885.1. Lineage (NCBI taxonomy): Eukaryota > Metazoa > Mollusca > Cephalopoda > Octopoda > Eledonidae > Eledone > Eledone cirrhosa. The sequence goes on along the minus strand of OZ024742.1, from coordinate 301,822,333 downwards.
TCTATTTCCCTCAAATGCAAGAGAGAATTTTTCTGTTTATGTATTTATAAAGTATAAAGATGAGATCATTAACCTGTAGGACATTGAATACCATAGAGACACAGTATACTGTAGAGAGAGACAGTATACTGTAGAGAGACAGTATACCGTAGAGAGAGACAGTATACCGTAGAGAGAGACAGTATACTGTAGAGAGAGACAATATACTGTAGAGAGAGACAGTATACTGTAGAGAGAGACAGTATACTGTAGAGAGAGACAGTATACTGTAGAGAGACACAGTATACTGTAGAGAGACAGTATATTGTAGAGAGACAGTATATTGTAGAGAGAGACAGTATACTGTAGAGAGAGACAGTATACTGTAGAGAGTGACAGTATACTGTAGACGTTGACAGTATACTGTAGAGAGAGAGACAGTATACTGTAGAGACAGTATACTGTAGAGAGACAGTATATTGTAGAGAGAGACAGTATACTGTAGAGAGAGACAGTATACTGTAGAGAGAGACAGTATACTGTAGAGAGACATAGTATATTGTAGAGAGAGACAGTATACTGTAGAGAGACACAGTATACTGTAGAGAGAGACAGTATACTGTAGAGAGAGACAGTATACTGTAGAGAGACAGTATACTGTAGAGAGACAGTATACTGTAGAGAGAGACAGTATACTGTAGAGAGAGACAGTATACTGTAGAGAGAGACAGTATACTGTAGAGAGAGACAGTATACTGTAGAGAGAGAAAGTATACTGTAGAGAGACAGTATACTGTAGAGAGAGACAGTATACCGTAGAGAGAGACAGTATACTGTAGAGAGAGACAGTATACTGTAGAGAGAGACAGTATACTGTAGAGAGAGACAGTATACTGTAGAGAGATAGTATACTGTAGAGAGACAGTATACTGTAGAGAGAGACAGTATACTGTAGAGAGACAGTATACTGTAGAGAGACAGTATACTGTAGAGAGTGACAGTATACTGTAGAGAGAGACGGTATACTGTAGAGAGAGACAGTATACTGTAGAGAGAGACAGTATACTGTAGAGAGAGACAGTATACTGTAGAGAGAGACAGTATACTGTAGAGAAAGACAGTATACTGTAGAGAGAGACAGTATACTGTAGAGAGAGACAGTATACTGTAGAGAGAGACAATATACTGTAGAGAGACACAGTATACTGTAGAGAGACACAGTATACTGTAGAGAGACACAGTATACTGTAGAGAGAGACAGTATACTGTAGAGAGACACAGTATACTGTAGAGAGACACAGTATACTGTAGAGAGACAGTATACTGTAGAGAGAGACAGTATACTGTAGAGAGACACAGTATACTGTAGAGAGACACAGTATACTGTAGAGAGACAGTATACTGTAGAGAGAGACAGTATACTGTAGAGACAGTATACTGTAGAGAGACGGTATACTGTAGAGAGACAGTATACTGTAGAGAGACAGTGTACTGTAGAGAGACAGTATACTGTAGAGAGACAGTATACTGTAGAGAGACACAGTATACTGTAGAGAGACACAGTATACTGTAGAGAGACACAGTGTACTGTAGAGAGACAGTATACTGTAGAGAGAGACAGTATACTGTAGAGAGACAGTATACTGTAGAGAGAGACAGTATACTGTAGAGAGAGACAGTATACTGTAGAGAGAAAGTATACTGTAGAGAGAGACAGTATATTGTAGAGAGACAGTATACTGTAGAGAGACAGTATACTGTAGAGAGAGACAGTATACTGTAGAGAGAGACAGTATACTGTAGAGAGACAGTATACTGTAGAGAGACAGTATACTGTAGAGAGACACAGTATACTGTAGAGAGACACAGTGTACTGTAGAGAGACAGTATACTGTAGAGAGAGACAGTATACTGTAGAGAGAGACAGTATACTGTAGAGAGAGACAGTATACTGTAGAGAGACAGTATACTGTAGAGAGACACAGTATACTGTAGAGAGAGACAGTATACTGTAGAGAGAGACAGTATACTGTAGAGAGACAGTATACTGTAGAGAGACACAGTATACTGTAGAGAGAGACAGTATACTGTAGAGAGAGACAGTATACTGTAGAGAGAGACAGTATACTGTAGAGAGACAGTATACTGTAGAGAGAGACAGTATACTGTAGAGAGAGACAGTATACTGTAGAGAGAGACAGTATACTGTAGAGAGACAGTGTACTGTAGAGAGACAGTATACTGTAGAGAGAGACAGTATACTGTAGAGAGAGACAGTATACTGTAGAGAGAGACAGTATACTGTAGAGAGAGACAGTATACTGTAGAGAGAGACAGTATACTGTAGAGAGACAGTATACTGTAGAGAGACAGTATACTGTAGAGAGACAGTGTACTGTAGAGAGACAGTATACTGTAGAGAGACAGTATACTGTAGAGAGACAGTATACTGTAGAGAGGCACAGTATACTGTAGAGAGACACAGTATACTGTAGAGAGACACAGTATACTGTAGAGAGACAGTATACTGTAGAGAGAGACAGTATACTGTAGAGAGACAGTGTACTGTAGAGAGACAGTATACTGTAGAGAGACACAGTATACTGTAGAGAGACACAGTATACTGTAGAGAGACACAGTGTACTGTAGAGAGACAGTATACTGTAGAGAGAGACAGTATACTGTAGAGAGACAGTATACTGTAGAGAGACAGTATACTGTAGAGACAGTATACTGTAGAGAGACACAGTATACTGTAGAGAGACATAGTATACTGTAGAGACATAGTATACCATTGGGAGATAGTATACTGGAGAGAGACACAGTAAATCATAGAGAGAGTGTAGGAAGACATTATGGCGAAAAGGCAGAAATGCACATCACACATCTTGTAAATAAATCTTGTAGATCTAAGAGCAATTAAAGCTAAAACAAAATTAACGTCAACAACAAAGTAACAATAAGAACATCGACAATAATAACGGTTTATTAGCCACACAAGGCTACAATAACAATTATAATAATAATAACAATGATAATTTCATTCCCAGCCCTTCTGCCAGCTGTGACCACAGCAACAACAACAAGCATAAATCAAGTTACTATTATTTCCATAAATATCTATAACAATTGGGTTTAATGGAGAGCACTGATTAAGGACAGGATGTTGAGATCAAGGTCTACAGGTTTATTGTTTTAACCCTCATACAATTAGGGGTCAAGTTAGTGCAATGTTGAGGAGGGGGTTAACATCAGGGTTACTGTGATAAGGATCAAGTTAGCACAATGTGGAAGGTATTTTTAACACCAGATCAATCCTTATTTAACTAGGTGTTTAACACCAGATCAATCCTGGCTTAACAGAGTTTAACACCAGATCAACCCTGATTTAACACTGAGATAGGAGTCAAGTTAGTACAATGTGGAATACTGGGATATGGGTCAAATTGGTTCAAAGTGAAAAGATTTTTAACATCTGGTCAATCCTGATTTAATGGAGTTTAACACCAGATCAGTCCTTTTTTAACAGGGGTTTAACACCAGATCAATCATGTTTTACAGCAGGTCAATCCTGATTTAACAGACACAGGATGAGAAACCAATGCATCAGTGGCTGACCTTCTATGGGAAAGTGTGTGTGGTGGTGGTGGTGGTGAGGGTTTTGCGACTTTCAGATTCTAGCATCAGATGAGGTGTGTCCTTTTAAGTACAGTGTGGTTAGAGAGAAATTTGACTACCATTTCAAGCATGTTGAGAAACCACGTAGATGCTCCATTACTGACACATCAGAATCCAGGTTTTCTTTAATACCTTCATGTGCAATGTGAAGAAGTTTTGAGTTGTTTAGCCCTAGACAGCCCTGATTTAACAGACTTTTCATCAGGTATGACTGTATTGTTAAGAAGTTTGCTTCCCAATTACATGGTAACAGGTTCAATCATTTTGGTAGCTCAACTAAAGCTTTGTGCATGAAAATTTGGTAGACAGAAACTGTGTAGAAGACCACACTGTAGTCCAATTTGATTTATGGATGTCTTTAGTGGTGTACGTTTAGTTGAATGATAGATTTAATCCATCACAGTAGTTGAGACTCCAACATAATACACAGATATATTTAGTGGTCTACTCTGTTGAGTGTTAGACTTAATTCACTGCAGTAGTTAACACTCCAACATGATTTCATGGATGTCTTTAGAGGTTTACTCTGTTGAGTAATAGACTTAATCTGCCACAGAGTTATGGATGCTGCTCTTACACCTCAAATTAATCCATAAAACCACAAACGTTGACATTTAGGTCTCTCTTGTACATGCACCAGATCCCAGTATATTGTAGATAAAATAGAATGGTAATTACAGTATATGTTATTACACAATGTAATTACACTATATCTTCCAAAGTTATTTAACCCTGCTCATACCAAACCAACAAATACCCTAGCGCTAAATATCAGATATTCTTTTATGTCTATTTCAAGCTAAACAACAAATTTTCAGAAACAATATACCATTAATATATTATTATTATTATTATTATTATTTAGTTTTTGTGGGGATTTGAAAGTGTACTTATGTTGTCTTGACAATACATTTTCTATCTAGAAAAAATATATATATATAAACACACACACACACCTAACCTATACTGTCTAAAATATATATACAGTTGTATATACATTATCTAGATTACACCTAAATACCCCCTAACACAACAATACTCAATGTCACAACTCTTTACATATGTATAAGATCACATTCTAAAAATTACAACCAACTCCCTCCTGCCTCTTACTTTTTAAAAAATAATCTTAATGGTTACTATGACGTATAAACTAAAAAACATTAATGAAGTCTGGAAAGTTTAAATATACATAATGATAGACACAAAATGGACAAATAATGAGAATATATGAGACAATTTGTGATTAAAGTACAACAAAAAACTAATAACTTAACCCTTTAGCATTTAAACTGACTGTATCCGGCCAGAATTCTCTCACCTCTTTCTGTTCAAACCAGCTGTAACCGGCCACTCATACTGACATTAAGGTATTGTTCTCGAAATAAATGGCATCAAAATCTTGTAGATTCGACATTATGTGAGATAATTATGTAAGATAAAGCCGTTACCACAAAAATACAATAGTATATATAGAGTAATGTAAATGCTAATGGGTTAAACATTCTCACATTTTGATGTTAAATATAAAAAAATATGGAAAGCAACTTACACAAAAAGTTTCACCTGTTCTCAACATAGAGATAATAGGACACGAGTAAATTAAAAACCTGTTTCTCGTGTGAAAAAAAGAAATATAAGCCACTTAATACCAACAAAATAAAACATGTAAGACTGAAGTGAAAATTAAAAAATATAATAATGATAGAACAAATTACAAAATCAGTGGGGTGGGGGTTTGAGAGACAAGGAAAGACAGCAATACAGAAAAGGAATGAAATGAGATAGTCCAATAGAAGAACATCCAGCTAGGGCCAAACGATGTACCCCAACAGATCCAGTAGGACATCCACCTAGAGCCAAACATTCTACTCCAACAGATCTAGTAGGACATAGAGACCATGCTTCAAGTACATGCTGTAAAGTGGTTGGTGTTAGGAAGGCCATTCAACCACAGAATCCATGCTCCCAGTAAACACTGTAAAGTCATTATGTATTGAAAAAGTTAAAAAACAAAATCATCTTCATAAAAAGCCTGCTTGGCAAGAGCAAATTCCTAAACATAGTTTCACTGAGGAGACCTAATAAGACTGAAACATGTCTTTATTTCATCAGTTAACTTTAAGGACAAGTTAGTAGTAGTACTAACATAACATGATTCATAATTGAGGTGTATATGAAAGCATATATTATATGTTTATGTATAATAACCATACAAGAGTCGAGTTGTTTTCCGGTCACAGTTATCTTAGTTACTGTGTGAGAATGGCAGATACATATTTCTGGATGTTTATCCATCATTAATGTTTACTCACTTGATACAGTATACATTTTGCATATGAAACAAGCTGAATATGCTCATTTGCATACAATGTGGGCTTGACTGGCTAGGATTAATTAGCAGTAGCGTGAACATAACATGGTTCCTAATAGAGGAGTATATGAAGGCATATTCAATATCATCATCATCACCATTTTACGTCTGCTTTTCCCTGCTTGCAAGGGTTCGATGGGTCTTATTCAGCACAGCATTTCTCCATTTGTCACGGTCCTTCGTCATCTCCACCGTGAGCTTCAGCGATCTGAGGTCTGTTCTCACCACATCCGCACATGTTTTTCGTGGTCTACTTCTACCATGTCTTCCTTCAACGAGCATTTCCTGGCACTTCTTCACCCATCAGTCATTCTCCATGCGCATCACATGTCCATACCACCGCAGTCTCCTCTCTCACACAGTACATTCTATCTCTCTCAGACACAGTTTCTCTCTCAACACATCCATGCTGGGTCGTTCACACACATTGACATTGCACATCCAACGGAGCATGCTTGCCTCATTTCTCTCCAGCCGTCGCAAATCCTCTGCAGTTGCTGCCCAAGTCTCACTACCATGCAGCATCACACTCCTCACACAAGCATCATATAACCGGCCTTTCATACGCAGGGAGAAACCCTTCTTCGTCAGCAGAGGAAGCAGTTCCCTAAACGTCTTCCAACCCATCCTTATTCTAGATACTATGGCCTCAGAACACCCCCCTGCCATGCTAATCTGATCTCCTAGGTACCGAAAGCTATCAACCACTTCTATAGCGCGCACCTGCATTTGAAAAATGTGTCTATCAATGCGACTTCCACTGTCTAATTTCCCTGTACATCTACTGCATACGTATTTCTCCCTACCTGTTAGTTTGCTTGCTATCCCACTACATCTCTTGTGTACCCAAGATCTGCATTGTGTGCATTTTATAGAATTTATGCCAGTTCCTTTTCTGCATATCGAACATGGCCATTTCCCTGACGGAATCAGAGTTTTGTCCTCTTTTCTACTCATCAACACTTTTGTCTTAGCTAGGTTCACTCTCAGTCCTCTTGCTTCCAACTGCTGTTTCCATAGCCAGAATTTATTCTCTAGCTCCTCTACTGATTCTGCTATAAGAACCAGATCGTCAGCATAGAGAAGTTCCCATGGACAGCCAGTCTTAAACTCCTCTGTTATGGCTTGGAGGACTATAATGAGCAAGAGCGGGCTGAGGACCGAACCTTGATGTACTCCTACTTGTATCTGGAATTCCTCACTAAACTCCATTCCTACCCTGACTTTACTGACAGTACCTCTGTACAAAGTTTGCACTGTCCTCACTCACAAGCCATTCTTCAACACCTATTTTCTTTAGGGACCACCAGATGACAGATTGGGGTACCCTATCAAAGGCCTTCTCTAGGTCAACAAAGGCTAAGTATAGTGACTTATTCTTCTGTAAGAACCTCTGTTGTAATTGTCTCACCAAGAAGAGGGCATCTGTTGTACTTTTCCCAGGCACAAAACCAAACTGCATCTCATCTGGTTTGACCCTTTCTCTAATTAGTTGTGCTAATATCCTTTCTGCTACTTTCATAACCTGATCCCCCAGTTTTACACCCCTATAATTGCTCCTCTCCAGAGCATCCCCTTTACCTTTGTAGCAATTTATGAGAATACTACTGCACCAGTCTTTGGGTATGACACCACCATATATAGCCTGATTGATGATGCGTGCAACCAGTTTAGTGCCTACGTCCCCTGATGCCTTCAGCATCTCAGCAACTATCCCCGACGATCCAGCAGCCTTACCATTTTTCATTTCCTTAATCACCTCTTGGACCCTATATTTGTCAATCTCAATAGCTGGTCCCTCTGTTGGATCTATTAAGGGTAATTTCTCTCCCATTCGTTCTCCACATTCATCAGTCTCTAATAATGACATTTCCAGGCCTCCTTTTTCTGATCATTCGTGACACTAAGTACACTGGCATCATTCCGGACACATTTATCTCCAACAACATCCTGATGTGCACTGACACACTGCCTTGCAATGTGGAACACTGCACGCCTCTGATCTTCCCGTCGCAGAACATTGGCAAACCTCCTACTCTCCGCCTCCCTGTGTGCTAAGTACACCTGACGTCTAGCTTCTCTCTTAGAGACTGTATATCCTTCTCTACTCCCACCATTTTTCCAAGCCTTCCATGGTAGCCTTTTGTTTCTAATGGCCTCATCTACTGTGCTGTTCCACCACCAGGTCACTCTCTGTCTGGTTGGAGCCAGCCACAAGTTTCTTCAGTAGCCTGTAGTATGTTGTCACGTAAGAAATTCCTGTATTATCTAAGTCTATGACTCTAAATCGTCTTCTTTTTCGTCATACACATCTTGAAGGGCTTTCCTAAATTTGTATTTTAGTGAAAGGTCTTTTAGCTTGCAGACCTTTCTTCGCCACACATTCCTGTATGTCTCATTCCATCTCTTGCTTACTGAGATATCACTAACGACTAACCTATGCTGTGGAGTACATTCTTCCCCAGGGTATGCCTTGGTATTTGACACCATCTGCCTGTCCCACTGCCTAACTAGTAACAAGTCAATCTGGCTTATGTGCTCGCCTGATTTGTAGGTTATTAGGTGGTTGGCAGGTTTCTGGAAGTTAGTGTTGCAAATAGTCAGTGTACTTGCATCACAAAATTCAAGAAATCTCACTCCTTCATTTCTTGAGCCGTAACCGTGCCTACCATGTACCCCAGTGTAACCATCCTGGAGCTGTCCAACATGACCATTGAAGTTCCCTGCTAGCATAACGATGTCTCCGTCCTCTGTCATTGCAGCTGTTTGTAAAAGTTGCTCATAAAAGCAGTCTTTCTTTTCTTTACCTAGGCCTGCCTGGGGAGCATAAGCAGAGATGATTGTCAGTAGTCTCCTGCCTACAACTAATCTAAGCTTAATTATTCGATTATTAACTCAAACTACCTCTATTATCTTATTGATCCATCTCTCAGCCAGGAAAATGCCTACTCCCCCTAACCCAACATCCTTACCTACCCAGAAAAGCTTATAGCTAAGATGTTTGCCTGCGACTAGTCTCGCAGAGGCACCTCTCCATCTCACCTCTTGCACGCAGCACACATCCACATGCCTTCACTCCAGCATCTCCGCTATTTCACCAGATCTACGTGTGAGAGTGCCAACATTAAGTGTTGCAACTCTGAGATGCGACATCTTTACATTTTTGTTGTTCCTATATATTTGTTGCTGTGCTCATAATTGTTTTGGCATTGATACACTGGTTGGATGCCCTTCCCAACACCAGTACCACTTTACAGCATGGACTGGGTGCTTTTATTCGTGCCACCAGCACTAGAGAGGATGTCTTACTGGACTCATGGGCCCTCTCTACCCCTCCATTTTACAGCATGGTCATAACAAAAAAAACACACCACTTATTGACACTCACGGCACACATGCATACAAACACACACGCCACTCACACATCAACACTCATGCATACAAACACACATACTACCGTCAGTACTGATACAAGATCATGTCAACTGTTGACTTTTACAGTTCAGTATTTTTATAATAATAATAATTGTTTGCTTTACAGCATAGAGCAGCGGCCCTCCACTCTCTGGGCCCAAAAACAAGGCACCAGCAATGCGCTGCCCTGTGCCAAGAACAGAATAGTTATTACTATTATTATAGTTGTTTTCTTCTTCTTAAGGCCTGATCGCTGGTGATGGTGGTGGTGGATGTTGTCAGTGATGGTGGTGGTGGTGGATAGTGTCAGTGATGGTGATGGATGGTGATGGCAGTTGTGGTTGTCGTTGTCGTTTTTGTTGTTGTTGTTCATTTCACTGATGCTGCAGACAATGGTGGTGTTGCTGTCGTTGTTGTTGTTGTTGCTGTTGTAGTCGCTGGGTTGAAATTTTGAAATTTGGTCGCTTCGCGTGTGTGATATATACATATACATACGCATATATATATATATATACATACACACACATTCAACACAGACAATGGTGTTGTTGCTGTTGTATATATTTATGTATAATAAACATACAAGAGTCTGAGACAAGAACAAGCTAAAAATAGCAGCCGAATTCCTTTCAGTTGCATTCTACTATCTTTAAAAAGGGAAAACACTTTGAACAATGTAGTACTAAATATATAAAAAGGTGAGATGGTCACGGCCGGAATGTCTCTGTACTGACTTGAGGCTAAACAACTTTGTTACACACATACATGCAGAGAGAGAGAGAGAGAGAGAGAGAGAGAGAGAGAGAGAGAGAGAGAGAGAAGAAAATACAGGGTGTCCCCCAAAATTGTATATACACTTTGATTACCTGGACAGGCAATATTTATTAGAATACTGTTGAAGTGTGTATACATTTTTTGGCAACACCCTGTATATTAATAGTCTCTTAGATATGACACCAGTTTCTTTCCACTGTATGATTATCTTGAATTTAGTCACACACATACAAATGAATTGTGAAATAATCCCAGAGATTTAATGGTATTTAATTAACCCTTTCAATACAAACATATCTGAAACTGCCCATCATTCTATCACAGTTTAAACCTCTCATTTTAAATTGTCTATATTGCATTTAAACCTTCCTTCATAATTTTTATATAAGAATTTTTAGTTATGTTCCCCAGACAAGTTTAATAATAGTAAAGTTAGTTCTTCTTTGCCCACTTATTCCTGAGAGGGTCGTAGAGGCAGTCCTCAAACACGCCTTCCAACAGATCCTGTCAGAAGCAACCATCTCCAACTGATCTGGCTGGATCCCCAAGTGTGACCAGCCAAGCTAATGGATGTTATCCAACCATCTTGCTCAGAGTTTACTCCTGGGTCTCTTGCCAGTTGGTTTTGCCCGTAAAATCTGTCCAACAATTCTTTCCTGAGACATTCTAACCACATGCACATAGTATTGGAGCTGTGATCTCTCAATTTGGAGAAATAGTAGCTCTACCTGGAGTGACTCTCTGATCTTCGCACTTTATCGAGTAAAGTAAGTTATTTTACTAAATACATCAAAATTTTTGGTTATTTTCAAAAAAATTTGAAACACATATGCAGTGTATTTTATTAGAAATATGGTAATCAAAGGGTTAATTCATCTAATTTAAACTCCCAGAATATTCCAGAATAATGTCAGAAAGGTGTTCTTTTGTTGAGTACTTCATTTGATTTGATCAATGTTCTCAAATGTTACTAATAAAAAAACAACAGATGGCCTGTTTGATCAGGGCTGACCTAGGGTTAAACAACAACAAAACTAGAACACCTTTGATCATAGGTCTGCTTGAACAGGGCTGAACCAAAGTTAAACATATGTTCTTTATATTAAAAAGTTCATCATTTTACGATCGTTTCTGGGATGTATATGTGTGTTGGTATGTATATCATATAGATCTATGTAAAAATATTACAAATTATCAGAGGAAATATACATACCTTCACATATACATGCCGTCCTCAAGTATATGTGAAGGTATGTATATTTCCTCTGATAATTTGTAATATTTTTACATAGATCTATATGATATACATACCAACACACATATACATCCCAGAAATGATCGTAAAATGATGAACTTTTTAATATAAAGAACCTGTTCTTTGTGTTTATTTCATTGTTTTTATTAATATATCTTGACTCTGTGTTCCTATGATTTTTATCGTAAATTTTTTAACGTATCTTCTCTTTTCATGATATCTTCTATATTTGGATTACATTAAGTTCTTCATACGGATTGGACACTACCGTATATTTTGGTAGACATATCTATATGTATATATATATATATGAATTAAAAAATAGGGCTAGAAGCCAGGACTATCCATCATCAGTGATCTTCTGGCCATCATAGGTATTTCTTCGCATTAAAGATCACATACCTCAGGCCAGCGCGAACAATAACGAAAATAATTTATTGGGATAAAAAGAATTGGGTGGAGAAAGAGAGACATGTAAACAAACAAGAATGGTGAGGCAACGTAAAGAGTGGAAAATGAGAAAATGATATCTATATATATAAAGCTGTGGTTGTCTGTCTGTCTATCGATTTTTGGCACACATCTCCTCTTAGAATCTCTGACGGAATTGCACCGAAATTGCTATACTTGTACATTGAGCCCTAGCGAAGACATCGGAAAAAAATATTTCAAATTGACCCACCCTATGTGACGAAATCGAATCTAATGTATCGATTTTTGAGCGTAAGTGACGAGTTATTTCCCTTTGTTCTGTTTACATTGAGCGTCTTAAAAAAATTACGCTGGCTTTCTCAGCGTTTAAAATGACATTAACACAATACACGAACAGTTGTCGAGCCAGCAAAATTTTGACCTGCAAAATTCATCAGTTCGAACACTAAGCTTCCGTTTTGCTTCATTTCCATTTAAAAGCCTTTTAAAACAATATTTTTACTTGAAAACAAGTCTATAAATTTCGTTAGGCGTGCAGACAGACAGTCGTGCAGACAGACTTTAAGCCAAAAAAGAAACTTAACATTGTAACTTTAACACAGCTACTGAGCGACCCCGAGCAACGCCGGGCTTTACTGCTAGTATATATATATAATCATCATCATCATTTAACGTCTATCTTCCACGCTAGCATGGGTTAGACGGGAGTTGTCCCACTTGAGTCGGGTGACTGTGTCTCGCTTGTATAGAACTATCTGGCAGGTTTTCTACGGGTGGATGCCCTTCCTAACACCAACCACATTTACAGTATATATATATATATATATATATATATATATATATATATATATATATATATATATATATGGAGGCACATGGCTTAGTGGTTAGAGCATTGGCCTTGCAATCGAAAGGTTGTGAGTTCAATTCTCACACCCGGTGATGTGTTGTTTCCCTGAGCAAGACACTTTATTTCACATTGCTCCAGTTTAGAAATGAGATGATAGGGACCCCAGTCCCTATCATCTCATTTCTACAGCTGTAAAGTGGACGTGTAAAGTGGACAGAAAAAAAGCACCCAGCACTCACTGTAAATGAGGTTGGTGTTAGGAAGGGTATCCAGCTGTAGAAATCAAGCCAGAATCAGTTCCCGTCCCAAGCAGGGAAAATCGGACGTAAAATGAAATGATGATGATGATAATATATGTGCGTGTGAGTCCTGGGTTCAATCGGGGGTAACTACAATAAGTAAGGTACTCAATAGAGTGTATACAACAAATTTAATATAGAAATGGCTTCTACAGGACTAGAACTGTTTCCCCTGTTGATTTCCTTCGAATGAAACAGTTCTAGTCCTGTAGAAGCCATTTCTATATTAAATTTATTATATATATATATATATATATACATCATCATCATTTTATTTATATATATATATATATATATATATCATCATCATTTTATTTATATATATATATATATATATATATCATCATCATTTTATATATATATATATATATATATATATCATCATCATTTTATATATATATATATATATATATCATCATCATTTTATATATATATATATATATATATCATCATCATTTTATATATATATATATATATATATATATATATATATATATATATATATATTGTTTTTATATGTTTACATGAGAATGAACATGAAAAATGTTGGCAAAAGAATTAAGTTCTGAACTTAGTGGTAAGAAGAAAATGAAGAGAAGTAAATGCTAAGATGTTTGTTAAGTGCAGAGAAAATATCTGAGTCAGATCCATCACTGTTGACTCCAGAACATAAATTAGTCATGTTGTTCTACATGTTTGAGGAGAATTGGTAATTAGACAGTGATGTCGGGTGATGCTCCTCAGACCTGCCAACCTCTAAAAACTGAAATGGAGAGTGCCATGAAAAAAATGGCCCCAAAACGAGGAGAATTGAGGTAAAATGGGAAGATTTTACATAATGAAAGCTATACCAATTTTCACAAGAGAAGACATCTCTCACCCACCCCAGAGTGCGTGGGAGATCTCCCCATCGGATGGGGGGAAATGATAGGTCTGGCTCCTGGTGAGGGTGCAAGGTTGTTCCAGCATCTTAGCCTTGCTATCACCAGGCCTTATCAACAAATCAGGTGATGCTTGCTTGGCTGTTCCTGAGTCTTAGCCTTGTTATCACCTGGCATTACCAATATATCAGGTGAGGCTGATGAAGCTATTTGGTTATGCCAATATCTTAGCCTCACTATTATCCATGATGATGTTGTGAGTGTGTTGGCTGCTCCCAAAAATTATTAGCAGGAAACTCCATTGTCCCTTATTATGGCATATAATTGAGTGTGTATGTTTTCTCCCACTTATTTATATAGAAATTGTGTTTATTTGTATGCATTCTATTAAAATAAAATCTTTCATAATATCAAGTTGTCACAGATGGTTACTTTGACAGGGTTCCTGGTTTTCAGGTCAACCAAAGTGTGGAGAGCAACACATACTGTCATCAGTATTGTACTGTATCCATGGCCACTTAACTTTCCCTGACTCAGACTATCTAGCTGTGAATAGATACAAAATATCTACAATATCTTCGTCACAGTTTAATGTCTATTTTCCATGTGTCTATTGGTTATATAGGTTGTCACATTCTGAGACTAGACCGGTTGGATGATCACATCTTGCTCATACATTCGGTTTATGGCTTGGATTCTACAGCTGAATACCTTTCCTAATGCCAACCAATTTACAGTGTGTACGGGGAGCATTATTGTAACACCAACACTACCACCTCACAGAGTGTACTGGGTGTGTTTTATTATGGCACTAACACTACTCAGTGGTTTATGTGTGTTTCATCACGATACCTGCACTCTAACTTTACAGAGTGGGCTGAGTGTGATTTATCATGATACTAGCATGACCACTATACAGAGTAGGCTGGGTATAATTTCCCCCCACCGGAACCAGCACTACTCCTTAACAACTCTAGGACACTCACTATGCCCTTAGCTTGACTGGGGAAAGCAATGATAGGAATGAGGAGGGAGGGGAAGCTATATGTTGCTTGTTGGGGGATGTTCGTAGAAGTGGCATCTGGCTTTTCATGTTGGCACAGCAAGGTGAATCAGAGATGTGACATGTAACGGAGAGCACATTGTGTGTGTGTTGGTGAGGGGGAGTTCCCTGTCTTCTCACATTATTTACATTTAGAGCAAGTTGAAAGAGGATGAAACTATTAGCTAAAGGATTTGTTTATATACTGTAACTGGTGTCAATATACTTAATCCATTGATTAATGGAACAGCTTGCTCAGGAAATTAATGTGTAAGTGGCTGAGCCTTCTAGACATGTGTATCTGTAACACAATGTTCTAGGTAATTCAGCATGACACAGTGTCTGACAAGACTGACTTGTTGAATTTACCTTACAACTCATTTTTGCCAACTCATTACTGAAGTCATGTGAAATAAAAGTGTCTTGATCAGGGACACAACACATCTCTGGGCATCTAACATGCAGTGAAGGCATGTGGCTGAGTGGTTAGAGAATTGGATTCGCAATCGAGAGGTTGGGAATTCAATTCCCAGATCAAGTGATGCGTTATGTCCTTGAGCAAGACACTTTATTTCACATTTCTCCTTCTGCCTAGATCTGCGACCGATAGATAGTATTAGCAATTGGAAAGACTTATGGAAACATTGTTTCCTGGGTCTGTTTTGATGAGCCCCACCCACTCGTTAAGTGAATGAGGTGTGGGATCTTGTCAATAAACTGTTATTATTATATATAAATGTGGTGGACTGGCAGAATCAGTAGAGCGTCAGACACCATGCTTTGCAGCATAGAGTTACGGCCCTTTACGGTCTGAGTTCAAACCCTGCCAAGGTTAACTCGCCAAGGTTACATCCTTACAAAGTCAATAAAATAAAGCATCAATTATGCACTAGAATAATTTCTGGCCCTGTGCCAAAAGTAGAAACAATTATTATATATATAAACCAAACACATGAACCCCTAAGCAACATCTCATTACTCAACCACACAAGTCCTCTAGTAAAGAATACCATCCTGGTTAGTAAAATAAATACAGAAACATTTTTTTTGCACTGTCATTGCTGACAAAATATTGTTCTAATCTCTTGCTTGATTTTAAAATGTTTATTTCACAAACTGTTGCTATATTTTCAGAATGTTTATATTGATAGAAGCATCAAGAGATCAATAATTATTGATTATAATCAATATAGAATATTTCAACTGTTGATATTGATAGAAGTATCAAGGAATCAAAAATTATTGATTATAATCAATATAGAATATTTCAACTGTTGATATTGATAAATGTATCAAAAGATCAATAATCAATATAGAATATTTCAAGTACTGAAAGTTATAATAGCAGAGGTTAGAGTTCAATATGAACCAAAAATCAGTGACTTAGTAAAACAGACTAACAGCAAAGGAGTTGAAATCCTTGTAACACAGTAAAATTAAAATGTAAACTGTCTAGGATATATACAGAGTGTCCCCCCAAAAATGTATACACACTTAGATTACCTGTACAGACAATATTTATTAGTATTCACAGCCTTTGCCAAAAATAAAATGATCTACAGACATAATTAAATTGTATGTAAACACACATAAATGTTTACATAATTTAAATAATTGTTTCTACTTTTGGCACAAGGCCAGCAATTACCCAGTGCATTACTAGAGGCACATGGCTTAGTGGTTAGAGCATTGGCCTTGCAATCGAAAGGTTGTGAGTTCAATTCTCAGACCGGGTGATGTGTTGTTTCCTTGAGCAAGACACTTTATTTCACATTGCTCCAGTTTACTCAGCTGTAGAAATGAAATGATAGGACTGGGGTCCATATCATTCCACTGCAAAGTGGTCGTGGAGGTGCCATGGCAAAAAAGCACCCAGCACTCACTGTAAATGAGGTTGGTGTTAGGGAGGGCATCCAGCTGTAGAAATCAAGCCAGAATCAGTTTCTGTCCCACCCTTGCAAGCAGGGAAAAAGCGGACGTAAAATGAAATGATGATGATGATGATTACTGGTACTTTATTTTATCGACCCCATAAGGATGAAAGGCAAAGTTAACCTCGACGGGATTTGAACTCAGAATGGCAAGGGCCGTAACTATGCATCAAAGCATGGTGTCCGACCCTCTACCGATACTGCCAATCCACCGCCCCTGCATATATAATAGAGTTTTTTTTAATGCATTTTTTTGGCTGTTGAAGTGTATATATATGTTTGGGGGACACCCCATATATGTGTGTGTATAAAAACCAGGTCATCAACATACTAAGTCCCCATGAGCAGCCAATCTTAAACTCCTTCATTATGGCTTGGAGAACTATAACAGGAGTGAGCTGATGATTGAGTCCTGGTGGACACAAACCAGCACATTGAATCCCTCACAAAATTCATTAACTACACTCACTTTACTGACAGCTCCTCTGTACATGGCTTACACTGCTTTCACAAGCTATTCTTCTCTGCCTAGTTTCTTTAAAGATCACTAGATGACATTGTAGTACTCTGTGAAAGACCTTCTAGAGACCAATGAAAGCTAGATATAATAGCTTACACATAGCTAGTAACTTCTTTTGTAGTCTCACAGGTTTAATTCAGTGTGACTGCTTTCTTAGATAGGTTGCCTTCACTAAGAATTGTAATACCCAGGATTATTAAAACTTCAAACAAACACTCACAGCAATGCAGCAGGTGATGCTGAGGATAAAATGCTGGAACAACAAAACACCTTTGTGGACATCACCTGATACAGCAGTAAAATAAGACACCGACCTTGACAAGAACTTCACAGTCAATGGTCCAGCACCTCCAAACATCTGGAAAACCATGGGCTGATAATTCCTGGTATTTTGGAATTTTATTCTGTTTGGCTATAGGGCTTGGTGACCATCACCTTTGCCACAGTATCCAGGGTGTGGAAATGAGTAAAACAGTCACTGTCACATCCCAAATGAGACATCTACCTCTTACCCAAGGACATAGGGTAAGACCATCTGGTCTCTTTCCATCAACTGTGGACAATCCAGCTGGCTCCAGAATGGAGGGAATATTGACTCAACCTGGGGCCTGCTTGATAATTAGGTTTAGTGCCCTTGGCAATATTGTGAGTGTGTTGGCTTGCTTCAAAATAGATCTTAAATGATGATGGTGATATATATATATGTATATATATATATAGTAATAATAAATGTGAAGACTAAAATCTGTTCTTATAATAAATATATAGATAGATAGATAGATAGATAGATATATGTGTGTGTGTGTGTGTGTAAATATAGATAGATGATGAGTAGGAATGAAGTGTCACGATTGATCAGCTCAAGGTACGATCCATATCAATTGAACCCGACTCTGGAATCAATAGCTCCTCAGACTCTTGGAGATATCCACCTACAGTTTTAAATTACCATTTCTCCACACCTTGACGTGTTATGTTGTTCTTTGTTTTGATTGGTTGGTTGGTTGGATCAAGAATAAAGAAGAGAAGGAAAATAGTAGAAAGGAAAGGACAGGAGAAAGTAAGAAAAGAGGAGTGAGGGAGGAAAGGAAGTAAGTGAAATGGAATGAGACTAAGGATAAGAAAGGGATGAGGGAAAGAATTGAGCATATCTAATTGTGAAATCTGAGATAATCGTAAACTGCAGACATTCTAAAAAACATACTTTTTCTGCTTTGGCATTCAACGCAAACCACAACTAGCTTCCATGAGTTTGTACCTTGAGCTGATCAATCACAAGATGCATGTCACACCTTAATCAACTTAATGATGATACTTTGACGCCTCGTTCCTACTTGGTGGATTGACAGTATTGGCAGAGAGTCTGATCCTATGCTTTGCAGCATATAGTTACGTCCCTTTACAGTCTGAGTTCAAATTCTGCCAAGGTTAACTTTGTCTTTCATCCTTACGGGGGTCAATAAAATAAAGTACTAGTAATGCACTGGGATAATTGCTGGCCTTATGCCAAAAGTAGAAACAATTATCTATCTATATATATGATGATGATGATGATATATAAAAGATTAAGAAACACCAAAGAGTCAATATGCTATTAAACTAACACATGTTTTAGCCAGTAGAACTTCATCCCAAGGATGTGAAGTTACAAAATCAGAAACTATATAATTTTTTAAGAAATGTTTTTTTCCAAAAAAATTATTATCTAAATTTCCTTGTATTTACACTGTAACCTTCGGGATTTGGCTCATTTACATACACTCTCCTTATAAAAGAGACCGACTATAGTATAACACCAAATGTACACATATTATACTAAAACATACCCACTTATGCATCAAGGGCTCAAGTTGGTGAACCAATAGTAATAGTAACAAAGTTACAAACCATTAAAGTGTGTGTGTGTGTGTTTGATACAACCAGATAGTTACTTCCTAATTGTGTTATACATATATAATCCTCATAGGAACGATTGTAGAAATTAAAGATTGAATTGGAATAACAAACTTCCCTTTTGTATTGAAGATACACACACACACACATATATATATACATAATATATAAGAACAAAAGATGGTTATAAGAGTTCCATGTATTTTATTATGCGCATTTCAAAAACAAATATCATGCAATAATATTTGTGTTTTCATCAGATAAAACAGGAAGACATGATATGAAGGTTAAAAAAACACTTATGGATAGTGCAGTTTTAAATCAACATATCATATATATATATACATACATATATGTGTGCGCGCGCGATTCAATGTTATATATAGCGTATGTGATTCAGTGTGAATTACTGCTGGTGGTACCAAAATGAGCACTCGATGCACAGACTGTATATATTAAGAAAAATGATGAAGTTTCGTTTACATGTACTTAGTTGTTTTATTGTGTATCGACTTAAGCACGTTTCGCTGTGAGCTGGCTCACGGTTAGGCGAGTAACAAGACGATAAAAAAACTAAATACATGTAAACGAAACTTCAACGTTTTCCTCTCATGTTTAATATAGAAATGGCCATTTCTGATGTTTACACTCTACTAATGTACTGAGTACCTCCGATTGAACCCAGGACTCGTGTGTGTGTTAAGTGATAACTATTTCATCTTGAAACCTTTGATAATGGAATAATTATATTGTGTTGTTTATTATGTAAATAAATAAATATATATATATATATTTGTGTGTGTGTGCGTGTGTATTTGTTTCTTTATACGACCCTAATCAACAACTAGATACAAATTAAACAAAAACACACCGCACACAACAAAATTACCCAGTTAAATATAATTAAATTTAAAACCACAACAGTAAAATCCCTTCATGTCAGAGATATGATACAATATATAATCCACACAGTATAAGAGAAGGGAAACAATATATATAATTATTCCTTACACAAACTAGTCCCACAATTAAAACCAACAAACCTAAACTAGCCAGAAATCCTCCATAGAAAATAAAAATTCCCAATTAAATATAATTGAAATTAAAACCCACCCATGATAGTGACACTGAGGGGAGACGTTAGAAGGGGAAAGGTGAATGTATGTTTACAGTTTGTTAGGTAGAAAAGGAAATGTAACTATATACACAGATTATATTATGCGCAAACTTTCTAAACTTTACATTCATATTTCCTCGATTTCAGGTAATATCAACGAGCCAATAATATCTAACAGCATTGGACTCAATATAATTTATACCATGAATAAAACTAAGTAGATATATGCAGTGAATTTGTTTTACAAGGTTTTTGATATGAAATCGTGTGTTGAAACAAATGTTGTTATATTTGGGGAGTGCGTTTTATTATATATTTCTGGCAATATTATAACACCGGGGTGTGCAACAGGCGGCCGCGGGCCACAATCAGAGTAGCCCGCGATGACCGTTTTTAGTTTTTACCTTGTAGGCTTATTTAGAATTTCTTTCGTAACCGTAATACAATTTTCTGTTAGTTGACCTATACTAAAGAGCTTCACTGATAGGGTTATGTGTGTTATTATTTCCCAGTTCCATGTTATGGAAAAAAGTTGTGGTTTTCATTAGATTACATATTTTTGACAGTGACTGGCCCTAATAGTTGTTCCAATATTCAAAGGTGGCCCACCAATGGAATATGTTGCACACCCCGTTATAACATGACCCTCCCCAAATATAACGATGTATGCAGTACTTTAAAAAAGTGTTAGAGTGTAATAATTTGAAGTAAAAAAGTTATAATATCGACAAATCAACAAACACAAACATACAGCTTGATAATAAGTAAGTTAATATATCGACAATTGAATAAAACAATTGAACATTTGTAAAGCCTTCTTTTACACATTGATTAGTATATAGTTATGTATTTAAGTGACACTTACCTGTGAAATGAAGTGGAATGGGGAGATCATTCCCGGTCACTATGTAATCCTGGACTTTCCTTTCCCATTGCATCTTGCTGGCAATTACAAATATTCTTCGACGAATCTCTAAAATTTGTATTGGAGCACTGATTACATCTGAAGAATTAGATCGAACATCAGACATATGCAAGGTTTCTGATGAACGTCGGGGGTTTCCTGAAACCAGCCTCACCCAGAAGGGTAGTTTCTGTTTAGCTAAGTGTTCCTTCATTGACATTGGTCGGCTAAAACCCTGATGTCGCATTAGTCGACTAGAATTCGGTTTTGGCGAGGTTAATAGTAATTGAGAACGTTTAGATAAATGGTTATTTGATTTACAAACTGTCGTCGGAGTTGACCACAAAGTATCTGTTGCTCTAACATCCATCTTCACCGTTTTCTAGTCTTATAAAAACATCTTATCAAGCTTCATTTAAATGATATTTCAGCCTCCTCTAATTATATTTTGCACATTCTTCTTCGAGATAACGAGCAGAACTAAACTTAAACTGTTATTCATTAATTTACAATAAAAATTAACAATATATTAAATGTTCAATAAAAACTTTAGAGTGCAAATTAAGCAGTTAGAAGAAAAAATTAAGTTGTTGAAACAAAATCTGTAAGATTTGGTATTTAAAGCCAAAGAAAATAAACAGCCGGACACGGTTGTGACATTTTATGACATGAAGATATATTTGGTTTAATATATAATCCACAAGTTCATTATGAAATGCTCAGTTTGAAAGCAAATGCTATAGAAATTCTTAATGTTTGATTATGAAATTTTCTTCGTCTTGTCGAAAAAATGAAGCGGGTTTTTCACCTTTCCCGGTTTTGGAGATTTATCGCAATGAGACATGTTCAAGTGTGATTGTTCCTATAAAATTTACCTGTCTTAAATGATTCATCAGTGGGGCTTGTATCAGGTGTGCTTTGTTGTTTTAATCTGTCTGTCTTCCTTTCTCCTTAGAGAAATCTAATTTATCGTCACAGGGACAAGTAAAAAGGACAGAAGCAAGGGTTACGAATAACTAACTGTGTGACAGAGGTTCGTAACAAGTGACAGTAAAGAGAACGAGGAAATATAGCCTTACAGAATATACAGATAAGATAGAAAGAAAGAAAAAAGATTTGTTAGAAGTTTAACCGGACACTTGTTGATGTTGCTAAAACTAGTGTAAAGACTTTTTAAAGTTATATTCAAATATAAGTTGTTATTTTTATCTTTGAAGAAAAATATCTATTTTGTCAAATGATTTGTAGCTTATCCTGTGGTTCTTGGTAAATATTCCATATAAGCGAGATGTGTGTAGATAACATGAAATACCTGTGGTAGTAGATTGTCAGTGGCCACACACATACCTGAATAAGGCAAAGTAGTTGCAGTGAAGGGTGGACAAGAGGTGAATGGCAAACACTAACTTTCTAATCACATACATACTCTTTCCATTTTCTTGGCAGTAAAATAATATCAAATATAGTGAAAGGAAATGAAACTGTTTTTTTTTCTTTTTCTTTTTGCAAATAAAATGAAAATTATTTAAGAAAAGAAACGATACTGAATTCAGAATATATATATGTGTGTGTGTCTGTGTATTGCTATTTCAGGTGAATATTATGTGTTATTATGTAAAGGTTATTCTATAAATGTATTGATGTGTAAATAAGTACACTCGTTTCCTTGAAACTCCAACGCTCGTAGCCGTGAGTGCGTAAATATAAAAAAGAAGTGTGTGTGTAGAGGGAGGGTGCACTTGTCAGTACTATGTATGTTAATTGTTGTGTGTAAAGTACCTGCTTTGAAATGATAACAATCTGAGCTGAAGGCAAGAGGGAGGGGGTAGGTTGAATATAAAGGTCTGCTTGCTAGAACATGACACCTACTCCACACGATAATGTCTTGCCTAGGGATTCCACTTGTTGCCTGTCCACAAAGAATTAATGTATCGTTAGAGATCCCATCTAACGTAGCAACAGGTATACGTCTCGGGACACCTCAATCTAAGCTAATTCACTCAACATACACTGTACAGGTGGGCAACATTTAAAATTACAAACATTTTTTTTCTTTCACAAACACGCGCGCAATGGACCTCCGTCGGTTTCGACGATGAATGTTCCAGTTCGATCAACGGAACAGCATGTTCATGAAATTAGATTGATAAATGTGTAAGTGGCTGAGCATTTTATAGAAACGTGTACCGTTAACAAAATTCTCAGGGAAATTCAGTGTGACAGGCTGTTTCCATGGATAGTCCTTTGAACTACAGGTATAACTCCGTTGGCAGCTGAGGGGACTGGAGCAACATGAAATAAAGTCTCTTGCTCAAGGACACAGCGCACTGCCAGGGGTCGAACTCACGAACTTACGGTCGTAATTGATTTATGTGTGCCCATTGACGAAATCTAGGAATAAATGTGATAAACATATGTGTATTATAGCCCCAGTTTCAGATCTATAATCAAAGGTATTCCAACCATGATTGTCATGTCTTTTCTTCGCACTGCATTAGGTAGGGTGTGATTTGAGGAAGATTAGGTTGCTACTTCTAACAGAGGGAGCAGCCATGTAGAGGCAGGACCAATGAGAGGGGGTCCAGCCGGTACTTTGTTCCGGGGCCCAAGAGCTAAGAAGGCCCTACAGCAATCATGCAACATCAATTTTCAGAAAAATCTTTGCCTGCTTCGGGCCCCAAAGGGGTCTTGTACTGCCTTGCAAAATTTCTCTTGGAGGTCTTGTGTAGAGGAGTCCATGTTGTTCCAAGTAAATCCTATTGAGCAAGCATAAAATCAAAGGTCTTCCAGCCGTGACCATTCCATCTTCTTGTATATCGAAAACTTCAACAATATTTTTGTTTATTTATTTATTTATTTATTTATTTATTTATTTATTTATTTATGACGGTAGGGTGTGATTTGAGGGAATTTGGCTGTTATACTTAGTATGTTGCCATGTAAAAGAAAATGGTGACATAACTGATTTAAATGAAACACTAAGAGCAACAGAATTCACTCTAAAATATCGACTTTTATACATTTCTTTCTTCTTTCTTTTCTTTATGTTTTAAAGTATTATTTCATGTATTTATTATCTTTTAGGGCTTTATTTTGGGGGAGGAGAAAGTCGATCAAATCGACCCAGTGCATTACTGGTACTTTATTTTATCGATCTCGTAAGGATGAAAGGCAAAGTTAACTTCGGCGGGATTTGAACTCAGACCGCAAAGGGCCGTAACTCTATGCTACAAAGCATGGTGTCCGACGCTCTACCGATTCTGCCAATCCATCGCATTATTTTTGATAATGTCATACATTTTATACTGGAACGTAATGTCATTTCTACAACTAAGAATTGGCAATTATCATATAACAAATATATACATAAGATTAAATCTAAGGTCAATTTTGCCTTTCATCGATTCGAGGTCGATAAAAAAAGTACCAGTCAAATACTGGAGTCGATTCTTCCTCTATATCTCTTTCTCACTTCCTTTTTATCACTCTCTATCATTCTATAGAAGAAATCTACTGCATTCAGACCTGGAGAGGAAATGGGCTCCGCCAGATTTTAAAATGCCCCAGAAACGCCGTATGTCAAAACAGCACCCTTACGACTCCCCCAAGAGTTACGGAATCATACATAAGATTAACTAGAAGTATATACATGTAATCAATTATTTATTGCTAGGAACCTTATAAATATAATACACAAAAATATATTATCTGTTTTATATTCTATTCCTTTCCACGAGGTCCTTTTACTCATCAGATTAATAAATATCAAACCATTTTCTTTCTGAACTTGGTCAGCAGAGAAAATGTACATTTCCAAGGCTGATAGTTTGGTATTACATGATTGTCACCAGCTAGCCTGCATGTTGGTATTTGCTTTCTGAAACGATTGTAAATTAATTGTTTTCACTTTTGGCACAAGGCCAGCAATTACCCAGTGCATTACTAGTACTTTATTTTATCGACCCCGTAAGGATGAAAAGCAAAGTTAACCTTGGCGGGATTTGAACTTAGAATGGAAAGGGCCGTAACTCTATGCGTCAAAGCATGGCGTCCGACCCGCAACTGATACTTCCAATCCACCATTAATTACTACGATAAATGAATGGAAATATTATTTAACAATAAACAGGCCACAATGTCGGTCTTTAACCCTACTCATTCGCCCTTATTATATGGTGGATTGGCAGTGTCGGTAGAGGGTCGGACGCCATGCATTGCAACATAGAGTTATGCCCTTTTACGGTCTGAGTTCAAATCCCGCCGAGATTAACTTTGCCTTTCATCCTTACGGGGTCGATAAAATAAAGAACCAGTAATGCACTAGGATAATTGCTGGCTTTGTGCCAAAAGTAGAAAGAATCATTATGGTTCAATAGCTATATATATTTATGTACTGTGGGTAGCACACCCTGTTACATTAGGTCACACATCATTGACGTCAGGAGTAAGATCTATATCCCAACAATAACTACATGTTCCAATGAAACAAAACTGATATCTTGTCAGGTCTTGCTGTTAGAAAGTAATGGTTGATCTCTCCTCCTCCACTCTCTCTTCTCACCCCTCCTTTTACTCCTCTCTCTTGCTTCCTTCTCTCGCCACCCCTTCCTCTCTTTCTTACTCTCATGCTCTATACATATTAACAACCTTTTATATAAATAGACTCTTTAAAAGAGTTAACGCCTATAAGTTGACTGTACTTCTAGAGTAAGATTATATAATAATAATAATTTCGTTATTATTATATAATCATCATCTTTTCATTTTACGTCCGCTTTTCCCTGCTTGCAAGGGTGGGACGGGAACTGATTCTGGTTTGATTTCTACAGCTGGATGCCCTTCCTAACACCAGCCTCATTGACAGTGAGTGCTGGGTGCTTTTTTGCCGTGGCACCTCCACGACCACTTTGCAGTGGAATGATATGGACCCCAGTCCCTATCATCTCATTTCTACAGCTGAGTAAACTGGAGCAATGTGAAATAAAGTGTCTTGCTCAAGGAAACAACACATCACCCGGTCTGAGAATTGAACTCACAACCTTTCGATTGCAAGCCCAATGCTCTAACCACTAAGCCATGTGCCTCCACTTTAATAATGAAATTATTGACTACAACTATACATTTTTAACCACGGGTGCATTTTATCATGTGAGCAGCACTAGAAATGTTGTCATGTACTCGACAAGACTGAAAAATCCCCTCTACAATACTGTCTCCATTCAACCACCAACAACTTTACAGGAGGTAATACATATATTCCATTGACACTAACACTAGAGACTATTTAACATATTACATATTTGAAATACAATTCCTTTTTTGAAATGAGATTCCTTTGAAGGGTCTTTGGAGTAATGTTACTCGATGATGTGCGTAGCTCAAAGATCAGAGAGTCATTCCAAGTAGAGCCGCTACTTCTCTGAATTGATAGATCACAGCTCCAATACTATGGGCATGTGGTTAGAATGTCTCAGGAAAGAATCGCTGGACAGATTTTACGGGCAAAACCAACCGGCAGGAGACCCAGGGGTAGACCCCGAGCAAGATGGTTGGATAACATCCATGAGCTTGGCTGGTCACGCTTGGGGATCCAGCCAGATTAGTTGGAGACGGTAGCTTCTGACATGACCCGCTGGAAGGAGTGTTTGAGAACTCTGCCCCGACAACTGAAGAAGAAGAAGAAGAAGAAGAAGAAGAAGAAGAA
The DNA here is from genome assembly GCA_964016885.1 of Eledone cirrhosa. Lineage (NCBI taxonomy): Eukaryota > Metazoa > Mollusca > Cephalopoda > Octopoda > Eledonidae > Eledone > Eledone cirrhosa. The sequence continues at coordinate 301,795,286 of OZ024742.1, read as the reverse complement.
GAAGAAGAAGAAGAAGACATATTTGAAATTCTACCATTCTCATAACTGTCTTTACCTTGCCTTTTATAATTTTATTTATATCTAGGGTGATGATGCTACCTAAAAATATTAAATCAACCCTGCTACATGACTCATCATCATCATCATCATCACCGTTTTAGGTCCGTTCTTCCATGCTAGCATGGGTTAGACGGGTTATCCTGTTGTGGGCAGTGTCTGGTTGGCTGACCATGCCTTGCTCATACAGGAACTGATTTTGACTTGATTTCTACAGCTGGATGCCCTTCCTAACACCAACCTCATTTACAGTGAGTGCTGGGTGCTTTTTTGCCGTGGCACCTCCACGACCACCTTGCAGTGGGAGAGTGTGGGGGCATATTGTCTATATGCTTCAGCTTGTACTCTGTATTACTGCGTGACGCCAGAGGTCACGGTCGTGTGTCATCGCCTTTGAGAGGTGTAATTGGGTAAGGTCGGCTTTTATCACCTCATCCCAGGTCTTCTTGGGTCTCCCCACTCCGCGGTTTCCATTGACTTCTAGTGCTCTTCACCTTTTTATGCAGCTGTCACCCTTCATACGTATCACATGTCCATAGCATCGCAACCGCCTCTCCTGCACACAACATTTGATTCCTCTTATGCTCAATCTCTCTCTCAATTCATTTATGCTTTGTCGTTCGCGTATATTACTATTACACATCCATCAGAGCATGCAGGCTTTGTTTCTTTCTAATCTACGTAAGTCTTCCACCTTCAGCGCCCAGGTCTCACTACCATGTAACATTGCTGTTCGGATACACGCATCATACAGTCTGCCTTTCATTTTGAGGGAGAAGCCTTTTGCAGCTAGCAGTGGCAGTAGTTCCCTGAACTTCTTCCATCCCGTTCTTACCCTAGTTATTGTACTTTCTGAACACCCACCTCCGCTGCTAATTCGGTCACTTAGGTAGCAGAAACTGTCTACTGTTTCTACAGAGCCCTCCCAGAGATTGGTGGTACTTGTTTCCTGTGGCTGTTTGCTGCTTGCTGTCCCAGCACAGCTGCTACATGTGAAGCCTACATTCTTAATTAAGCTTCCTGAGATCCCGCTACATCTCTTGTGTACCCATTGTTTGCATTTGGGGCAGAGAATGGAGTTCCTACATACTGAGCAAGGCCATTTCCCTGAGGGGATCTGGGTTCTGTTTTCTTGTCTACTTACAAGGACCTTAGTCTTTGTCATGTTGACTTTGAGACCCTTTCTTTCTAATCCCTGCTTCCAAGTTTGGAATTTCTTCTCTAGTTCTACCATGGATTCAGCTATAAGTGCGAGGTCATCAGCATACATGAGTTCCCATGGGCATCTTGTCTTAAACTCCTCCGTTATTGCCTGCAGGACTATGATGAACAGGAGAGGGCTAAGGACAGAGCCCTGGAGGACCCCAACCTGTATGCTACTTGACTGATACTTTATTTTATTAACTTCAAGAGGATGTAGTGTAGCATGGGAGAAGGATTGGCAAATGAAAGAATTCATCTAATGAGGACCGCGACGTGAACGTTCCTTCAGTGGTCCCCAAACTATGGAGCAGTTTCTCGTTTACCCTAATCTGTGTGCAACACTGGATGGCTGTGGTGTAGCGGCTCGATAATAATAAGAAGACTTCAGGAAAATGAAAGGTAAAGTTGACTTCAACAGGATTTGAACTCAAAATACATATGTATATATATATCAGAGGGTATACTAATATGCAAATCTGACTGATCGGGCAGTCTGCTAAATATGCAAATCCGGCCAATTAGTCACTGTATATTTTAGAAAATATCATATTTTCACTAACACTGACAGTTAGCAGGTAAACAGTATACTGTACTGATGAAGGGTAATCACCCAGAAATATTAGTGTCAGCAGTTCTGTTTGCATACCAACACATGACAGGGGTCATTCTACAGACATGGCTTTAAAGAGGCTGTTTGCATAATTGCAAACAAATCTAATATTATTATTAATATTCGAAAAACTCAGATTACATTTATTGTATTCAGCCATGTAGAGCGATAAACTATTTGTTAGTGTTCATCATCATCATCATTTTACGTCCGCTCTTCCCTGCTCGCAAGGGTGGGACAGCATCTCTCCACTCGTCACGGTCCTTCGTCATCTCCACCGTGAGCTTCAGCGATCTGAGGTCTGTTCTCACCACATCCGCACATGTTTTTCGTGGTCTACCTCTACCACGTCTTCCTTCAACTGGCATTTCCTGGCACTTCTTCACCCAACGGTCATCCTCCATGCGCATCACATGTCCATGCCACCTCAGTCTCCTCTCCCGTACACTACATTCTATCCCTCTCAGACACAGTTTCTCTCTCAACACATTCATGCTGGGTCGTTCAAGCACATTTACACTGCACATCCAATGGAGCATGCTTGCCTCATTTCTCTCCAGCCGTCGCATATCCTCTGCAGTTGCTGCCCATGTCTCACTACCATGCAGCATCGCGCTCCTCACACAGGCATCATACAACCGGCCTTTCGTACGCAGGGAGAAACCCTTCTTCGTCAGCAGAGGAAGCAGCTCCCTAAACTTCTTCCAACCCGTCCTTATTCTAGTTACTATGGCCTCGGAACACCCTCCTCCCATGCTAATCTGATCTCCTAGGTACCGAAAGCTATCCACCACTTCTATAGCACCCTCCTGCATTTGAAAAATGTGTCTATCAATGCGACTTCTAGTGTCTAATTTCCTTGTACATCTACTGCATACATATTTCTCCCTACCTATTAGTTTGCCTGCTATCCCACTACATCTCTTGTGTACCCAGGATCTGCATTGTGTGCATTTTATAGAATTTATGCCAGTTCCTTTTCTGCATATCGAACATGGCCATTTCCCTGACGGAATCAGAGTTTTGTCCCCTTTTCTACTCATCAACACTTTTGTCTTAGCTAGGTTCACTCTCAGTCCTCTTGCTTCCAACTGCTGTTTCCATAGCCAGAATTTATTCTCTAGCTCCGCTATAAGAACCAGATCGTCAGCATAGAGAAGTTCCCATGGACAGCCACTCTTAAACTCCTCTGTTATGGCTTGGAGGACTATAATGAATAAGAGCGGGCTGAGGACCGAACCTTGATGTACTCCTACTTGTATCTGGAATTCCTCACTAAACTCCATTCCTACCCTGACTTTACTGACAAAGTTTTCACTGTCCTCACAAGCCATTCCTCAACACCTAGTTTCCTTAGGGACCACCAGATGACAGATCGGGGTACCCTATCAAAGGCCTTCTCTAGGTCAACAAAGGCTAAGTATAGTGGCTTATTTTTCTCTAAGAACCTCTCTTGCAATTGTCTCACCAAGAAGAGGGCATCTGTTGTACTCTTCCCAGGCACAAAACCAAACTGCATCTCATCTAGTTTGACCCTTTCCCTAATTAGTTGTGCTAATATCCTTTCTGCCACTTTCATAACCTGATCCATCAGTTTTATACCCCTATAATTGCTCCTCTCCAGAGCATCCCCTTTACCTTTGTAGCAATTTATTAGAATACTGCTGCACCAGTCTTTGGGTATGACACCACCATATATAACCTGATTGATGATGTGTGCAACCAGTTTAGTGCCTACGTCCCCTGATGCCTTCAGCATCTCAGCAACTATTCCCAATGGTCCAGCAGCCTTACCATTTTTCATTTCCTTAATCGCCCCTTGGGCCCTATATTCGTCAATCTCAATAGTTGGTCCCTCTGTCGGATCTACTAAGGGTAATTTCTCTCTCTCCCATTCGTTCTCCACATTCATCAGTCTCTCATAATGACATTTCCAGGCCTCCTTTTTCTGATCATTCGTGGCACTAAGTACACCGGCATCATCCCGGACACATTTATCTCCAACAACATCCTGCCTTGCAATGTGGAACACCGCACGCCTCTGATCTTCCCGTCGCAGAACATTGGCAAACCTCCTACTCTCCGCCTCCCTGTGTGCTAAGTACACCTGACGTCTAGCTTCTTTCTTAGCGGCTGTATATTCTTCCCTACTCCCACCCTTTTTCCAAGCCTTCCATGCTAGTCTTTTGTCTCTAATGGCCTTATCTACTGTGCTGTTCCACCACCAGATCACTTTGTCTGGTTGGACCTCTGCTCCAGCCACAAGTTTCTTCAGTAGCCTGCAGCAACTTGTCACGTAAGAAATTCCAATTATTATCTATGTCATACGTCTCTAAATCGTCTTCTTTTTCATCATATACATCTTGAAGGGCTTTCCTAAATTTGTATTTTAGTGAAAGGTCTTTTAGCTTCCAGACCTTTCTTCTCCACACCTTCCTGTATGTCTCATTCCATCTCTTACTTACTGAGATATCTCTAACGACTAACCTATGCTATGGGGTACATTCTTCCCCAGGGTATTAGACACTATCTGCCTGTCCCGCTGCCTAACTAGTAAGAAGTCAATCTGGCTTATGTGCTCGCCAGATTTGTAGGTTATTAGGTGATTGGCAGGTTTCTGGAAGTTTGAGTTGCAAATAGTCAGTGTACTTGCATCACAAAATTCAAGAAGTCTCACTCCTTCTTCATTTCTTGAGCCGTAACCGTGCCCACCATGTACCCCAGTGTAACCATCCTGGAGCTGTCCAACATGACCATTGAAGTCCCCTGCTAGCATAACGATGTCTCCGTTCTCTGTCATTGTGGTTGTTTGTAAAAGTTACTCGTAAAAGCAGTCTTTCTCATCTTTGCCTAGGCCTGCTTGGGGAGCATAGGCAGAGATGATTGTCAGTAGTCTTCTGCCTACAACTAATCTAAGCTTAATTATTCGATTACTAACTCGAACTACCTCTATTGTCTTATTGATACATCTCTCAGCCAGGAAAATGCCTACTCCCCCTAACCCATCATCCTTACCTACCCAGAAAAGCTTATAGCTAAGATGTTTGCCTACGACTAGTCTCGCAGAGGCACCTCTCCATCTCACTTCTTGCACGCAGCACATATCCACATGCCTTCTCTCCAGCATCTCCGCTATTTCACCAGATCTACCTCTGAGAGTGCCAGCATTAAGTGTTGCAACTCTGAGATGCGACGTCTTCATATTTTGTTGTTGTTCCTATTTGTTGCTGTGCTGATAAGCGTTTTGGCATTGATACAGTGGTTGGATGCCCTTCCTAACACTTGTTATATATATATATATATATATATATATATATATATATATATATATATATATATATATATATATATATGCAAAAGTTCTATTTAAAGTTGTTGGGATACAACAAGTAAATATTTTTATAACTGATATAAAGCACTCGACAAGTTTTTGGAGTAGATATACGATATTAATAAATGTAAACTATATTTATAACACCATATTTATTTCATTATACATATTTCAGGGATACCATATTAAATTATGGTATGCCTTCATCAGACAAAATACAATATATAACAGTTTTACAAATAGCTTTGACGTACCCTTTTAAAATACAACCATTACTTTTGGAGGCTGTCTGGATAGTGAATTGTTTATATTGTTTTAATAAGTCATAGTGTTAAGCACAATTAGAAAAAGACGGAGATAAAGAAAAAGAAAAAAGACGGAGAGAGAGAAAGAAAGAAAACCTGGAGAAATATCGGAGAGAGAGAGAAATATATGGAGAAAAGAGAGAGATAAATAAAGATAGGAGGAAATAAAAAATAAAAAATAAAAAAGAAAGAAAGGGAAAAAATAAGAAAAACAAAGGAAAGCAACAGAGAGATATCAAGTCATCAGACAGAGAGAAAAACTCAAGAGAGAGAAATACTATATAGAGATGGGGGGGGGGGGGGGGGGCAATGAAAACTTTACGTCATGTCATATTAAGTTGAGTTAACAATTTATATGAAATGCATAATAAAAATATAAGTATCAATATTCATGAATGGGACATAGATATATAATATGAGAAATTAAACATTGTTCAATAATGACTATATGTTTAGTTTAGAAACTTGAGATCAATATATCAAAATCTGAGTTCAAAATGTACCCTTGCTATAGAGATCAGTATTTTATGGAAAGACATACAGATATATATGTATATATATATACATATAGATACGCACGTTCTGAAAATAGAAATTATGTTTTCTCAAGCCAACAATATAGCCATACAAAACGTAAATGATTTCTCTTAATCACTGCTATACATTCTTTGTGTTATAAACATTTCACAGTATATATATACAAATATATACGATTAACATTCATGTCCTCATATATACGATTACCATTCATGTGTTTAATATTATGCATATCTGCAACATACCTCCCAACCACATAGATATATACACATACATATATACACATACATATGTATAAATAAATATTTGCGTGCGTCGTCACGCATCACTCATGTATATATACAGACATATATAGACACAAAAAAAATCTATAACACTTTTTATGCATGTTAATATACACATATGCATTTGCATAGAGATAATCAAATATCAATATTTTACTAAAGGATTATAAACATAACCATAACAAAATAAATTTAAAATACCAAAGGAGTATATTTTGGAAATGCAGCTATATCAGTATAGACAAAAGAAATCTAGAAATATCAAAGCATTAAATATCTTTAAAACACTATAGGGTATCTTAAGTTAAAATAATATGTTTTTTATATTTAGTATAGAAATTTATCCTACGTATATCTCAATCAAGATATTGAATATTTAATGTGTTCCTTGATCCGGATGTGCAAAGGTCGAATTGTGCTACCTATGTAGTATTGGTTGCACCTGTCACATTCTATCTTATACACTACGTATGTGCGTAGGCAACAGTTAGCATGGCGTATCGGGCAGTCTCTGAGGGAGCATGCGTCAGTAGATTTTTCTGGTTTCCTGGAGAGGCATCTACTGACGCATGCTCCCTCAGAGACTGCCCGATACGCCATGCTAACTGTTGCCTACGCACATACGTTGTGTATAAGATAGAATGTGACAGGTGCAACCAATACTACATAGGTAGCACAATTCGACCTTTGCACATCCGGATCAAGGAACACATTAAAACCAGGGCCTCGTCTTTCCGGAAACACACAGACAAATTCGGAAACAAAAACGGAAGGCCCATTGTCACAATTCTAGCGACTGAAAGAAACGTCGGCACGTTACGTATTAAGGAAGCGCTTCTTATCAAACAGCTGCAACCGCAAATAAACAACCGATTAGAGAGAAGCGAAATGAAATGGCTGGTTTAAGTTAACAAGCGATGCAACAACACACAACACACGCACACGCAAACGAGACAACTACACACACACAGTAGCATTCCACCATACGAACATACTACACTGCCAATACAGATGAACAAGGCAACAACACACGCACACACACACACACACTCAAGCGAAACAACAACACACGCACACACACACAGTAACATTTAACAAACAGGCAGCGAATGGACTGACAGCTAGCGCCATCCCACTCCCTCATTCGGCCGCTGACCTCTGTACGACCGACCCCATTTCACGCGCACGCGCGCTCGGCCGAATACCTCAGATATTCAAATCAACAAACAGCGAAAGACGCGTTCCGAATTGTCCGACAGACAACCTTTTCCCCCACCCCGGAAAAAAAACCCAGTTGATGGATGTGAATCCGAAATATATAGGGACTATTAAATCTCTCCCAAGGTAACTCTCTCTCTCTTGTGTTGTTATTATTATTTTTATTCTTTTACTCTTCCCTTCATTCTACACATCTCACACATCTTATACACACCACGCATCTCAACGTACACCCACTTACATATCTCTCTCTCCACCACCGGACCTTGTTACCCGGAGATTTACCCATTTGCATTGTCGAGGCTTCCAAACGACTTATAAATATATATATATGTATATATATATATATATATATATACACACACATACATATACACAGGTTGGTGTTAGGAAGGGCATCCAGCTGTAGAAATCAAGCCAGAATCAGTTCCCGTATGAGCAAGGCATGGTCAGCTGACCGGCCACTCCCCACAACAGGACAACCCGTCTAACCCATGCTAGCGTGGAAGAACAGACGTAAAATGGTGATGATGATGATGATGATACACTATATTAACACTCCATTGGTTACAACGAGTGTTTCAGCTGAATCAATCAACGGAACAGCCTGCTCGAGAAATTAACATACAAGTTGCTGAGCATTCCACAGACATGTGTACCTTTAACGTAGTTCTCGGGGAAATTCAGCGTGACATAGAATGTGACAAAGCTGGTCCTTCAAATTACAGGTAGAACTCATTTTTGCCCACTGAGTTGACTGAAGCACTGTGAAATAAAGTGACTTGATCAAGGAAACAACTCTTCACTGTGAATCTAACTCATAACCTTACAATCAAGAGCTGACTACCATAACCACTAAACCATGTACCTTCACATACAAAATACATAGATTCATAACCAAATATCATAGACATTTTATCAGATACTTTGATAATTTTGGTAATCTGGCTATGACCATCCCATCCCATCTTTTTTTTAAACAGTAGGTTGTGAATTAAGCACAAGAATTGTAGGAGCTGGTGCAGTAATACACCAGCTTCAGCATTCAGTAATCAGAAGAAGGGAGGTAGGTGTAAAAGCCAAACTTGCTATCTTCAATTAGGTAATCGTGCTAACCCTTACCTATGGTCATCAATCTTGGGTAATGACTGAAAGAATATGATTGTGAATACAATTGGCCAAAATGAGGTTCCTCCGAAGGGTCTTTGGAGTAATGTTACTCGATAGAGTGTGTAGCTCAGAGATCAAAGAGTCACTCCTGGTAGAGCCGCTACTTCTCTGAATTGAGAAATCACAGCTCCAATACTATGGGCATGTGGTTAGAATGTCTCAGGAAAGAATTACTGGACAGATTTTACGGGCAAAACCAACTGACAGGAGACCTAGGGTTGACCCCGGGCTTGATGGTTGGATAACATCCATGAGCTTGGCTGGTCTTGCTTGGGGGATCCAGCCGGATCAGCAGGAGATGGTTGCTTCTGACATGACCCGCTGGAAGGAGTGTTTTGAGGAGGACTCTTCCCCCACGACCCTCTCAGGAATATGTGGTAGAAGAAGAAGAAGAAAGATGTGATTTGAGGGAGATTTGACTACTATCTCATTACATGACGCTGTTGGTATTCTCCTTTGTCATTCATATCTTTTAATGTCAGCAACATGTGATGTGTCTCCTTACATAACTTAAGTAGGTAATCCTACGAAAAATAATTTAAAACTATTCACTGGAGCATGAAGTTGTTAACAGTTACAATCAGTCTAACAAGTTAGTTACAATGTATATGTGTGTGTGTATTTATGTGTGTATGTGTGTTTATGTATGTGTATGTGTGTGTTTCCAATAACCAAAGTTGATTGCATGAATGATAAAGAAATAGATACCATAATATATATTTGTATTATTTGAGTGGTCCAGTTGTTTAATCAGCAGACATGCCTGCTCATGAAATTAACAAGTAAGTGGCTGAGCATTCCATAGACACATGTACACTTAATGTAATTCTCAGGGAGATTCAGCATAACAGTGACATACATGCCTGCTCATGAAATTAACAAGTAAGTGGCTGAGCATTCCATAGACACATGTACACTTAATGTAATTCTCAGGAAGATTCAGCATAACAGTGACATACATGCCTGCTCATGAAATTAACAAGTAAGTGGCTGAGCATTCCATAGACACATGTACACTTAATGTAATTCTCAGGGAGATTCAGCATAACAGTGACATACATGCCTGCTCATGAAATTAACAAGTAAGTGGCTGAGCATTCCATAGACACATGTACACTTAATGTAATTCTCAGGAAGATTCAGCATAACAGTGACATACATGCCTGCTCATGAAATTAACAAGTAAGTGGCTGAGCATTCCATAGACACATGTACACTTAATGTAATTCTCAGGAAGATTCAGCATAACAGTGACATACATGCCTGCTCATGAAATTAACAAGTAAGTGGCTGAGCATTCCATAGACACATGTACACTTAATGTAATTCTCAGGAAGATTCAGCATAACAGTGACATACATGCCTGCTCATGAAATTAACAAGTAAGTGGCTGAGCATTCCATAGACACATGTACACATAATGTAATTCTCAGGAAGATTCAGCATAACAGTGACATACATGCCTGCTCATGAAATTAACAAGTAAGTGGCTGAGCATTCCATAGACACATGTACACTTAATGTAATTCTCAGGGAGATTCAGCATAACAGTGACATACATGCCTGCTCATGAAATTAACAAGTAAGTGGCTGAGCATTCCATAGACACATGTACACTTAATGTAATTCTCAGGAAGATTCAGCATAACAGTGACATACATGCCTGCTCATGAAATTAACAAGTAAGTGGCTGAGCATTCCATAGACACATGTACACTTAATGTAATTCTCAGGGAGATTCAGCATAACAGTGACATACATGCCTGCTCATGAAATTAACAAGTAAGTGGCTGAGCATTCCATAGACACATGTACACTTAATGTAATTCTCAGGAAGATTCAGCATAACAGTGACATACATGCCTGCTCATGAAATTAACAAGTAAGTGGCTGAGCATTCCATAGACACATGTACACTTAATGTAATTCTCAGGGAGATTCAGCATAACAGTGACATACATGCCTGCTCATGAAATTAACAAGTAAGTGGCTGAGCATTCCATAGACACATGTACACTTAATGTAATTCTCAGGAAGATTCAGCATAACAGTGACATACATGCCTGCTCATGAAATTAACAAGTAAGTGGCTGAGCATTCCATAGACACATGTACACTTAATGTAATTCTCAGGAAGATTCAGCATAACAGTGACATACATGCCTGCTCATGAAATTAACAAGTAAGTGGCTGAGCATTCCATAGACACATGTACACTTAATGTAATTCTCAGGGAGATTCAGCATAACAGTGACATACATGCCTGCTCATGAAATTAACAAGTAAGTGGCTGAGCATTCCATAGACACATGTACACTTAATGTAATTCTCAGGAAGATTCAGCATAACAGTGACATACATGCCTGCTCATGAAATTAACAAGTAAGTGGCTGAGCATTCCATAGACACATGTACACTTAATGTAATTCTCAGGGAGATTCAGCATAACAGTGACATACATGCCTGCTCATGAAATTAACAAGTAAGTGGCTGAGCATTCCATAGACACATGTACACTTAATGTAATTCTCAGGGAGATTCAGCATAACAGTGTGTCAAAGCTGGCTCTTTGAATTACAGATACAGTCTATCCAATTGACTACCAAACAGTTTCTGTGCATACATGGCTCCGTAACTCCTGGGGGAGAAGTTGTGGTGCCGTGTTAACATATGGCATTTCTGGGGCATTTTTATAACCTGGCGGAGCCCATTTCCTCTCCAGGTCTGAATACAGTAGATTTCTTCCAGAGAAGGATAGAAAGAGTGAGATAGTGGAAGTGAGAAAGAGATGTAGAGGAAGAATCGACTCCAGTACTAGACTGATACTTTTTTTATTGACCTTGAATGGATGAAAGGCAAATACCCAATTTCCTTCACAAACCCATGTCTATGGTAAATGACACTTGTCACACAGTGGGATTGATCTCACAACCTAATGATTGTGAATGAACTTCTTAACCATTGGTCATGTATTACTAACTTGTTAGACGGCCATATCATTTTTTTTTGTCTCATGTCAGAGAGAGAAGAACAGTGCTCATAACCTGTTTTAAGGCCTCAAAGACTGGTGCTGGGTGATAAGGAGATATGGGCAGTGTCCATGACACTTTTTAGGGTTTCCAAGGCTAGTGGGAAAAGCAGTGTCCATGACACTTTTTAGGGTTTTCAAAACTACTGTGAGGGTGGGATGGGAGGGCTGTGTCCATGACACTTTTTAGGGCTTCTGAGACAGGTGGGAGGGAGGGAAGGTCAGTGTCTATAATGCTTTCTAGGGCCTCTGTGACGGGTGGTAGGAAAGGACAGTGCCCATGTCCCTTTTTGAGGCCTCCGAGACAAGTAGGAAAGAAGGAGAAAAGTATTTTCACACTGCAGACTTGGCCGTATGTAGGCGGCAAATTGACAGAGTCGTTAGAATGACAGATAGAATGCTTTATGGTATTCATTCCAGCTCTCTGCTCTCTGAGTTCAAATCCCGTCGAGGTCAACTTTTCCTTTCATCTTTTTGATGTCGATAAAAAAAGTACCAATCTAGTACTGGGGTTGATTGCTCCTCTGTATCTCTTTCTATTTTCCTCTCTCTCTCTCACTTTCTATCTTTCTCTGGAAGAAATCTGCTGTACTCAGGCCTGGAGAGGAATGGGCTCCACCAGGCTTAAAATGCCCAAGAAACGCCATACGGTGCCCCTACAACTCTATCAGGAGTTACGGGACCATATATACACACATACATGTATGTACGTATGTATGTATATATGTTATATATACTTATGTATGTATACAAGAGCTGGCTTAAAAGTTAATATGCTGACCAAGATACTATCATGGAATGACCAAATGAGGTTTATTTTTCAACTTAGACCCTTGAAAGAAACAATGCAGTTATTAATAAGAAGAGTTGAAACTAATGCATGCAAGATTTCACAGCTCTAGCATCACTCCGTCATAGTCAGCCTATGAACTTTTCAGCCAACCATTGTATATGAACTTACTTATGTATGTATATTTGTATGTATGTATGTATGTGTATGTATGTATGTGTGTGTGTTTGTATGTATCTATGTGTGTATGTATGCATGTATGTATGTGTGTGTTTGTATGTATACATGTGTGTGTGTTTGTGTGTATGTATGTATGTACATATGTATGTGTTTATGTATGTAAATTGGTGAGGGGTAGAGAATTCCCCTAAGTCCAGTAAGACAATTTCCCTGGTGCTGGTGGCTCAAATAAAAGCACCCAGTCCATGCTGTAAAAATGGAGGGGTGGTTAGGGCCCCTGAGTCCAGTAAGACGATCTCTCTAGTGCTGGTGACATGAATAAAAGCACCCAGTCCATCCTGTAAAGTGGTGCTGGTGTTAGGAAGGTCATCCAACCAGTATATATACTACTGCCAAAAACTATGAGCACAACAATTGAGAATTGCAACAACTGCAACAACAGCAGTAACCATGTTAGGGCTGCGCACGGTAGTTGGGTGGCTGGTGAGGCCATGTGTGAGAACCCCCCGACCATCATCAAGCAATCGCACTACAGGAACAGGAAAAGGAACAAGAATATGAAGACGTCGCATCTCAGAGTTGCAACACTTAATGTTGGCACTCTCACACGTAGATCTGGTGAAATAGTGGAGATGCTGGAGAGAAGGCATGTGGATGTGTGCTGTGTGCAAGAGGTGAGATGGAGAGGTGCCTTTGCAAGACTAATCACAGTCAAACATTTTACTTATAAGCTTTTCTAGGTGGGTAATGATGATGGGTTAAGGGGAGTAGGCATTTTCCTGGCTGAGAGATGGATCGATAAGACAATAGAGGTAGTTTGAGTTAGTAATAGAATAATTAAGCTTAGATTAGTTGTAGGCAAGAGACTACTGACAATCATCTCTGCTTATGCTCCCCAGGCAGGCCTAGGTAAAGAAAAGAAAGACTGCTTTTACAAGCAACTTTTACAAACAGCTGCAATGACAGAGGACGGAGACATCATTATGCTAGCAGGGGACTTCAATGGCCATGTTGGACAGCTCCAGGATGGTTACACTGGGGTACATGGTGAGCATGGTTACGGCTCAAGAAATGAAGAAGGAGTGAGACTTCTTGAATTTTGTGATGTAAGTGCACTAACCATTTGCAACACTAACTTCCAGAAATCTGCCAACCACCTAATAACCTACAAATCAGGCGAGCACATAAGTCAGATTGACTTCTTGCTAGTTAAGGCAGCAGGACAGACAGATGGTGTCAAATACTAAGGCATACCCTGGGGAAGAATGTACCCCACAGCATAGGTTAGTCGTTAGTGATATCGCAGTAAGCAAGAGACAGAATGAGACATACAGGAAGGTGTGGAGAAGAAAGGTCTGGAAGTTAAAAGACCTTTCACTAAATACAAATTTAGGAAAGCCTTTCAAGATGTGTATGATGAAAAAGAAGACGATTTAGAGTTGTATGACATAGATGTAACAGGAATTTCTTACGTGACAACTTACTGCAGGCTACTGAAGAAACTTATGGCTGGAGCAGTGCTTCAACCAGACAGAGAGTGACCTGGTGGTGGAACAGCACGGTAGATAGGGCCATTACAGACAAAATACTAGCATGGAATGCTTGGAAAAATGGTGGGAGTAGAGAAGGATATACAGTCGCTAAGAGAGAAGCTAGACATCAGGTGTACTTAGCACGCAGAGAGGCGGAGAATAGGAGGTTTGCCAATGTTCTGCGACGGGAAGATCAGAGACATGTGGTGTTCCACATTGCAAGGCAGTGTGTCAGTGCACATCAGGATGTTGTTGGAGATAAATGTGTCCGGAATGATGCTGGTGTACTTAGTGTCACGAATGATCAGAAAAAGGAGGCCTGGAAGTATCATTATGAGAGACTGATGAATGTGGAGAACGAATGGGAGAGAGAGAAATTACCTCCAGCAGATCCGACAGGGAGGTCACAAGCCATTTGCAGAGGTATTGGGGGGGGGGGGGGCAGAATATGGCAAAAGTGTTTAATACAGAATCTGAGAGGCCAAACTAAGTATGTATGATTGAAGAAAGTGGAGAGAAACTATGAAGGGTTTGAGTAAGGATGGTACAGACAATATGTTCTAAGTTTGGGAAAAGATTGAGAGAAAACAGCTTGTTTGGGTGAAATAGAAGAGATTGAGAGAGAGAAGACAGCTTTCAGTTGGAACACTTCCAAGCAAACAGCCTGATAATTCTTATTCTCACAAAAGCAGCTCTCCATCAACTCCAATTTTGGCAAGGTCTAAAGTCTTAAACAGACCGTTGTCAAAACCTGTAATCAAAATCCCTCTTAATTCTTCATTATCTTTGAAATCTTTTGATGGTTCTTTGCCGGAGCTCTCAATAAAAGTGCCACACAAAGGTTCAGCCTCGAACAATTTGCCAAATTTGATGGGAGAATCGGCAACCACCTCCAGTAACCCTGACCTGTCTATGATTGGAAAGCAGTCTAAACGAGTGTCCCGCCCCCGGCCACCGCACGCCACACCATACCCACAGGACCAGCTATTGAGATTGACGAATATAGAGTGCAAGAGGTGATTAAAGAAATGTAAAATGGTAAGGCCACTGGACCGTTGGGGATAGTTGCTGAGATGCTGAAGGCGTCAGGGGATGTAGGCACTAAACTGGTTGCACGCATCATCAATCAGGCTATATATGGTGGTGTCATACCCAAAGACTGGTGCAGCAGTATTCTCATAAATTGCTACAAAGGTAAAGGGGATGCTCTGGAGAGGAGCAATTATAGGGGCATAAAACTGATGGATCAGGTCATGAAAGTCATGAAAGGATATTAGCGCAACTAATTAGAGAAAGGGTCAAATTAGATGAGATGCAGTTTGGTTTTGTGCTTGGGAAAAATACAACAGATGCCCTCTTCTTATTGAGGGGTTCTTAGAGAGGTTCTTAGAGTAGAATAAGCTACTATACTTAGCTTTTGTTGATCTAGAGAAGGCCTTTGATACGATACTCCGATCTGTCATCTGGTGGTCCCTAAGGAAGCTGGGTGTTGAGGAATGGCTTGCGAGGACAGTGCAAGCTTTGTACAGAGGTGCTGTCAGTAAAGTCAGGGTAGGAATGGAGTTTAGTGAGGAATTACAGATACAAGTAGGAGTACGTCAGGCTTCACTCTTGTTCATTATAGTCCAGTTTAAGACTGGCTGTCCATGGGAACTTCTCTATGCTGATGATCTGGTTCTTATAGCAGAATCAGTAGAGGAGCTGGAGAATAAATTCTGGCTATGTAAACAGCAGTTGGAAATTCTGGCTATGTAAACAGCAGACCTCAGATCGATGAAGCTCATGGTAGAGATGACGAAGGACCATGACAAGTGGAGAGATACTGTACTGAATAGGACCCATCCCACCCTTGCAAGCAGGGAAAAGCGGATGTAAAATGATGATGATGAAAAAAATGATGATGATGTATGTATGTGGTAACCCCTCCTACTACTGGTAATATGTAACCCAGTACAATTTCATGCACAGTCAGGTTGTCTACAATTAAACTACCAAACCCACCAAGCCTGCATGATGGAAGATAAAATCTATGATAGTGCTTGTGCACTGAGATGAGTTAACAGCCATGCAACAAAACATTGATGATTTGAGAGAATACTGGGTATAGGAGAGGTCAAGTGTAGTGTACAAGAAAGAAGATTGCATTAGTGTGGACATGTGATGCACACGAAAGATGATATCTGCATAAAGAAGTACAGAATAAAGAAAGTGAATAGAACCTGTGGAAGAGGAAAAATTAGGAAAATATAGGACAAAGTGGTGAGGGTTGATCTCGGAAGCTAAACCTCACAACAGAGATGACAAAGGGATCTAATGAGTGGTGACAATGTGCGGTGCTGGAGACACCCCCCACTCTCTCATACAAGCAGAGTGAAACAAATATTAAAAAGGTAATAGTGTAGTGACTGAAATATATATCTTATATTTGACACCCTCTCCCCCAGCTCCACCCAATGTGTAAAATGGCCATGTTAAAGTCACGACAAAAAATACCCCCAAAATACCCAGTCAACACTGTAATGTGTCATGACAAAATGCACATGATACACTCTATAAAGCGGTTGTGCTTGTGCCATGATAAAATGCAAATGGTACACTCTATAAAGAGGTAGTGCCGGTGCCACAATAAAATGCACCCAGTACACTCTATAAAGTTGTAGTGCTGGTGCCATGATAAAATGTGCCAAATACACATTTTAATGTGGTTATCATTAAAAAAAGCAACCATCCATAGAAATCATTCCCAAAATAGAACATATAAGCAGAAGGACATGGTTCTGTGACCCATCTAGTCACAGACTGTGACAACCTGCCCAACTAATGTCAGCATGGAAAATGAACATAAAACGATGACGATGATGATGATGGAGATGATGGTAGTTTTAGTGGTGGTGATGGTAGTGGCAGTGGCAGTGGTGGTGGTGGTGGTGGTGGTGGTTGGTGGTTGTGGTGGGGGTAGTGGTGGTGGTGGTAGTGGTTGTTGTTGTTGGTGGTGGTGGTGGTGGTGGTGGTTGGTGGTTGTGGTGGGGGTAGTGGTGGTGGTTGTGGTTGGTGGTTGTGGTGGGGTAGTGGTGGTGGTGGTTGGTGGTTGTGGTGGTGGTGGTGGTGGTTGGTGGTTGTGGGGGTAGTGGTGGTGTTGGTGGTGGTGGTTGTGGTTGGTGGTTGCGGTGGTGGTGGTAGTGGTGTTGGTAGTGGTGTTGGTGGTAGTGGTGGTGGCAGCAGTGGTGGTGGAGTTCCACTGAAGCATATGGAAAAGTTCACGTATCTCAGGGCCGTGTTCATGAGTGATGGAAGACAAGTGGCTGAATTAGGTGCAAGAATTGCAGGAGCTGGTGCAATAAGGAACCAGCTTCAGCATTCACTCATCAGAAGGATGGAGATAGGTGTAAAAGCAAAATTTGCTATCTTCAATTCAGTATTTGTGCCAACCCTTAACTATGGCCATGAAACTTGAATGATGACCGAAAGAATACGATCGCAAATACAGGCGGACGAAATGAGAGGAGAATGCATTGGTATGGACATGTGATGTATATGAAGGATGTCAGCTGTATAAAAAGGTGCAAAGCACTCAAAATTGATGGAAGCTATGGTGTAGGAAGTTTTGGGATAAGGTAATAAAAGCTGACCTTTCATAATTGCACCTCTCAAAGACGATGACACAGGATCGAGATCTATGCATTATGCAGTAATACAGAAGACCCATCATCCCATGAGCATGGCTTGAAGCATACATCTTGTATGCTCTACCTTCCCCCCCCCCATCCTAACATCCCACCATTCATCCATATCCCCCCTCTTCCTTTCATGCACCTCCCATGTCCTAACACTTCACACATGTCCTAACACCCCACCCTTCATTCTCGTCCCTACACCCCAACCCTTCTGATAAATGCTCTACCTTAGACCTACCTCACCAATTCCCATGTACCTCCCCACTCCGCCCCCAGTCCACACTGTAAAGTAGTGGTCATTTTGGTGCCATGACAAAAAGTACCCAGTCCACACTGTAAAATGATTGTATAGGTGTCACGACAAAAATCATGCAGTCCACACTGTAAATATGGTTGGTGTTAGGGCATCCAACCATAGAAACAAAGCCAGAAACAGTTCTGTGAGCTAGATGATGGTCACCTAACCTGGCTTGCCTCACAGTGAGACAACTCATCTAACCCATTCTAGCGTGGGAAAATGGACGTTAAACGGTGGTGGTGGTGGTGGTGGTGATGATGATATATCTGTAGAAATAAAATAAAATATCCTTCTCAGTTTATACTAAGATTATAAATATATTTTGGAACTGACAGGTGAGTTGATATATTGCATATTAACATACATGTGTGGAAACCGTTCAATTAGTAAAATTAGTAGACCAATTGACAAAATTCAATGCAATATCTAGTTACAGCCTATTACTTTTTGAGATCAAGTCCAGGTGAGATCGACTTGGCTTTTCAACATTCCGAGGTCAATAACCTAAATGCAATTAGACCAATCTATTAGACAATACCTTCCTAAAAAAAGTAAAAAAAAAAAAAAAGTGGTGTTGTGCAGATATTTGGAATGAATATTTTGATTTATAAGTCATTCGCATTACAAGAGAATTGTCATTGTTTAAAGTCAACATAGATAACATTGAAACGTTTTGAGGAAGAATGTTTCAGACGGACATTTATGGGTTAACACCGTTTCCCTATCTTTTCAAATCGGAGAATCTGACAACATGACCACGAAAACATCATCGGGAGCACATTTTTACGAATTTTTATTCGTAATAATATGTGCTGTACTTGTTCGATGGTGTATATCGCTTGGAGGATATTCTGGTTAGGATATTTAATTTTTATTTTTTTTTTATTTTAGGCTGTTTATACATGTTATATTTCAAATCAGTCGCAAACAATGATCTGCCACGCACCTTGTCTTGCCACATGTTAGATTCTGATAATACCCTTTCAATGATAGAGAAAACATTAGAGGCGTATAAGCAAGGGGATAAAATATTCTTACTTTCATTTTGCCTATATGTACATAATTATATTCATGCTTTCTTTCATCTGGGTCGAAATGCTAATAAGCAAAGTAAATTGTTTTTTTTTTAAGGTTTTGGGTGGGGTTTTTCTTTTTTTTTTTTTGTTTTAAATTTGGAATTTTTTAATGGGTGTTAACTATATCAATTCCCAATAGAAAATATAAACACACAATTTTTATGAACAACTACAACAAAAAGAATGCGGAAAAAGAAGAAGAAAACCCGCCAACAACAATAACAGCAGTTCTGATTTTGATTTCCTGTTAGCTATGTCCAGTCAGCAATTATCACTTGAAATACAATACTGTAGCGTCATCTGCACATTCGGTTCTACTTGTAATGGCTTGAAAGGGTTAAATCTAGTTCATTGATTCAATCACTACTTTTGTTTTGTACATTAATTGACGAGCTATAACTATTCTTCAATGGGTTTTCACAATTTTGAATGTGGACATCGATAATATATATTTTATAGCAGGTTTTAAAATATACCATCATATAATTTCAATTACATAAAAGCTATATAGAAGAGACAAATCCTTTATATTCCATATGGTTGAATTGTTCTTGGGAGGAAGCTGGGGAAAGAGAAAGACTCGTAATAAACCAGCGCAGTATCGTGGTTTATCACCGTCGCCGCCACTATCGTGTGATATTGAATATTAAGCAGCTGTTAGATCTGTTTCTAAAAATAATGAATTTGATTAATTTGAATGTTATATATTTTATTGTACTTCGCGCTGTATGTATTTAGATGAAAAAATATGGTTTGTGTGTCTGTATTATATATGTGTGCGCGTAAATACTTTACTGGTTTTACTGTCATTAGACCACTGTCATTCTGGTGCACTGCCTTCATTTAGTCGATCATATCGACCCCAATGCTTATTTCAAGTCTAACTGCTAAGTTACCACACATAAACGTTTTATATAGTGTCCCCCCAAAATGTATATACACTTCAGCATTCTAATGTATATTGCCTTTACAAGTAATCAAAGTGTGTATACATTTTTTGTGACACTGTATATATATATATAATATATATCACACACACACGACGGGCTTCTGCGATTTCCGCCTACCAAATTACACTCTCAAAGCTTTGGTTAACCCGAGGCTATAGTAGAAGGCACTTATTTGATGCCACGCAGCAGGACTGAACCCAGAACCATATGGTTGTGAGGCGAACTCCTTAACCACACATGGCCATGTAATCAATTATTGTTTTTGTTTTGTTTCTTTGTTTTTTTTTTATCGATGTTGGCTGAGGTTGTTAAAGTAATGAAATTAGATATTGTAAAGTCCTGTATTAGTACAATAATATAGCTTTACTTTTCATTGACTCCCACCTACATTTAACTGTGTCAGGTGTGATTAAAACACGAACACGTTTCTTTATCGCTCAAATTATACCCTACTCCATTTAACATGGAATGAAACATTAGACAATGTAGTTCTAAGACATTTTATTTCCTCTGTTCCCACCACTTCATTGTTCTAATACATTTATTAATGGTTTCTGATTTAGGCACAAGGCCAACAATTTTTGGGGAAAGGGAAAATAAATTAAATTGACCCCAGTGCATTACTGGTACTTTATTTTATCGACCCCGTAAGGATGAACAGCAAAGCAAACCTCTGCGAGATTTGAACTCAGAACGTAAAGGGCCGTAACGCTATATCGCTAAGTATGTTGTCCGACTCTGTACTGCACGTTATTATAATCATCATATATCCATTTTTCTATGCTTGCATGGGTTGGACTGGTCCTTCCAGCACAGCCTGCCTCCAACCGTTGAGTTCCCTTGTTATCTCCTCTGTGAGATTCAGCGTTTTAAAATTAGTTCTAACCATCTCTGCAATGGTTTTCCTTAGTCTTCCTCTACTGTAGCTTCATTCCAGTGGCATCTCCTGGCACTTCTTCACCCAAAGACCATCATCCATGCACATCACATGTCCATTCCAGCACAGTCTTCTCTCTTGCAAACTACATCTGATTCCTTTTATATTCAGTTTTTCTATCAGTTCATGCATTCTAACATTACCCATCTCATGAAGCATGCTCACTTCATTTCTCTGCAAATTCTGTGTATATTTCTCTGCATTCACCACCTGTCTCACTGCCATGCAACATTGCATTCACTCAGGCATAATACAATCAACCTTTGCTCATAAAAAAAACTTTTTTGATGTCAGCAGAGGGATAGCTCCATAAACATCTTACAGCCTGTACTCAGAACGACCCTCTCCACTGCTAATTAGGTCACCTAAGTATCAGAAAATATCAACTACTTCTATGGTGCCTTTTCAGGATTGGCAAAAAATGTATTTATGAATAATCTTTGTCATTGTTTTAATATCCGTTTAGTTATTTTACCGCCTTCATTTCAAATAAATACCACATGGCATTTTTGTTAAGTGTCATTGGTCTTCTCACCAATACACATTGACAAAAGACATAGACACACTCATTTGTATTTGTTTGCTTACCTTGTGATGGGCTGGACGGGTCATCATGGTCTAATTCAGTTATTTTTTATCGTCTTTAAAACGAGAATTTAATCAGTCAATAAACAGATAGATGAAATAATGAGTAACTACGTGCCAAGTGGGCCATTTTTGGTAAGCAGAAATGGTGATGTGGGATGAACCAAAAGTCTGGCTAAGGTGCCCTATGCTTCGCCCATTAGATCCCCGAAAGGGCCTCGGTCAATATAGACAACAGGACGGTGGCCACGGAAGTTGGAATCTGCTCAGGAGTGTGTAATAACTTACCTGCTGAATTGCTTTTCTTGATTGGTTGGAAGACCATGTTTCACACTTTTTGGTGTTGTTTTAGTAGCTCAATACCCTTCTTAGCACGATGCACTTTATAGATTTGGTGCATTTTATCATGCCACCAACACTAGAAAAGTTGCTTTGTGTCAAATAAATATTCTGCGGAATATATTTGCTTAACCCTTTAGCATTTACATTACTCTATATATACTACTAGCAGTAGTACCCGGCGTTGCATGGGATAAGGTATTTAGGAACGCGGGCCGCCAACAGATCTAATCGTGGAAAAACTGCATGCCTGGACAATATGTAAAGAAAATAAACTGAATACTCTGATGGCTGGATAATCTTTAAGATTTTCCTCGATGAAGCAGGAAAAATGCAGGTTTTCACCTAATGCGGGCCCTAAGGGATCAAGAAAATGAATTTTTTTTTATGTGCATAATATGCCTTGAAATTTCGGGAAAATCGGCTAGACGTAACGCCTCAAAAAAGCCGTAAAACCTGAAAAAATGAAGTTTTTCACCTATGCCATAAAAAAGTTGGATTTTCTTTGCTCACGGTATGAAGAATAGACTGACAGTCTCTATCGTCCAGTCAGTCTTACTAGCTGTATGGCCAAACTGATGGAATCCTGTGTCAGAGAAACACTTTGGAACTTCTGGAGCTCTCACAGCCTCATCCGGCCCTCGCAGTTTGGATTTATCCCTTACTCCAGCTGCTGTGATCAGCTTATCGAGTTCCTTGAAGACATCACCCGGATCACTGACAGCGGCTCATGGGTGGATGTTGTTTACCTTGACTTTGCTAAGGCTTTTAATTCTGTGCCACACAAAAGACTTATGGCAAAACTCTCTGCAATGGGTGTGAGGGATGATCTTTTCGACTGGTTGAAATCCTTCATTCTCAGCCGAAAAGAGGTAGTCACGGTTCTAGGACAGCATTCTTCACCATATGAGATGTCATCTGGTGTACCACAGAGATCTGTTCTTGGTCCCCTTTTGTTTGTGGCATATATTAATGACATAGATGCCAACTTACAGAATGCCACGGTACTGAAATATACAGATGACATCAAGCTGTACCTTGAAATCAAAAGGACTGATCCTGAAATCTATAACTCTTTCTTACAATCAGACCTGGACACAATGCAGCAATGGATCACAGACTGGCAACTGAAGCTGGCTGTGGACAAGTGTACCACCATGCATTTTGGGAGGAAAAATCCAGCGTCCACATACTCCCTCCACAACACTGATATCAAGAAGTCCTCTTGTGAACGTGACCTGGGCATTACTGTCAGCAGCGATTTGCGTTGGACAAAGCATGTCTCTAAGATTGTCAAGAAGGCTGAGGGTGTCTTGGCATCACTCAGAAAGACCTTTGTTAGCCACTCTCCAGCCATCTATTTAAAACTGTATACAGCTATGGTATGACCACACTTGGAATTTGCATCATCAGTCTGGAACCCCCATCTTGCTCAGAACATTGACCTCCTGGAAACTGTTCAGAGACGTGCAACCAAGCGCATACCCTCCATCAGACACCTACCATACTCTGAACGCCTTGCTTCCCTGGGCATGGATTCATTGAAGCTCCGACGTCTGGCAATGGACTTGGTAAACAAAGTTATTAACCATCTCGCCAACAACAACCCTGAGCACCTTGTTGATCTCCATGTGTCTAACACACGTGGACATGCCTACAAAATCAGAAAACAGCACAGCTCCCATGACTTTCGGAAACATTTTTTCACGCTCCTTTAGACACTGCATCCTTTAAAACACTCATGCTTCCCGAAATACGCCAAAACTACACCTGATATACCCCTTCCATACACATGCACACATGTGTATATCATGACTCATGCACTGTTCATTTTCCTGACGTTTGTACATACACTTTTTGATGAGTTGTAGTGCACCTGAGCACTGTACACAATATTTCATTATTATTATTATTATTATTATATAGTTACAATTTCAAGGAAATCCGTCTGACGTAACGCCTCAAAAAACCCCTAAAGAGCTGAAAAAAAAACGCAGTTTTTCACCTAATGAAAACCTAGGGGCTCAAAAAGTGGAATTCTTTTTATGTGCATAACACTCCCTGAAATATAAGTAATACACATGTAAAGTTTGAAATAAATCGGTTGGGTACTTCTCAAGTTTTAGGGATTCAAACTCACACATAAACACACACACAGACAGACATCCTCAGTTTTATATATATAGACTAGCAGAAAACCGCCTGCCGGGTGGTTTTCTGCTAGTATATATATATATTTCACACACAGAAATGTATATATATTTCTGTGTGTGTATATATATATATACATATATATTACACACACAGAAATGTATATATATTTCTGTGTGTATATATATATTACACACACAGAAATGTATATATATTTCTGTGTGTATATATATATTACACACACAGAAATGTATATATATTTCTGTGTGTATATATATATATTTCTGTGTGTGTATATATATATATATATTACACACACACAGAAATGTATATATGTTTCTGTAGCACTCCTCAATTCCCCCTTCTCTCCCTCCTGCTATCCCCCTCTTGTAGTCTGTCTCTTTCTTTCACTCTCACTCTCTCTCTACGCGTGCGCGCAAAAAACATTCGCACGCGCGCACGTGTTTTAGCGTCTATTCACTCTCTCTCTCTCCCTCCCGCTATCCCCCTCTTGTAGTCTGTCTCTTTCTTTCACTCTCACTCTCTCTCTCTACGCGTGCGCAAAAAACATTCGCACGTGCGCAAGTGTTTCCACTGTTGGACAGACAGACAAACAGAGAAATTGCTGGTTATATATTATAAGGAGATTATATTTTCACAGTAAAGGTTTTACCTTACATAATTATGTCACATAATATTGAATCTATGAGATTTTGATATTATTTATTTTGAGAACAATACCTTAACATTGGTATGAGTGGCCGGTTACAGCCGGTTTGAACAGAAAAAGGTGAGAGAATTCTGGCAGGATACAGCTAGTTTAAATGCTAAAGGGCTAAAAAGAAAACAGATGTTAAATGATGATGAAAACATTCACCAATGTGAGGATGTGGAAGAAATAAGACCACTGTGCTGTATGATAGGATTGAACTCAGCACCATATGGCTGAAAAATAAACTTTTTAACCATGCAGCCATATACAGTTGTAGATTTAACACCATCACACTGAACTGATATGGGAACCTCAATGCGGTTGCTTGATTGCTAGAAAGAGCAGCCAAATATCCCTCAAGTCACATTTTACCACCCACATTGTATAATGTAGTTTTAGGTTCCCTAAACATAGGAAAAATGTTTATGACTGGATTACCTTTGATTATATGACTGCTCACTGGAGCTAAACACCACAACCAACAACAACATATAGCTATTAAGAGTTGATTCATCATCATTTAACGTCCATTTTCCATGCTAGCTTGGGTGGGACAGGCTACCCCTTTGGGAGAGATCACACGGCTGATTTTGGCTTGGTTTCTACAGTTGGATGTCCTTCCTAATGCTAACCACATTTACAGTGTGTGGTGGGTGCTTTTTGTTGTGACACCTACATGACCACAGCGTGAACTGGGCACTTTTTGTCATGTCGCCGACATGACCACTTTACAGTGTGGACTAGGCGCTTTGTCTTGACACATACATGACCACTATACAGTGAGGGATGGGGACTTTTGTTGTAGCTCCAGAAGGACTACTTCATGGTGTGGGATGGGGATTGGGAGGGTGGGGAAGAAGCTTGTGGAAATGGGGAAGGGATGGTTACAGAAAGGGAGGTGTATGGGAAGGGAGATGGTAGCGGAAGATGTTGATTCTGTAGTCTCTGTCCACTCATGTTTCTTTTGTAGATGTTCAGACTGGATATACGGCAATTTGGATATTTGACCTTGACCTAGCTAGAAGAGCCATTAAAGGACAAGGACAATCTCTCTTCCTTCTTTGACACTAACCCAGTTAGAAGGGCCAAAACTGTCAAGGACCTCTTTCTCCAATACTGACTGACCTATGTAGGACCAATAAAGGACGACACTGCCTCTCCTCCTCCGACACTCACCTATATAGCTAGGTCAATAAAGGACAGAAACACCCCACCTCATCGTTTAACATCCACTTTCCCTGCTAGCAGGTTGTCAGTAGACTGGGTTGATATATAAAGCAGAGGGTACTGACCCTAAAGTGGGCTGGAGGCCTGCATCTTGCTGCATCTTTCCAAGTGCTCCGATAGGCTGGCAACCCACAACTCACTTACAATCACACACTACCGAGTGTATTTTATCATGACACCAATACTAAGGAGGTTATCATCTCCTCCTCTCATAAGCTTGTAGAAATAAATAAATCTGAAATAAAGATACACAATAAACTACAACTACTATAGCTTCTTTCCACCATTTTTAAGTATCCTCCACGTTTTAGTCTTTAACTCTTTCATTTCTATATCTCTAATGAAATACACTCCATTTAATTTAAGTGATTTATTTACTAAAATTATTTCATTTGTTTTTTTTTGCTCTAACATAGCAGATACATGAATGCATTTATGAATTTTATATAAAATAATAATTGTTTCTACTTTTTGGCACAAGGCCAGTAATTAACCAGTGTATTACTGGTACTTTATTTTATCGATCCTGTAAGGATGAAAGGCAAAGTTAACCTCGGCGGGATTTGAACTCAGAATGGCAAGGGCCGTAACTCTATGCGTCAAAGCATGGCGTCCGACCCTCTACTGATACTTCCAATATAATAATAATGTTTGATTCGTTTGCAAACAAACAGCCTCATTACACTATGTTTTTTAGATGGCTGCTGCCCCTCCTTTTGTTCTTGCAGTAAACTCATGAATGCATATTATTTCCTTATTAATATAATAATAATAATAATAATAATGAAATTATTGTGTAAAGTGCTCAACTGCACTACAACTCGTCAAAGATGCATGTATAGTACATAGAATAATACACAAATGTCAGGGAAGTGAATAGTGTATGAGTCATGATATACATGTGTGTATGTGTATGGAGGGGGAACATTAGGTGTAGTGTTGGCGAATCTCGGGAAGCATGGAGGCCTTAAAGGATGCAGTGTCTCGCCAGCTAACAACCGATGCAGGTAGTTTGTTCCATGCTTCAGCAACTCTGAGCGTGAAAAAATGTTTCCGAAAGTCATGGGAACTGTACTGTTTTCTGACTTTGTGGGTATGCCCACGTGTGTTAGACACACGGAAATCAAAAAGGTACTCAGGGTTGTTGTTGGCAAGATGGTTAACAATTTTGTGGGTGTTTACCAAGTCAGTTGCCAGGCGTCGGAGCTTCAATGTATCCATGCCCAGGGAAGCAAGGCGCTCAGAGTATGGTAGATGCCTGATGGAGGGTATTAGCTTGGTTGCACGTCTCTGAACAGTTTCCAGGCGGTCAATGTTCTGAGCAAGATAGGGGTTCCAGACTGATGATGCAAATTCCAAGTGTGGTCGTACCATAGCTGTATACAGCTTTAAATAGATGGCTGGAGAGTGGCTAACAAAGGTCTTGCTGAGTGATGCCAAGAGACGCTCAACCTTATTGACAATTTTAGAGATGTGCTTTGTCCAACGCAAATCGCTGCTTCTAGTAATGCACAGGTCACGTTCACAAGAAGACTTCTTAATATTAGTACTGTGGAGGGAGTATGTGGACGCTGGGTTTTTACTCCCAAAATGCATGGTGGTGCACTTATCCACAGCTAGCTTGAGTTGCTAGTCTGACATCTATTGTTGCATTGTGTCCAGGTTAGACTGCAAGCAAAATTTAATAAATGGTTCAGATATATAATTATGTTTGAACATTTTAATTTAAATAGGAATTAAAATGGGTGGTTTTGTTTCATAGAACCAGAGCTAGTTTTGGCCAGGTTTGTATTAAAAGGGCTAGTGTTGTTGTTTAGCCTCAGATCAGTTCTAATTAAGTAAACTTATGATCAAAGGCATTCTTATTGTCATGATTTTGTCTCTTAATCTTTATTTAGACTTAGTGTATCTAAGACTGCATTATCTCGTGTATCTGTTTTGAAGATATTAGGGTGAGATTTGGCTGCTATTTCTAGTAGTCCAAGTGACTTATGTAAACACTCTGGTTTATTTAATCATCAATATTTGCTGCTGATATCAACAACTCTTATGATACCAAACCACCTGAAAATACTCTTGGTTCTATAATACAAAACTGTTTTAAAATTTAAAATGTTTATATTTATTTTAAAACTTGCCATCATAATTTTAAGTAAGAACCTTTGTTAAATTATACTTCAAGCACCAACTTAATGAGAAAGTTATATTACTAAATATATGCAGTCTTGATTATTTTCAAAATCATAGGCAGTGTCTTTCATGAGAAAATATAATGAAAAGGTTAAGCATATTTGCTAAATTGTTTTTTCTCAGTCTGTTGGTTTGTTCAAATGCTAAAAGTTCCTACATTTGTGTTTTAACCACTATTGCCCAGTTAATAATGTTTTATATTCAACATGGGAACTTCTAGATGATCGGTTGACCTGCTAAAAACAGCAGCCAGCTAAGAATATATAAAAATATTAAAATGCTATTTTCAAAATAAAAAAACAAACAAACAAACAAAACATTTTGTCTCTTAATGTAGGTGCTGGCAAACCACCGATGTTTGGTGATTATGAAGCTCAGAGGCATTGGATGGAAATCACTTATAATCTTCCAGTTAAAGAATGGTAAATAAATGGAGGAAATATTTTCTTTTATTCTAATTGTTATTACTATTCACATTGTTATTTTCTTACTGACATGGGTTGATAGATCTATTTAGCTGAATTTGTCACCATGAGCTCATAGTATTGGAATTTGATGGAGCAAGTCTATTTACCTAGGAGACCAAGGAAGACAAGATGAAGTAGTGAAAACTGACTTCAAGAAACAGAACCTCATGGAGATGACCCCAAGACTAAAGACTGGAAATTCACTGTGCTCCAGCACAGAGACCTACACACTAGTACAAGCACAGTAATATGGTTGTTCAAGTTATAAATTGATGGCAGTTGGAATTTATTTGAACCATGCTATGATACCCCTCCACTATACTGACTAAGATTACGTCTACCACTCTTTCTTCTCTATTGTCACCATCATTCACTCTCTTTACAATGATACATTCCTATTGCTATCCAGTCACATTGCTCATACTGCTTCTATATTCAACCATTCTACTATATCTCCCTCCTACTAACCCATCACTGTCTCTCATTTTCACACTCAAATCCTTCGCTCTCCTCTTTCATATCTTGACTGTCATTCCCCTTCAAATTACTCTCATGCAGTGATCAAAGCAGCTACCTTGGAGTTGGTGCCATGATAAAATCCATCCAGTACACTCTGTAAAGTGGCTGATCAAACTGAAACAGCATAGAGTAGAGGGGACATTTTAGTCTGATTAAGGACATGACAGTGTCTCTAGTGCTGGTGCCTCGATAAAGGGCACCTAGTACACTCTGTAAAGTGGTTATTGTTAGGAAGGGCATTCAGCCATAGAAACCATGCCTAAATTTGGAATTATTGAGCGTAATGTAATCCCTGACCTGTTTAGGAGGGCAGTAACTTCAAATCAGAACTAACTTGGAGTGTCAGGATTCATTCAACTCATTTCAGCATGGAAAATAGGCATAAAAGGATTATATACATATATTATAGCTGAATCTATGGTGGAACTAGAGAAGAAATTCCAAACATGGAAGCAGGGTCTAGAAAGAAGGGGTCTCAAAGTCACCTGACAAAGACTAAGGTCCTCTTAAGTAGAAGAGAAGACTGAACCCAGATCCTCAGGGAAATGGCCTTGCTCAGTATGTAGGAAAGGTGTAGGTAGAAACTCCATCTTCGGGCCCCAAATACAAACTATGGGTACACAAGAGATGTAGTAGGATCTCGGGAAGTTTAGCTAAGAATGTAGGTTTTACATGTAACAGTTGCACTGGTACAGTAAGCAGCAAACGACCACAGGAAACAAGCACTACCAAATTCTGGGAGGGCTCTGTAGAAACAGTAGACAGCTTCTGCTAACTAGGTGACTGAATTAGCAATGGAGGTGAGTGTTCTGGAAGAAGTTCAGGGAGCTACTACCACTGTAAGCGGCAAAAGGCTTTTCCTCAAAATGAAAGGCAGACTATGATTTATGCATACGAACAGCAATGTTGCTTGGAAGTGAGACCTGTGCGTTGTCTGCAGAAGACTTGTGTAGATTGGAAAGAAATGAAACTTGCATGCTCTGATGGATGTATAATAGTAATATATGTGAACAGCAAAGCATTAATGAATTGAGAGAGAGACTAAGTATAAGAGGAATCAAATGCTGTGTGCAGGAGCGGAGATTACGTTGGCATGGACATGTGATGCGTATGAAGGATGGCAAATGCATAAAAAGTCGATGGAAGCCTTGGAGTGGGGAGACCCAAGAAGACCTGGGATGAGGTGATAGAAGCTGATCTTGCCCAGTTTCACCTCTCAAATGCGATGACACAGGACCAAAACCTCTGGCATCACACAGTAATACAGAAGACCCAACTTCCCACAGATACAAGCTGAAGCATATTGACAGTATGCCCCCCACCCCATGCTGTAAAATGATTGACAAAAAAAGCACCCAGTCACACTGTAAATGAGGTTGGTGTTAGAAAGGGCAACCAGCTGTAGAAATCAAGCCAAAGTCAGTTCTGTATGAGCAAGATATGGTCACTTGACCTGGCATTGCTAGCATGGATAAATGGAAGTAAAATGGTGATGATAATTAATATTATATTGAAAAAATTGCCTAGAAATCTCCATCATGACTTCCCATAACAACACACATAGGATTAATTAAAATGTTCCAAAACCGTAGCTAACACCACCACGTGTTCGCCAAAAACTGTGACGTCATTCCATGGCTTGCCAAGGGAAGGAAAGAAGAAATAATGGAGAAGTAACTTTATAATTCCCTGATGATCTAAAAAAAAAATTATTTTATGTTGAAATATAAAAAAATGTGTACCACAGGGATCTGTTCTTGGTCCCCTTTTGTTTGTTGCATACATTAATGACATAGATGCCAACTTAAAGAATGCCACAGTACTGAAATATACAGATGACATCAAGCTGTACCTTGAAATCAAAAGGACAGATCCTGAAATCTATAACTCTTTCTTACAATCAGACCTGGACACAATGCAGCAATGGATCACAGACTGGCAACTGAAGCTGGCTGTGGACAAGTGTACCACCATGCATTTTGGGAGGAAAAATCCAGCGTCCACATACTCCCTCCACAACACTGATATCAAGAAGTCCTCTTGTGAACGTGACCTAGACATTACTGTCAGCAGCGATTTGCGTTGGACAAAGCATGTCTCTAAGATTGTCAAGAAGGCTGAGGGTGTCTTGGCATCACTCAGAAAGACCTTTGTTAGTCACTCTCCAGCCATCTATTTAAAACTGTATACAGCTATGGTACGACCACACTTGGAATTCGCATCATCAGTCTGGAACCCCCATCTTGCTCAGAACATTGACCTCCTGGAAACTGTTCAGAGACGTGCAACCAAGCGCATACCCTCCATCAGACACCTACCATACTCTGAACGCCTTGCTTCCCTGGGCATGGATTCATTGAAGCTCCGACGTCTGGCAATGGACTTGGTAAACACCCACAAAGTTATTAACCATCTCGCCTACAACAACCCTGAGCACCTTTTTGATTTCCATGTGTCTAACACACATGGACATGCCTACAAAGTCAGAAAACAGCACAGCTCCCATGACTTTCGGAAACATTTTTTCACGCTTAGAGTTGCTGAAGCATGGAACAAACTGCCTGCGTCACACTGCATCCTTTAAAACCCTCATGCTTCCCGAAATGTCGCCAAAACTACACCTGATGTACCCCTTCCATACACATGCACACATGTGTATATCATGACTCATGCACTGTTCATTTTCCTGACGTTTGTACATTACCCAGTGTACTATACATACACTTTTGATGAGTTGTAGTGCAACTGAGCACTGTACACAATATTTTCATTATTATTATTATTAAATTGTTTCACTAAAAAAGGAATTTCAAAACGTTATATTTATCTGTATATCTGAATAACCACTGCTTCAAAAAAAATCATTAATAAAATTCCTTATAATTCATTAAATTCTGAATAAAATCTTTTAATTCTCATTCCTGTTATTTCTTTGTAGGTACCATAACTCCACTGATAATGATCTCATGTATTGGGGCCTTGATTATCCCCCCTTGACAGCTTACCACAGCTGGATTATGGGCGCAATGTAAGTTGGTTTTCATTTCTTTTTTTTTTTCTTTTTATGTTGCATCCTTTGGAATTTTTGTCAGTTATGTGTAAAGATGTTTAATGTCATTCGTAAGAGCCACACTATTTTAGTTTTTAACAAATTAATTTTTATTTTCATGATGTGTTGTTTCCTTGAGCAAGACACTTTATTTCACATTGCTCCAGTTTACTCAGCTGTAGAAATGAGATGATAGGGACTGGGGTCCCTATCATTCCATTGCAAAGTGGTCGTGGAGGTACCATGGCAAAAAAGCACCCAGCACTCACTGTAAATGAGGTTGGTGTTAGGAAGGGCATCCAGCTGTAGAAATCAAGCCAGAATCAGTTTCTGTCCCACCCTTGCAAGCAGGGAAAAGCGGACGTAAAATGATGATGATGATGATGATGATAGCATATATCATTCGTATAAAGACAAATCTCTTTTAACTATTACATACATATATGTCATAAATTTCAACTATTAATGTTTGAGTCCTTTCCACCCTCCTTGTCCTATCTACACCCATTGTGTAGAGAGAGCTCTTTAGTTGAGACAGTGGCATGAAAAAATGCACCCAGTACACTTTGTAAGGTGGTTGGTGATAAGAAGGGCATCCAGCTGTAGAAATCTTGCCAAAAAGGGTTGAAAGAACTCTTCAGTTGTATCATGAACATGACAATTTCTCAAGTATACTCTGTAAAATGGATGGGCGAAGAAGAAGTAAATTCCTCAAAATTGTCTATTAATTGAAACAGTGTGTACGGTTATGAAAGGGTTAATTGAGAGATGTTATTTGTACAACTAACTACAATTCTGTGTCTATTTTTCTATCATTTTTGCAGTTCACATTACATTAACCCTGAGTGGGTGGCTCTCCATTCATCTCGAGGTCTTGAAAATCCACTTCATAAGT
The DNA here is from genome assembly GCA_964016885.1 of Eledone cirrhosa. NCBI lineage: Eukaryota > Metazoa > Mollusca > Cephalopoda > Octopoda > Eledonidae > Eledone > Eledone cirrhosa. The sequence goes on along the minus strand of OZ024742.1, from coordinate 301,761,972 downwards.
TATTTATGAGATATTCAGGTAGTTTCAACTTGTTATTTTCTAAATTTGCCACCTGTATGTATATGTGTGCGTATGTATGTGTCAGGTCGCTCTCAAGTGCTCCTGGTAACATGTAACCCAGTACAACCTGTCTCATGGTGGGGTCGCTAGCGACTAAACCGGCAACCCCACCAAGCTTGCTTGGTGAGGAGGGTGATATTTGGACACCCTGCGGGATGAATACAAGACCTGGCAAAGGGCGGAGGAACTTGGCAGAGTCAATGGCCATCTAAATAGTACTTTTTTTTTTTTCTCACAACACCTTTCTAAGAAAGGGAAACTCTGAAAAAAAAACGGTTTCAGAAGCATCCGATAATGTTGAGCAATTCTCCTCTTTGGTAGTGTTTTTGATGCTCAGAGTGTGGGATTGGTCGAGTGCAAGGCCTTTCCTCACTTAAAAAAAACCCTTCAAAGCACAGGCATTGTTTATTCAGGATATGTTACAGGTTCGTGTGGCTAGCCAGAGCCTAAAGGTGCACCATTTTCTGTAATCTGACAAGCGATTGCAATACTCTTAACAAAGTTTGCAGCCACCATGTATATATATGTATGTGTTAGCTCCAGACTGGAACTAGCCGGCTCTTTATAATATGTGTGTGTGTGTGTGTGTGTATATATATATATATATATATATATATATATATATATATAGATATCCTGAGTTTCTAATCTCATTGAAGTTGACTTTATTTTTCATTTGTCCAAAGATAATTATTGGTTTAGGGTTGTTGATATAATTGACTCTACTCCTTCCCAAAATGTTTGGCTTTGTGACTCTTACAAATCCATTGCTATTATTGTGTTGTTAAGGTAGTGGATTGTTGAATCATTAGAGCACCAGACAAAATGCTTTCTAATATTTGTTCTGGCACTTTACCTTTTGAATTCAAATCCCACCAAGGTAAATCTTTTACCTTTTAGCCATCCAAGGTTGATAAAATGAAGTATCGGTTAGTACTGGGATTAATATAACCAAATTGCTGGCCTTGTGTCAACATTAGAAATTATTGTTGTTGTTATTTTCTTCCCTGATAGTTATCATCTCGGATCTACTGCTCTACATCCCAGCTGTGTGCCTGCTTATGTATCACACTTATAAAAAGGATAGCAAAAAATGTGTAAGTACTTGTCTAAGTTTATAAGATGTTGCCTTTTATCTTTTTCGTCCCTTGTAAATACAACCACAAAATAAACTTGAATTCAGTTTAACTCTTAACATCCTGTAAGGATTTAGTATAAAATATCTAAAAACGGAAATGTTTATAGTACCTTTACTAGTAGATAGATACCAGTCTGTAAAATGAAGATTGTTTATGAAATAGTTTATTTTGTGAGGTCGAAACTCTACAGAGAGATGTTATCAATACTACAATGATCTGATGATAATGCTGATTAGTTTCAACAATATTGTAGTGCACCTGAGCACTGTACACAATAATTTTCCATTATCAAATATAGACAGTATAAAACCAGAATCCATGTAAGAGAAAGTGGAAAAGGAATTGTAAAGTTAAATTCAATTTTAGAAAACGTTTTAAAAATATTTTTGTATTTCTTTTACAAGATTTCTTGATATGAGATTGTGTATTGAAAGAGATATTGTCATATAAAGAATGGTGTGCTCATTTGTGGGAATGCTATAAAATAGAGTAAAGACCCTTGAAAAGAAATTGCCAGCAGCCGATGGGAATTTTATTTTCGTCTTTAAGGGTCTTCACCTTATCTTATAGCAGCTCCACAGATGAGCACACCATTCTTTATATTAACTTTATCCCCTCAGCGCTTCTTTAAAATCTGTGAGATCAGCTATTTGGGGGAGTACATTTTAGAAAGTTGATCTACTTGTAACTTCCTGACTGATTTTGATTAATGGAAACATCGGTTTTATCAATGTAGAATTTAAAATAAAACACAAATAGTAGGGGGGAAATATTTGAATTAAAATTTTCAGTTAAGATAATTTATATAATAACTCTTAACATGAAACCTCATTAGCAAGACATTCTTGAAAAGTACAAAACAACACTATGGCTGCATCACTTTAAAAATTAAAGTCTTTACTCAAGTATTACAAATTTTCACAATAATCTATTGATTAATAATTATACAATAAATAATTGAATTAAACCCATTTTTAGATATTTTCTGCTAAATCATTGCATGATGCTAAGAGTTAATATTTTTGACATTTTTTTAACCCTTTTCCTTTTAAATATATTTTTCTTTGTTATATTTTAATTTACACCAGTTGCTGTCTACTGCTTGTATCCTGATATATCCTGGCCTCATTCTTATTGACCATGGTCACTTCCAGTATCCTTTTTATGTTCACTACATAACAACATTTTATAAATAATCATTCTTCTGCTTGAAGCATATAGAGGGAAGTGTTGTGTAACTTACTTAACTGTTTAACATTTACATTACTCTATATATACTATTGTATTTTCACGGTAAAGGCTTTATCTCACATAATTATCTGACATAATATCGAATGTATGAGATTTTGATATTATTTATTTTGAGAACAATACCTTAACATGAGTATGAGTGGCTAGTTACAGCCAGTTTGAACAGAAAGAGGTGAGATAATTTTGACTGGATACAACCAGTTTAAATGCTAAAGGGTAGTGACAGACAATAAGCATTTTAAGCCTCAAGATGGCCTTGTGGGCCTCATGACAAGCTTCTCCATTTCTCCCCATTGTTTGCATGCTACATCACTAAATCTCCTGGCTTTCATTTCCTGTACATTAATTTTCAACTGTGTCCCTCCTTCCATTATTTCCCTCACTCTTCTCACCCAGCCACTATCATCCTTCCTTAACACATGACCAAACCTTCTCAATACATTTTGCTTCACAACATTCATGACTGGTTCTATTCTCATTCTCTGCAATTCATTGTTTGTCCTTCTCTCAACAATACTCTACTCATCCACCGTATCATTTTCATTTGGTATGATTTCTACGTCTGCATATTACCATAATCATTATCACCACCATCACCTTCATCGACATTATCACTATAATATTCATTTGTGCTATTTTATATATATATATATATATATAGTGGCCTCTGACTTAGAGAAGTACTTCCCACCCAACCACAAGTACAGGAAAATCCTAAATAAGAACAATATTAAAATATCCTTCTCCACTACTCCTAATCTAGCAGACATCATAGGGATAACTCATTACAGTAAGCTTACCAAAGCATGGCACCATAGCAGCGATAAGTCTAGACTTGACAGCAACCCTAATAGCCTTAACGTTTCCCTAGCACCACCTGACTTTTGGCGGCAGCTCCAACAGACGCAACCGACATAACCGTGGCGAGACTGGGGAGCATGCTGGTGACCTGAATGGGTCACGAGGCGGCAGCAGAAGGCGGTGTGGCGTACGGAGTGATAATGATACTACCCCGCACGCCATAGGATATAATAGTATTAACTACAGAGATAGTGGCGGTGGCGTGGATAATAACATAGGTAGCGATAGTAATGGCCTTACTTCGTGCACTAGGGAGCCATCGTAGCGGCACAGACCGTGACCGACAATGCAACTGTCGAGATCAGGGAAGCTGTCCACTCAAGGGAAGTTGCCTGACAGATAATGTTATTTATAGGTGCTCCATAACTAGCCATAATAGTGTCAAGCAGTATATAGGGGCCACCTCTGGCTCGTTCAAAACTAGATTTCGAACACATCTCCACTCTTTTAGAAACAAGAAGCTAAGATACTCCACCTCACTCGCCAACTACATCACAGCATTAAAAGACTCCAACATTAGCTTCTCCCCATACTGGGAAATTGTCAGCAGGGCCATACCGTACAACTTCAAGAGGAAGTGCGAGCTCTGCCTCATGGAACTTTACCATATCATAAGAGCACCCCTAGAGCTCATCAACAGCAGAGCAGAATCTGTGATAAACTGCAGACAGAATAAAGCAGTCGTTCTATGGTTGGACCCCGGTTGAGACCTGACGACCATAAACTGGGTCCCCTGCACCAAACCATAACGCGCTGGTGGGTAAGCTGCTTAACTAAACATCTGTACACCAATTATGCTTCTCAGATCCAGCCTGACTGGGCAACAGTAAAGTAGCACCCATAAAATAGTAATGGAAAACAACCATCATGCGAGCAGATAATAAGCCATATGGGGACATTTATTCAAACACTGGCCAGAGTTACTCCCCTTGCTCTGTGACAATAACAACATGTCTGTTTGAACCAAGAATGAACTTTGATGTGACTATCGCTAAAAAACCCCTTCTGGGTCCTGTACTGAACACTCTCTAGACTTGTATACCCTTGAGAAGCCCTGTTCAGGCGAAACGTACATAAGTGCTTTTGTATAAACATGTTCTAACAGTATGTATTCTCCTTTGTAATAATTTATTTGTATATATATATATAAAGCAACAAATTGGCAAAATCATTAGAAATTAGAATAGAATGTTTTGAGGTATTTGATCTGGCTCTCTTCTCTCTGAGTTCAAATCCTGCCGAGGTTAACTTTGCCTTTCCATTCAAGAGTGGAAAAAAAAAAAAAAAAGTACCAGTCTAGTACTGAGGTAAATTTTTCTTCTATATCTTTTTCTCACTTCTATTCTTTCACTCTCTCTATCCTTCAATTGAAGAAATTGTTGTATTCAGACCTGGAGAGGATATGGGCTCTGCCAGGCTTTAAAGTGCCCAAGAAATGCTGTATGCCAATACAACGCCCCAACAACTTCAACAGGAGTTATGGGTCCATACACATATGTATATATATTTCCTTTACCTTAATCCATGTACAACTGTGTCAGTCTTGGACTGGCCCTCTGGGGTATTTTGGCATTGTCACAGGATAAAGATGTCCGTGGTGCTGTTCTGTTTATATTGGCTCTTTGTTATAAACAAATGGAACTTTACCATTCCTGGCCATTCTTTTGCTATTTATTCGGCAAATGTATATTCAACAAGAAAGAAAACAGGTAAAACTCTATTTCATCATATTTTATATATATTATTTAGTACGGAAGAAACTTCTGTGTCATAGAACTGAACTAAAATGTTGCCCCTTATATAAAAAAAAGTTTAAAGTCTGTCTTAAGTCAGTAGGCTTGTTAGGCTGGTGTTTATCCTGGTTTTGTAGTGTGAAGCAACTGAAAGTACATGACTTCCCCTTGAACAGGATGCCACTCCATCACAAGGTTAAACCCCCAGCTATTGCTAGTACTCATTTTCAGCTGAGTATACTGGAGCAATGTGAAATGAAGTGTTTTGCTCAAGAACACAACACTCAGCCCAGCCCAGGAATCAAACCCACTACATTATGGTCCTAAGTCCATCACCCTTACCAATAGGCCATGCGCCTCCACCATTATTATATACCTGCGGTGGATTGGCAGTATCGGTAGAGGGTCGGATGCCATGCTTTCCAGCATAGTTACGTCCCTTTACGATCTGAGTTCAAATCCCGCCGAAGTTGACTTTGCTTTTCATCCTTACGGGGTCGATAAAATAAAGTACCAGTAATGCACTGGGTAATTGCTGGCCTTGTGCCTAAAGTAGAAACAATTATTATATACCTGTCCCAAAATTTGTGGCCTTCTACCTATATTCATCATCATCATTATTTATGTTGGTTATCCACACTGGCATGGTTTGTCAGTGTCTGAGACCAGATGTGTTGGTGTGACATGTCTTGGCTCGTACATTTACCAGGGTTTCGGTTGATGGATAATACTAACAATGTTACAGAGCTTATTGGGTGTGTTTTTTCATGGCACTGCCACTACCACTTTACAGAGGAGACTGGGTGCATTCTCTCGTAGCACTGACACTAACACTTTACAGGGTGTATTGCATGTGTTTTAGGGTTGCACCAGCACTAGAGAGGTTGTCACATACTAGGTTAGACTGAAGGGTCCTTTCAAACCTTATAGTAGAAATCATTATTAACCCTTTAGCATTTACATTACTCTATATATACTATTATATGTTCATGGTAAAGGCTTTATCTCACATAATATCGAATCTGAGATTTTGATATTATTTATTTTGAGAACAATACCTTAACATCAGTATGAGAGGTCAGTTTGAACAGAAAGAGGTGAAAGAATTCTGGCTGGATATGACTGGTTTAAATGCTAAAAGGTTATGGTGGTGGACTTCCAAATTTGGTAGCATGAAACACTTGTTCTATGTTTAAATTCAACCTAGATCTACTTTACCTTTCATCTCTTGAGATTTTCTAAGTACCAGTGATGCACTGGGAACAGTTCTCTCAAAAATATCTTCTCTCCTTTTATATAATACCAAAATAATGTTGATGTTTTTTTTTTATGTTTGTATTGCACCAAATAAACTTCCAAACATATCTGATCTTGATCAATTCTACTCTCAGGTTTCTAAAGCTGGTCCGGTTATCGTTAGCAGTACTTGGAACTTTTATTCTCTGCTTTTTACCATTTTTCAAACAGAAAGGTAGCGTCTTTCAAGTCTTGCACAGACTGTTTCCATTTGAAAGAGGTCTTTACGAGGTAAGTAACACTTTGCTTAAATTTATTTTAATTCACCTGAATTGTTTTATAGCCAAGTTGATATCATCATCGTCTGTTTTCACTGCTAGCATGTTTTGGACAAGTTGTCACACCGAGTCATTACTTAATCAGAGCTACTGACTTTTCAGACAAGCTGAAGACTCACTTCTCACATACGCTTATGCACTCTGCCGAGTGCACCAAGTGCATTTTTATCATAACACCACTACTAAAAAGGTTGTCTTGTATTTGACAGAAGAAATCTTTTTACTCTTTGTTTAGTAAGTTTTCTATGGCTGGTAGTGGTGGAGTTAAAATAAAATGTTCCCAATATATTCTGCAAAATGGTTGGTGTTAGGAAGGGCATTTAGCTATACAAACCAAGCCCAAAATGGAACATGAGCAAGACATGGTAACCTGACTTATCCAGCCTCAAAGGGTGACAACCCATCTAACCCTTCAAGCATGGAAAATAGACGTTAAATTGTGATAATGGTTTCTTATATAGGCGCAAAGCCAGCAATTTTGGGAGAGGGGGAAAGTTGATTAAATCAACCCCAGTGCCTGACTAGTACTTTATTTTATTGACCGCGTAAGGATGAACGGTAAAGTTAACCTCGGCAAAATTTGAACTCAGATCATAAAGGGCCATAACTATGCTGCAAAGTATGGTGTCTGATGCTGTGTTGATACTGCTGATCCACTGCTCACGTGATAATAATGATGATGATTTGGTGAAACCGCCTTTGAGGGAAATTTGATAGAAACTGCATAGAAGTCTGTTAGATGGATTGTACCTGTAATAATTGTTTCTACTGTTAGCACAAGGCCAGCAATTACCCAGTACATTACTGGTACTTTATTTTATCCACCCCGTAAGGATGAAAGGCAAAGTTAACCTCAGTGGGATTTGAATTCAGACCGTAAAGGGTCTTAACTCTTATTTTGCAAAGCATGGCATCCGACGCTCTACCGATACTGCCAATCCCCCTGTAATAAAGATAATTGTTTCTACTTTAGGCACAAGGCCAGCAATTATCCCAGTGTATTACTGGTACTTTATTTTATCAACCCCCGTAAGGATGAAAGGCAAAGTTAATCTCGGTGGGATTTGAACTCAGAATGGCAAGGGCAGTAACTCTATGCGTCAAAGCATGGCGTCCGACCCTCTACCGATACTGCCAATCCACCACCCTTACACCTGTAATAAAGATAATTGTTACTACCTTTGGCACAAGGCCTGCAATTATCCTAGTACATTACTGGTACTTTATTTTATCGACCCCGTGAGGATGAAAGGCAAAGTTAACCTCGGCGGGATTTGAACTCAGATCGTAAAGGGACGTAACTATGCTGGAAAGCATGTCCGACCCTAGTGCTCAGGTGCACTACAACTCATCAAAGGTGTATGTATAGTACATAGAGTAATTCTCCAGTTTTGTCACAATGTATCAAACTGAATCGTATTTGGAATGCTCAGTCACTTACACATTAATTTAAAATAAATCATTGATCAAACAACTGGATCAGAGAAAACGTCAGATGGTTGTTTACTCTTAACATCCTGCTGTGATTTAAAAGAAAATGTCTAAAAACCAATTTGTTAATACAAATATTTATTGTACCATTACTACTGGACAGATCATTGTAAACATTTGTAGTATTAGAGTTAAGACTTAAATCTTTAATGTCATACAGACAGAGAGCTCTTTTTGTTCTTTTTCAAGAATGTGGTACAGGACATGGAATAACTTATCTCCACAACTTTGACTTGACATTTGCACTTCCATGGTGGGATGACCCCCTTCCTTGGCAAGTAGCATGTAGCTAGCTATCATTCATTCTACACCTACTCCCTTCACTGTCCTATAATGGGGTAGTGTTGATACCCTGATAAAAAGCACCTACTCCACCCTGTAAAGTAGAAGTGCTGGTGTCACAATAAAATGTTCCCCCAAATGCTGTAAAGGGTTGGTGCTATTAAAACGTACTTGGGGGCACTGTAGAGAGAGAGAATACGGCAACGTATGGAAGCAAGATGCAGGACTCCAGCTCATCTGAGAGATCAGTAGCTCTGATTGTGTACTGACTTGATCTGTGACGACCCATCCAACACATGCTAGCAGGCAAAACTGAGATTAAATGATGATGATGATAAATGTAGGATCACCAATGATGTGATAAGTGTGTCATTTTTGTTTATCAACCTTTTTTCTGTTTTCTGCAGGATAAAGTCGCTAATTTCTGGTGTTCAATTAGTATTTATGTGAAGTTAAAAGATCTATTTCCCATGAAATCCTTGATTTATCTCTGGTAAGATCTTTACAAAGTTGATACTTTTCATTAACCCTTTCATGACCACATTTCTAATGAAATGCACTCTATTTTAATTAACTAATGAAGAATTTCAAGAGATTTACTAAAATTATTAATTATTTCATTACTGAAATAGTAACTTGATGTGAGGTTCTTATATAAAATTATGTTGGAAGATTTTAATAACAAGAGCTGGTTTTGACCAAGATGGTAATCAGTATAAATTGTTATTATTGTGGCCTATGAAGTAGATGCAGCATGGCCAAATGGTCGAAAAGTTCCCTTTGCAATTATTAGGGCCTGGATTTGTTCCTACTGTGTGGAAACTTAGACAAGTGTCATTTACCATAACCTCAGGTTCACCCATGCCTTGTGACAGAAATTGGGTAGATAAACTGTGTGGGAGTCTGTCTGATGAACTTTATCTGTAATTCAAAGGGCCAGCCATGGTATTTTTGTGGTAAAGGCTTTATCTCACACAATATCGAATCAACAACTTTTGATGTTATTTATTTTGAGAACAATACATTAATGTCAGTATGAGTGGCTAGTTTGAACAGAAAGAGGTGAGAGAATTCTGGTTGGATACGGCCGGTTAAAATTCTAAAGGGTTAAAGAATATTTAGAAATTTAGAGTGATTTAATAATATAACTATTTTCTTATTATTAAGTTGGTGTTTAGAATATAACCAAAGAAAATATTCTTAGAAAAAATAAGGGAAGGTTTATATTTAAAGATGAACACTTTAAAACAACCTTTTTTTAATCATAGAACCAGGGTTATTGTTATAAAATCTTTCAATATTAATATATTTTCAGCTTGTCAGTGACAGTAGCATGTCTTTTACCAACTGGGATAAGTCTTATCAGCCGACCATCAATGACAAGATTCAAACTATCCCTGGTAAGTTTCACAACAATTCTGTTACAGTTTACTTCCATTTTTCATTTTTTACAACTTTGAACATTTGCGTATCTTTGCATTGAGGGGTATTGGGTTCTGTTAGTCTTATTTTTTTGTCATAACAAATATATTTTTTTTTTCACAGGCTAGTTCTTCATTGATATTTTTCCTGTTCTCATACCAAGTTCATGAAAAATCTATCCTCTTGGTTGCTCTGTAAGTATTCTCTTTATATAATTTCCTCATCTATGTATTCATTTATTTAGCTCAGAGGTTCCCAAACTGTTTGGGCCACTGTGCTCCTCACGGTCATGTAGTACCTTCACCCCCCACCCCACCCCCACTTCCAGACAGACCTGCCTACACGTAAATTGCAAACAATATATAATAAATTGTTAGTATATATTATATTATTTATTATATATAAATTATGTATAAATAAATATATATTTTTTTATTTTACTATATTTATATATAATATGTATCATTTGATATTAAATATATTATTATATCATCTCTACTGCCCCCTTAGGCCCCAACACTGCCCTGGACTTCACAACAGCTCTCGGTGGGTGGGTGTAACACCTACTTTGAGAATCTCTGATCTAGCCTGTGGACACAGTATGACCGAATGGTTTGAGTTTGCTTCACAATCATTAGGCCCAAGGTTTAATCCCACTGCATGGCATCTTGGCCAAGTATCAATTACTATACCTTCTGGTTAACTCAAGTTTTGTGAGTGTAATTTGATAGACAAAATCTGTTGTAGGCCTGTCAGGTGTAATTCAAAGTACATGTAATTCAAAGAACTAGCTCGTCACACAGAATCTCCCTGAGAATTATGTTGTGGGTACACATGTCTGTGGAATGCTCAGTTACACATTAATTTCATGAGCAGGCAGATCCATTGTTTGAACAACTGGAATGCTTAACCAACTCATCTTATTTTTTTACCACTTAGTCAAGAGGAATGGCAGTGGCTGCTGTGACCCTTTTCAGAACCCCTGAGACTGGTGGGAAGGAGGTAGGGAGAAAAGAAAGTATCCTCAAATTGGAGATCTGGTTTGCAACAGAGAGGACCCCATTAAAAGTAACCAAGGGTCAAGTGATGGTGTTGAACAAGATGACTAATTAAGTCTGCTACCCAAGTATACCATGGCAGGATTTGAACTCAGTATGCAAAGAGCTGGAACAAATACTATGTCATCCAGTTTGACAGTACAATAACAATTCCATTAGTATACCCACTTAGATTGATACTAGATGGTGGTATATAACATTATCATCATCACCATCGTTTAATGCCTATTTTTCCACGCTTGCATGGGTTATGTATGCGTATGTATATATATATATTAGTTACACTATTACTTTTTCTGTGACCTTCATGACCTGGTCAATTAATTTAATGCCTCTATAGTTTCCTCTATCTAGGGCATCTCCTTTGATGATGATATATATATATCAAAACTATGGTTGCACTGTGGACAGGTTAGGCACGGCCAATTGGCCTGTCCCTTCTCATAACAGTGCCATCCAGTTCCACACTGTAAATGGGGTTGGCATCCAGTTGTAAAATACCCAGCCAAATTTACAGTCCTTGGAGCTAGGTACATCATGGCCAACTCTGGCCAGACTTGCCTCCCACTGTGGACAAACCGTCTAACCCATGCAAGCATGGAAAAATGGACACTAAATGGTGATGATGATGATATATACGTGTGTGCGTGTGTGTTATAAAATATTATTTCATGTAAATGTTTATTTTCTTTTTCTCTTCCTTTTTTTTTTCAGCCCCTTCTGCTTACTTCTGCCAAGTCATCTGTTCCTTTCTTTCTGGTTTCTGCACATATCAACATTAAGGTAAGTAATATAAGAATTCTATGTTCTTCAGACTTCACTATCAGGTTGCAGAGAGGATTAGTTTGCAGCAGAAAATATTCTCCCCGTATTAATGTGATTTATGAGACTTCAATAATGTGATGTCTAAACACTTACATAAAGAAGATATCACAAAAATATATTAGTTACCTTAATTTTTATATATTATATAATTATTTCTTACACAACTAAACATTACAATCCTAAACTAGCCAAAAACACACCACACAAAATAAAATTACCCATTTGAATGAAAACCTACCTACTATATTAGTACTGAGAGTACATACCTCATGAGGCTACAATTACCCTCAATATCTGGTTTCTGATTTAGACACAAGGCCAACAATTTTGGGGGCAGGGAAAGTTGATTTAATCAACTCCAGTGCATTACTAGAAAAACCCTTTATACCAGAGACATATATCATGCATTTTGTGAACAGCAGCATTTGCATATTGTATGAGGTAACTAAAAGGGTTGGTCTCAGAAAGAGCATCCTGCATTAAAACTACCCCATATCATCACATCCAACCTATGCCAGCATGGAAAAGTAGACATAAAAATGAGGATGTCGATGATAACATTGTTAGTTATAACTTTTGAGGCATTTTCAATGGTAAAGATGACAAGGAACTGTCTGTAGGACTGGAACAAGTATGGGCAAACTTTTTACATAGGATGCAGATCATCATAAGGCAGGTCACACTACTAAAAACTTAAAGATAATTTTGAAATAAGGCATGCCATTCAGAAAGCCAATTGGGCTGCAGTTTGCCTATGACTTGACTTTTAATATGATGCAGTCATAGTGCTGTTTTGTACTTTTCAAGAATATCTTGCTAATGTGGTTTGTTAATTCAAATGTTTCTAGTATCTTTACTAGAGAACAGATTATTGTGAAATATGATGCTGTCATAGTGTTGTTTTGTACTTTTCAAGAATATCTTGCTAATATGGTTTCATGTGGTACAGGATGTTAAAGGGTGAAAGTGAATTTTGTAAATTATTTTAGTTGAATCTTAACATTTAACGGTCCTGTTTACCTTTCTCTATTATTTCAGTATGTTCCCATTGTTTGTGAAAGATGGCCTCACCTTACAGTATTATAACTGTCAAATACTGTTTGCCCTTGTTGCGCTCCTGTTACACAGATTAGTACCAGAACAGGTCTCCAAGAAAAAAAGTAATTCACTGTTTAATTGGTTACTTAGGTTTTTGGTAAGTAGAAAATATTTACTGTTATAAAAAGAAAGTCTGAAATGTATATGTCCTAACACAAATAACCATAGCAATAGTTGAGAAAAAGTTGGTAAAGTACCCCTGGAGATGGAAGAAAAGTGGATAAAAGTACCAGGGGTACTTTAAGCCGATTTTCTCAACTATTATTTATAGTGATTGTCATTTGTTTTGGAACAGATACATTTCACATTTTCTTTGTTAACTGCTTTCCTATAAAAAATATTGTCCTGGAGAAAAGGTGATGAATTGGAGTCATTAGAGTAAAGGAAAAAATACCTTCCAATATTTGAGGTTAACTTTGTCTTTACTCCATTCAAGGTTGATAGAATGAAGTATCAGTCCAGCATAATTGTTAGTGTTAGACTTATGGTTTTCTCTTTGTTTTGAGTTCTTCGGTGGTAGACTTAATCCATTGCCCAATTTAACATTACTACCTCGTCCTTCAGTGGTAAACTTAATCCATTGCCCAATTTAGCATTAGCATTACTACCTGCTCCTTCAGTGATAGACTTAATCTATTACTCTGTTTAACACCACCATCCAGTCCTTGGGTGGTAGACTTAATCTGTCACCTAGTTTAACACCAGAGGTTCTCAAACTTTTTCTCTATCACCCCACACTGCCTCATGGACCTTCTCAATGCCCCCGGGATGGGTGGTAGTGCCCACTTTGAGAACCTCTGATCTAAGATATTGTTGACAATTTTTTTTTGTTTGTAAAGATTAACTTTTCAGTCTTTTAATTCTATAAATTATTATATTTATTTCAGATGTTCTTGTCAATATCAGGTGGTGTAGCTCTGACTGTAGGTTACATGTTTATCAAACCACCCCAAGATAAACCTGATCTCTTCAGTGTCCTCATTGCGGTTTATTCATGTGGTCATTTCTTAATGTTTCTTCTCTCCTTACACTACATACAGTTTGCAGTTGATAGACCACGCTCAAATCCTGTGAAGACAAACAGTTCTCCAAGAAAAAATGGCCCACCAGAGCGTAAAAAGGCTTCTGATGGGCATAAAAAAATAAAAAAGCATTGATTTTTTTTTTTTGTGATATCAAGCTAATAAAACATTTTTTTTTAATTAAAAATAACATGGGCTTTGACTTGGTTATTTACTTCAGCACATATGATGATGTGTGTTGTATTTATTTAGGAATTCACTTCATAATCACAGTTGCAGATTTAGTCCCATTACTCTAAGCCTTCAGTTGACCAATACTTTAGGAGAAAACTGGGGTAGTTTGTTATATATGTGAGCGTAGTTACATCATAATCGTTTAACATCCATTTACCACGCTAGGATGGGTTAGACGGGTTGTCCCAGGTGACTCATATAGAACTGTTTCTGGCTTTGTTTATATCCTGCAACCTACTATTTTAATTAAAGTACCAGACTTTAAGAAATACTGGGGGTTGATGTGGTCAACTAAATCCCTTAAGGGTACTGACCCAGTATGGTTGATTCAAATGAGTGAAACTAGAAATAAAAGCAAAGTTATTTGTATTCTTATATTACCACAGTGAATTGTCAGAACAATAACTAGGAATGTCAGACAACATAACCAGTAGTATTTCGGTTGATACCACAATCAATGTGCCATCTTGAGCAAGTCCCTTTTACTGTACCCTCGGGTCGACCCATGCATTGAGTGGAAACTGTTTGGAAGCCTGTCAGGTTGTCTGTAGTACATGTAATTCAAAGGGCCAGCCTTAGGGGACATGTCTGTGGGCTTACACATTCATTTCCTGAGCAAGATGTACCCTGAATTGAACAGCTGGAACCTAGGACCTAATGATTGTGAAGCAAATTCTTTAAACATTCAATCATGCTGTGATATATATATAGATATAAACAAATTTGCAACTTATGTTTTTATATAACATTACCGGTTTTTCAGTTTTATGATTTTCAAAAGCTAAGTGAAATGTGTGGAGGTTAGTGTAAAAAAATCTTAAAGATTCCAATTGCATTTTCAACTTAATTTGCATGTGTGTGACCTACAAGTAAACTGCCACATTAACAAATAATGGTGCCCTCGTAATTATGGATGGCGATTTTAATGGACATGGAAAATACTATGAGAGCTTCTGGCTTTCATGGTGTTCATGAATGTTTTAAGTTTAGTAAGAAAAATGAAGAGATACTGAGACTCCTGGAGTTTGTGATGCAGCTATAACTTCAGAAAACCAACCAGCCATTTGAGCAACTATCAATGAAGAGAGCACACAAGTCAGATTTTATTCTCACTAGGAATCAAGATAGACTGATGAGAAATGTTTCAGTGAACCTAGTAGTCAACAACTTTAGAGGTAGAAGTGACAAGACACATTGCAAGAAAAAAACCCAGAAATTAGGGAACTCTCAGTTGTTGACAAAATTCCAAGATGTCATGCTTGACACAAAAGTAAGGAAGAAAAGTTAGACACTTGCAATGCAGTAGAGCAGTAGAGGTTTCTGTGTAACAACCAGCTGAAGGCTAGACAGGACATGTGGCTGGTGCAAGTCACCCAAGAGACAAAGGGTGACATTGTGGTAGATTAGTAAGGAAGATCAGGCGATCAAAGCTTGGAAAGACTGGTAAAGCAGGAGGAAATAGCATCAAGAAGCCTGGCACCAGATTCTCTTAGCAAGGAAAGAGGAAAAGGTTTGCACATATTTTACATCATGGGGTGTTCAGAATAGTGAGAGAAAAACAAGATATTGGTACACTTTCCCTCACGGATGCTAAAAGAAAAAAGCCAACAATACTATCATGAGAGACTGTTTATATTTATAATAAAACCCTTCACCATAATTTTATTTATGAAGTTTTTTGTTAATTAATGTTAAAAACATCAGTTTACTAATGAAAAAAGTTGTTCCATTAAATTCCTCCAATTTTTGTCATGACAGTTATACATCCACTTTACAGCATGGACTTGGCGCCTTTTGTATGTGTGTGTTAGTTTGTATTTATGAGGTCTGATCAACAACAAAATAATTTTAACTTTTTTTAACAATAAACAAGAAACAAAATAAATTTTCACATATTTATAGATACTTTTCTTTAGTCACAGATTGATATATAGGTAAATAAATAAGGTATATAGATTAATAGAGGTTGATAGGGATATTGGTGGATAATCTGGTTGATTGACAGATATTCTCATAGATTCTTAGGTACATAAACAGGTAGACAAAAGATAGGTGAATAGATAAGAAGTGGGTGGGGTGAGAAACAGCTATAATGGTATAACTAATATAAGTAGAGGACAGAAAGAGGTGGGGTAGAGTGCCAAATAAATATTTGTTTTACAATAATAGCATTTATATATACATACTCTTATGCACACATAAGAGGTCACACATACACACACACGAGCTCTTTCTTTCTCTCTCACACACGAGAGCTCTTTCTTTCTCTTTCACACACACAAGAGCTCTTTCTTTCACTCTACATACACACACAACAGCACACACACACACACTTAAGAAACCTGTAGCCACCCATTAGAAACTACACTTTCATTATTATGAGTTTCCAAACTTTTGTAATGAGAGATCTTTTGGTTTGAATCATTGAGACAATAAGATAAGATTGTTTGTTTGATTACTTCTTTGTGTTTGTAGCTGTGTCCATCTCCCCTGACACCACCAACACAGAACAATTTACAAGTTCCACTTCTAAAATTGTAATTTAAAAAAAGCATGAAAAACAGGCTCCTATATTTCATTTAACCCTTTTAATACCAACCCATCTGAAACCACCCTGGTCTTCTGATACAAAACTTCCAATTTTAAAATGTTTATATCTATATTAAAATCTTTCACCATAATTTTATTTAAGAAGTTTTTTATTAAGTAATGTTAAAAACATCAGTTTGCTAATGAAAAAAGTTGTTCCATAAATTCCTCCAATTTTTTTTTTATTATTTTCAAAATTTAAATGAAACACAGGCAGTGTCTTTCATTAGAAATATGGTAATAAAAGGGTTAAAGCGATAGAAGTATTTCCAACTAACAAGCGAACTTCTATGTACTTACATGACCTGCTAAATATTACAGCCAAATCTTCCTCAAATTACACTACCATCTTATAAAAGTTCTAGATGTACTATGTTTGAATAAAAAATTAGACGATCACATGCTGGAATAACTTTGATCATAGAAGTGCTTGATCAGGGCTGACCTGGGGTTAAAAACAATAACATTATAGTGTTTTAAAAGAAGATAAGTGATATGTTAGTATGTCATTTTGAATATCATCAATATCAAACATATCAAGCAGGGCTTCATCAGTGGAACTCTGCTGCTATCTTTCATTTTTACCTAGCCTCCTTTGTTTATTCAGTTTTACTCCATATTTAATCAGACACAACCTCCCCATCAAGTAATGCCACAATTCAGACTAAGGTGTCCATACCACAATATTAAGATATTTCTTCTCCTCTGTTTGATTTATACTGAATAGATTCTTGCCAATGCAGGCCAGAAATAGTTACCATAAATTCTAAAGATTACTATTATAGACATAACCAAGTTGAGTGTGTATAGATATATATATATATAAATAAAAAGAAGGAGGAGGACTGGCATTTTATTTATCAACCTATCAACCTTGATAGGATGAAAGGCAAAGTTGGCCTGTGGCAATATTTGAACTCAGAACACACTGAGGTGAAAAAAATACAGAGACACTTTTAATCACACAACCTAATGCTAATAATTGTAAGGTGGGCTCTAGTAATAATGGAAAATGGTCATAACAGATGAGGTCAGCCCCTGTCTTTATAATGATTGGTATGGACATGTGATATGCATGGATGGTGATTGCTGGGTGAAGAAGTACCAAGAAATCCCAGTGGAAGGAAGCTGCAGTAGAAGAAGACCTGAACAGAGGTGGTGAAAACTGATCTTAAATTGCTGAAACTCACAGTGGAGCTGACAGAGAATCACAATTTGTGGAGAGATGCTGTGCTGAAAAGGACCCGTCCAACCCATGCAAACATGGAACAAAATAGATGTAAAAATGATGGTGATGATGAATATGCTCATAACAAACAAGGTCAGCCCGTTTCTTTATAATGATAGAATATGGCCATAGTAGAGCAGGTCAAGCCTTTTTTTATAATGATAGAATATGGCCATAGTAGAGCAGGTCAGCCCCTTTCTTTATAACAGTGGAATATGGCCATAGTAGAACAGGTCAGCCCCTTTCTTTATAACAATGGATTATGACCATAGTAGAACAGGTCAGCCCCAAGTGGAATAAAACAAAGTAACAAACAAACCAAAAAAAAAAAAATGTGGACCACATTTTTTCATAAAAACACAAAACTGGTGAATCTGACTGCCTAACCTACTGACAATAATTTAAATACTAAGAAATATTTCTAGGGAGTGTAACAGTTTAGGGAACACTGATATTGTTCTGGTTGGTGATGAAACCATTCCTTGTTCATAGAACAACAAAGTCATCACTTTCACTGGTCGGCTGCTTTAGTTTGCCATCTTGGTCAACATAACGAATGCGGAGGTAACGTTCTTCATTTAATTCTAGTTTGTCCATCTGTAAGTCACCACTTCGGCCATCAACAAATGCAAATGCTGGATAGAGTCCTTTTTGTTTCAGCTGAAAAAGAAAAACAGAAATGAAAAAAACTAATTACTAATTAAAAGTAATGAGCTCATATAAAAATGTGAGAAGGCAAAGAAACTGTCGATTACCCCAGACCAGGAGCTGGTGTGAGTGTTTACAAAAAAGAACTTGTCAACAATAACATCACATCAATACACACACATATATCAAGGGTAAGTGAAAAGACCCCCTTCAGTCACGAATGACAATGGGATTTGTACCTAGAAAGTTCCCCTCTGAAGCACAAGTCCAGGCAAGGTTGTTTGTGAAAGACCAGCAGTTGCCCATACATACCAGTCTCCCCTCTCCAAGCCACTGATGTTGTCCAAAGGAAAGGCAATGGCTGATACAGCTTGGCACCTGTGATGTTGCAATTCATTTCTACTGCTCAGTAAACTGGAGCAACATGAAATAAAGCATCTTGTTCAAGGTCACAATGCATATATATATATATACTGTAAACATGGTTGGTGTTAGGAAAGGCATCCGGCTGTCAAAATCCCAGCCAAAATACAGTTCTTTTTGAGCAAGGTATGGCATGGTCAACTGGCCTGACTTGTCTCATAACGTGGTTGACTAATGCCTTGTCTGGAATTTGGTAGATGGAAACTGTTTGGAAGCCTGTTATATGAATGTATGTGGGTATGTGTTTGTATGCATGTGTGTGTATGTATGTGTGTCTGTATTTACATCTACTGTTAATTTATGCCTCATAACTTGAGAAAAAGAGATTGAAAAAATAAAGACCAGACTTGAAAAATAAGTGCTGGGATTCATATGATTGAGTAAAATCATAGAAAAAACCCATTAAAAGACTCATCAACATCAGTTTTACATCCACTTTATCATACTGGCATGGTTTGAAACAATGTTTTACACCTGAATGTCCTTTTATTCACCTCTAACAACACACATATATATGATAAACTTTATATGTTTAGATTTACATAAATGATAACATATACGGGGTGTGGCAGAAAAACATCCCATATCTTGCACGTCCAACCCTTAAAATGTGAGAGGTATTTTTGCTGTACTCTGTACATGGATGCATTTTTTTCTTTTTTTTATAGGAGTGGGATGGCCTCTTCATATATATCAGCATTAATTAGCACTGTAATTACTAGTGGAATATTTACTAGTGTCATACTAGAGAAATTTAGAATGATTTTATTAACAATAACATGCTATCAAATTTTGATCCTTTTAACTCTTAACATTCTATAATGAATTTTCAGAAAATATCTATAGACAGGGTCTTTCAATTCAAATGATTATAGTATCTTTAATAGTAGACAGATCATTGGGAAAATTTGCCAATAAGCTAAAGTGATGCAATCACAGTGCTGTTTTTTACTTTTTAAGAATGTCTTGCTAATGTGGTCTCATATGGTGCAGGACAATAAGAGTTAAATAATTTTTACCCATATTTTCTATCCAGACCTTCCTTAATTTCAACTGGAGTTCATTGGGTTAAAAAAAAACACGAGTCTACTTTTTTAATGAATTTGAAAAAAAAAAAAAAATTGTGATTAAAATATGTAACCATTCCAACCAATCAGAGTTTAGAATAAAAATATGTCGACAGTGAAATAGTTGGAACTAGTCAAAAGATATTAGAATAACACTCACATCTTTGCTTTGGGTTACAAATTTTTCAAATTCCTCTTGGTTGCGGCAATAAAATCCTATGGTACAGCTGGGATCCATGTCTTCAAATGGAAGCTTCCGGGGAGTTGTGCAATGGAATGACTGAAACAAACCATTTCCAAATATCATTTAGCACAGAGAAAATTATAATGGAATATAAGACAATCTAAATATAAGCCGACCCCTATTTTATGGCTGAGAAATAGGCAAACCCCATTTATAAGCCAAACAGTTAAGCAACACATTATGTTTATATGGCACAGTTTTGAAAGTCTCATGAGTGGAGAATATACTCATGAAATTTTAATATTTTGATATTTAAAATGTTTTAATAATAATAATTATAATAATAATAATAATAATAATAATGATGAATAATAATAATGAAATTATTGTGTAAAGTGCTCAGGTGCACTAGAACTCATCAATATAGTACATAGAATAATACACAAATGCCAGGGAAGTACATGTTTGTATGTGTTAGCTGTAGTGTTGGCGGATCTCGGGAAGCAGGGAGGCCTTAAAGGATGCAGTGTCTCGACAGCTAACAACTGATGCAGGTAGTTTGTTCCATGCTTCAGCAACTCTGAGCGTGAAAAAATGTTTCCGAAAGTCATGGGAACTGTGCTGTTTTCTTACTTTGTGGGCATGTCCACGTGTGTTAGACACATGGAAATCGAAAAGGCACTCAGGGTTGTTGTTGGCAACATGGTTAACAATTTTGTGGGTGTTTACCAAGTCAGTTGCCAGGCGTCGGAGCTTCAATGAATCCATGCCCAGGGAAGCAAGGCGCTCAGAGTATGGTAGATGCCTGATGGAGGGTATTCGCTTGGTTGCACGTCTCTGAACAGTTTCCAGGCGGTCAATGTCCTGAGCAAGATAGGGGTTCCAGACTGGTGATGCAAATTCTAAGTGTGGTCGCACCATAGCTGTATACAGCCTTAAATAGATATCTGGAGAGCGGCTGACAAAGGTCTTGCTGAGTGATGCTAAGACACCCTCGGCCCTCTTGACAATTTTAGAGACGTGCCTCGTCCAACGCAAATCGCTGCTGACCGTAATGCCCAGGTCACGTTCACAGGAATACTTCTTGATATTAGTGCTGTGGAGGGAGTATGTGGACGCTGGGTTTTTACTCCCAAAATGCATGGTGGTGCACTTGTCCACAGCTAGCTTGAGTTGCCAGTCTGAGATCCACTGTTGCATTGTGTCCAGGTCAGACTGCAAGCAAGATCTATAGTGTTCAGGATCTGTCCTTTTTATCTCAAGGTACAGCTTGATGTCGTCTGCGTACTTTAGTACCATGGCATTCTTTAAGTTGGCATCTATGTCATTAATATATGCCACAAACAAAAGGGGGCCAAGAACAGATCCCTGAGGTACACCAGATGACATCTCATATGGTGAGGAATGCTGTCCCAGAACCGTGACTACCTCTCTTCGACTGAGAATGAAGGACTTCAACCAGTTAAAAAGATCATCCTTCACACCCATTGCAGAGAGTTTTGCCATAAGCCTTTTGTGTGGCACAGAATTGAAGGCCTTCGCAAAGTCAAGGTAAACAACATCCACCCATGAGCCGCCATCAGTGATCCGGGTGATGTCCTCAAGAAACTCTATAAGTTGATCACAGCAGCTGGAGTTGGGGATAAATCCAAATTGCGAGGGCCGGATAAGACTGTGAGAGCTCCAGAAGTTCCAAAGTGTTTCTCTGACACAGGATTCCATCAGTTTGGCGATGCAACTAGTAAGACTGACTGGACGATAGTTCACAGGTGATTTGCGGTCACCCTTTTTGAACAGAGGAATGACACTGGCAGTTTTCCACTGTTCTGGAGTAGCA
This sequence comes from Eledone cirrhosa, assembly GCA_964016885.1. Lineage (NCBI taxonomy): Eukaryota > Metazoa > Mollusca > Cephalopoda > Octopoda > Eledonidae > Eledone > Eledone cirrhosa. The sequence continues at coordinate 301,739,946 of OZ024742.1, read as the reverse complement.
CTGTTGTTCAGACAGAATTGGAAGAAGCGTGATAACTGGTGTAGAAGGAAGTACCCACCACGTTTAAGAAGCAGGTACGTAACACCATCAAGACCAGGAGAGGCATGGTTGCGTTTATTTTTTAGGTGACGTCGCAGCATTGCAGGTGTAAATTCCATGGTTGTAATAGAATCCGGTGTCATAGGTGGTGGAGATGGTACACTCTGGTCTTCAATGGTGAAAATGCCTGCATAGCATTCAGCAATGAGCTCTGCGCATTCCTTGGGGTCGTCAGTAACCTGGCTTGTGTGGGGATTGCGAAGAGGACCAACTGGAGAGTGAGGCCTCTGCTTTGAGTGAACATACTTCCAGAACACCTTACTGTCAGGACTGGTTGCTATGCGCTGCTCAAATTGAAGCACTGCCTTTTTTGTCACCTGTTTGAGGTGGTTGGACGATCTATTTCGCCTCTTCCTATTAATGTCTGATTTGTGAAGTTTGTACTCACGTTCAGCATTGCGCCGTTCTTTTCTGGCAAGACGGACTGCTGCAGTCTCCCAAATTGCGCTTTTAGGATGTTTTTTCCGCTTACGTGGCACCGATGCTGCACATGCTGTCCATATTGAGCTCAGGATGTTCTGGAGTACAGTGTTGACATCTCCAGAGTCATAGAACTCAAGCCAGTTTGGCCGTTGCAACTCGGTGCAGTAACAGTTCCAGTCTGCTTTATTCCAGTCAAAGTGAGCAGTTTGGAGATGGTTGTGGTTCTTGTTACTGCCCATGAGGGATAGATTGGCAATGATCATAGCATGATCAGAGTCACCTAAAGGTTCCTCAGCAGTAACACTAATGACCGTTTCAGGAGTAGTGGTGAAGAGTAGGTCCAAAGTGTTGTCACCTCTTGTTGGGGAGGTGACCACCTGGGACCAACTCGAGTCCAGCACCAGCTCAAGGAAGTCATTTGCACTTGGCGGCCAACGAAAGGTCTCCCAGTCAATCTCAGGGTGATTGATGTCACCTGCAATGAAAACATAAGTGGCTGTCTTCCTGGCAGCAGCTCTGAGGATATCACAAAGTTGAGTGTCCTGATGGTAATTTGGGGGGACGGTAAACGACTCCAAGTAGCAGTGTTGACATGGTCATACGTATATCGCAGAAAAAAACTTCCTGCTGTGATTGGTTCAAATCAGCACAAGGAATTGCCGACAGATTTGACCGAACGTAGACCATTACACCACCACCACGACGATTAATACGGTCTTTACGAAACAGATTGTAGCCAGTCATGCTGAAAACCCCATCACAGAGTAAGGGATGTGCCCAAGTTTCCGTGACTGTAATGAAGTCCGGGTTGATACTTTTGACGTAGGAGTCAAAAAGATGAATCTTATTGCATAGACTACGTGCATTCAAGGACAACAGTTTGTACTTTGATTCCAGTCTATGATTATGTGCAGGGGATGACAGGTTGTTCTGATTTAGTTTCCCAGAGTTTTTTCAGTTTCTTTATTGTCAGTTGTTGTGGGTACACTGTTTTCAGACCAGCTGGTGTCTCTTTTCCATGATTCGCCAGCCATAACAAACTTCCATATCTGCCCATCATCTCGTAGGCTGAAGCTTTCATGTTCTGCCGAGCTGCGGTTTAGGGAAGCTGCAGCACGCAACTTTGGGCGGACATCAGGTGGAAGACCAGGACGTGTTCGGAAAGCAATCCGACTTTCACGCCTAGCTTTATCAGAGGCTACAAGGTATGAACGTGCCTCAGCCGAGTTTGAAAACGACAGTCTAATTAACCTGGGTTTCGGGCCTGGTCGGCCAAGGCGTAGAGCACCCTTTGCGGGAGCACAGCCCAGGTCTTTGGATGAACTGGCAGCAAATGCCTGAAGATCAACTATGTCTTCCGGCACACCAATGGCAATCACTTCGTGGTTTGCAGATTCAGTGGCATTCTCAATGCGTCTAGGTTCAACATGAGGTACGCGGAGATTTTTTAACAAGGCACTCCGGTAAGATCCCTCATTGTGGGGTTCTACACGAACGCTTGATTTTATTTCCGCTATTTCTTGACTTAAAGCGGAATGAAATTATTGTGTACAGTGCTCAGGTGCACTACAACTCATCAAAGGTGCATGTATAGTACATAGAATAATGTTCAAATGTCAGGAAAATGAACAGTGTATGAGTCATGAAATACATGTGTGCATGTGTATGGAAGGGGAATATTAGGTGTAGTGTTGGCGAATTTCAGGAAGCATAGAGGTTTTAAAGGATGCAGTGTCTCGACAGCTAACAACTGATGCAGGTAGTTTTTTGTTCCATGCTTCAGCAACTCTGAGTGTGAAAAAATGTAGCTTTATTTTTCTGGATTGAGAGATCACAGCTCCAATACTATGGACATGTGGGTAGAATGTCCCAGGAAAGAATTACTGGACAGATTTTACAGGCAAAACCAATTGGCAGGAAACCTAAGGATAGACACTGAGCAAGATGGTTGGATAACAACCATGAGCTCAGCTGGTCTCACTTGGAGATCTAGCCGGATCAACTAAAGAGAGAGTTACTTCTGACAGGACCTACTGGAAGGAGTATTTGAGGACTCTTCCTCCACAAGAAGGAGGAGAAACTTTAAGTGTCGTATAGAGTTTTTGTTTCACAATTCCATTGTGTAATGTTTTTTTTACTAATTTCTGACCATTTTGAAGGCAATATTTGTTCAAAACACATCCAAAACAATAAAAATTTCACCTTAAAATTGAAATCAGTACAATATTCACCTCCGAAGCAAAAATATTTTAGTACCTCATTTATGTAAAATTTGAAGTTGGTGAAAATCAGCAAAATAATTGTTTCTACTTTAGGCACAAGGCCAGCAATTACCCAGTGCATTACTGGTACTTTATTTTATCGACCCCGTAAGGATGAAAGGCAAAGTCAACCTCGGCGGGATTTGAACTCAGATCGTAAGGGGACGTAACTATGCTGGAAAGCATGGCGTCCGACCCTCTACCGATACTGCTAAATAATGACCTCAAATATAAGCTGACCCACCCTCATTTTATCCTCAAATTTTTTTGTCACATATCTCTTAGCTTATAAACAAGTATACATGGTAAATCTTTAAATAATATTTTTTCAACAGAGATGGTCTAAATATATGTGAGATGTGTTAATAAAATGATTGTAATTCTTCAGGCTTATTAACCTCATCTTTAAATACTTAACATTTTCACATTACATTGTAATTTGTTTGGTCCCCAATCACCATCCACTACGTTATTCCTCAAAGTGTACACATAGTACTAGAATTGCACCAATTAATCAGCAAATAATTGGTATTAACTAATTGTTTCTACTTTTGGTATTAACTAATTTGCTTATCAATGCATCCCCCAAAAGGTACCATGTTAGATTTGAACTAGGAACTTTTCAACTCTTTTCTAACAGTTTAATACTAGGAGGTAATATTGCTGGCACCTGATGACAGCTAGGGATCAAACATGTTTTACCTCACACCTCTTACATTATACTACGTTTCACCCCTTCACACCTCTTACACCACACTACATGTTTCACCATCATATTACCTCACTACATGTTTTACCCCTACTTCACACCTATTACACATGCCACATATGGCCTGCTTTATAATTGTGTGTGAGCAAGAGAGAGGAATGTGTGTATGTATGGGACAGAGACATGCTGTTGTTAACTCAAATGTTTATTTACAACAGAAATCTGGTAGAAATTTGTTCTAAAGGAAAGCAACATTGTTAAACAAAGACTTTTTAATTAAGTTAATTATTGTGAATGAAAAGTTAGAATGACTGAAAAGTAAAATTTGAGATGGAATAAAATGGAAACATATTTACGTCAGAAATTACAATGTATAACTCAAATGTGATCACATGTAAAATATATCTATTTACAGATGTTACCATTAATATTTTCTTTTAGTAAAGTAAAGAATTTATGCCATTTTTTTTAACAAATGAAACAATCTATCACTGAAAAAAATTAAATTCTTTTCAATATAAAGTACTCTATATATTACTATTGTATTTTCACAGTAAAGGCTTTACCTTACATAATTATTTCACATAATATCGAATCTATGAAATTTTGATGTTATTTATTTTGAGAACAATACTTTAGCATAAGTATGTGCAACCAATTACGGCCAGTTTGAACAGAAAGAGGTGAGAGAATTCTGGCTGGGTACGGCTGGTTTAAATGCTAAAGGGTTAAGGTAATGAATATTTCTCACCATTAGAGCTGTAATTTAAATCACATTAACAATGCTACAAGTCACTTTACATGTGGATGTAGGGTTGGGGACAGGATTTAAAAATAATAGAACATTTAGTAGAGTCTTAAATGAATGATATAAAAGTAAAAATATAATGAATAATGAACAAATGGCAGTGAGAGAGATTGAGATAAAGAAACAACTTACTGAAAATGGGAAATCGCCGGACATCACATCAATGTTGTCTTGGCAATAGTGAGGATCAAAATATATTAACTTTTTGTCTGAAAAATTTATCAGAAACAAGACATGAATATCAACAATTTAACTGATGAACTATTATGTAAAGAGATATATGAATATCAATGATTCAACTGATTAATTAATAATTGATAAAAAATATTTTACTCTTGAAGATCTTTGTTATGTATGTATGATAATGTCTGTTACTAAAATCTCATATGCCCTCCCTTATATGATACAAAGTGAAATTCTGTCTACAAGTAAAGATATTATAAACATTAGAATTAACAAAGCCATAAATAAACACTTTCTGTTAAATCATTACAAGTTGTTATGGTTTAAACAAACTATAGCCAGCTTTGTTGATATACAACATTTGATAGCAGAATAACCATACTGAAATATGTCAACTTATGACTAGCCTACATAGAATAAAGTGAAGACTAGATGTATCATCATCATTATCATGAAGAAAATTTGACTGTTGTTTCTATGAGGTCAATTAATTACATATATGATAGCCAGTTGACTGTATATTGATAGAGAAGTGTAAAAGCAATCAGAGGTTGGCTGCTTATATATGAGGTATGGTAAATAAATATATACATATACATCAGGTCCAAACACAATGGAACCAAATTCCCACTGTCACTGCCTCCATCTCACCCACTCTCACTATTTCTCACTATTATAAGCAAATGTGGGCCCACGCACTGGCCCCCCACCGTGGTCGTAGCGGACAGAACCATTGAATGTCTATTTTTCATGCTTGCATGGGTAAATGGCTGTCACATTATGAGGCCAGACAAGTCAGACGACCATATCTTGTTCATATGCTCCATTTTGGGCTTGGTTTTCTACAGCTGCATGTCCTTCCTAATGCCAACCACCTTACAAGGTGAACTGGTTGCTATTTTCACAGTACCAGCTCTATCACCTTACAAGCTGGACTGGGTGCTTTTGTCAAAGCACAAGCATGACTACTTTACAGGATGGTCTGAGAGTTTTTCATGGCATAAGCACTTCTACCATACAGAGTGAACTAGGTGATTTTTGTCATGGCACTAGCATGACCACCTTGCAAGGTAAATTGCGTGATTTTGTTGTAGCATTAGCACAACCATCTTACAAGGTGAACTGAGTGTTTCCAGTTGATATTTCAGTTAGGCAGGAGTTTACAAGTAAGGTGTTAGGAATCAATGAAAGAGCCTCTATTTAGTTACTTCACATGGAACACCTTTCATTATAAACTTTCTCAAGACTGAATTCAGAATAAACAACAACTAAGGCTTTGTTGAAGAGCATCACAACAATCTGCTCTATCTGTATAGTTGTTTAAAAGTCATTCTTTATAATGAAATGAGAACATTATTTTAATGTACCAATCATGGAGAACTGAATTAGAAGCCTTCTTGTTTATAATCTCATACATAATTTTATATAATCCAGAATCATCTAGTTAATAAAAAGTTGATCAGCTGTGCCATAGGACTTTTGCTGCAAAATAAGTTATGGAACCAATGGTTATAGGTATAATAATCCCAAATGTCAATAGCCTCTCTCCCACCGTTATATGACAGCAGGGTGTAGTTTGAATGAGCAGTGAGAAGATTTTGTTGTATCAACAGTTTTTACAGGCCAATGCCCTTGCTACTGCTAATTATTCCATCCTTGAAGTAGAAGTGAGATTTGGTATAACAGCCAGATAAATAAATAGTAGTTGTAGTGAAATTTGAACCTTCCACCACATGGTCCCTAGACAAGATCATTTTAGTTCATAATCTAGCAATAATTATCAATACTTACCCTGCCAACCAACAAAATATAGAGAATGTTTTGGTTTCCCGCCAATAATGCCAATACAATGTTCTTCGGCAAGAAGGCTCTGAAGGCATGGAATGTACACAGAGTTGAGGGTTTCTCCACCAAGACGAACTGGAATGAGGACTACCACAGCCCGTTTCCAGCGGTTTCCAGTAGCAGGCTCAGGCACTTCATGGTTCCCTTCATTTTCCTCGCTATTGTTAGGCATCTTCAACAAGGTGTTGTTGTTACCAGACATACATAAATCTGCTACATCCTGTAGATAAACTAATTAAAGAATGTAATATTATAGCACATGAACAACAAAACACAGGTGAGGTGAAAGAAAAACTGGGCATAAAAGGAATCTGATGCAGTGTGCAAGAGAGAAGATTGCATTGATATGAACATGTGCTGCAGGCGGATTGTTGTATGAAAATGTGACTGAAGATGCAAGAAGATGGTAGCTGCAGTAGAAGACTAAGGAAGACTTGGGTAGAAATGGTGTCAGCTGATCTCAGAATGCCAGAACTTCATAGAGAATATAAGAAAGTGACACAAGTGGAAGATAGCTGCACACATTTTACCATTGATTTTTTTCTAAAGACTTCAAATGTAAATGTTTATTGATAACGTTTATTTGTTTATGGATTTAGTTTCCAGCTAATGATTTTTGGGTGTTTCTTCATATATATATATCATCATCATCATTTTACGTCCGCTTTTCCCTCTGTGTGTGTGCGCATGGGTGCGTGCGGGTGTAGTTCAAGGAAACGACAAAACAGAGGTACAAAGTCTTATTAATTTCATGCTTTATATGGAAAAAGGTTCAACATGTCAGACTCTAGCCCTTCTACAGGAGTACAAAAATAGAGACAGGGTCACAAAGGATAGATACAGAAAATAAAAGGTAGTCCAAGTAAAAAAAAAAAAATAAAATAATGAGAGTAAACAAGACAAACTGTTAGGTAGCCTTGGTAATGATTTTGGGAATCAAAATGAAATGTATGTATATTAGTGTCAATATTATCTATGTAAAGTTATGTTGGTGCCGCGCCATCGAGGCCGAAACAAATGAGATCGTGTAGGTGTCACGACAAAAAAACACACAGTCCACGCTGTAATGTGGCCGTGTAGGCAACACGGTAAAAACCTCCCAGACCCACACTGTAAATGTGGTTGGTGTTAGGAAGGGCATCCAACTGTAGAAAACCTGCCAGACAGTCCTATGCGAGCAAGACAATCACTCTTGCCTCAAGTGGGACTACCCCCGTCCAAACCCATGCAAGCGTGGAACACGGACGTTAAACGTTGATGATGATGATGATGATGATATATAAAACTGATGTTGTCTGTGTGTGTGTGTCCTCATTTTTGCAAAGTCTATACAAATCCACATTTCTACTCCGATTGACTTCAAACTTGCATTTATATATTCCTTGCGGTCTAAAGATATTAACTGCAGCTTTTATTTTTCAATTTTCTGTTGTTAAAGGGGTGTTAGGCGCCGGTTATCCATCTCCGTCACACTCTTATAATATCTGTCTGTATGCCTGTCTGTCTGCATTACGACATTCTGACGAACATTGATGACATATTATGTTCGCTATTATCCGTTCATTGCCAGGGAACGTCTTCACGAACCAAAGTATCGTCTTCCTGTTTTCCTTCGGTTGCAACGTTTTTCGAAATATTTACTTCTGCGTTCACAAATTGATGTTTTTAGTTTCAGAAGATCCCGTTAAGGGTGAAAGCAACGATTCTTTGCTTAAACTTTAATCTGTTATTTTAATCTATATATGTATATATATAAAACTGAGGAAGGATGTATGTATGTATGTGTGTATGTGTGTGTGTGTGTGTGTGTGTGTGTGTGTGTGTGTGCGAAACCCGAGAAGTACCCAACCGATCTTTTTCAAACTTTACATGTGTATTACTTATATTTCAGGGAGTGTTAGGGGCCGCATCAGGTCAAAAACTGCGTTTTTTCCAGCTTTTTAGGTTTTTTTTTGAGGCGTTACGTCAGACCGATTTCCTTGAAATTGTAACTATATATTAGTCAGTCTCTTCATACCGTGATAAAAGAAAATCCAACTGCTTTATGGCCTACGGCCCGCATTAGGTGAAAAACTTCATTTTTTCAGCTTTTTGTGTCTCTTTTGAGGCGTTACATCTAGCTGATTTTCCCGAAATTTCAAGGCATATTATGCACATAAAAAAATTCATTTTCTTGATCCCCTAGGGCCCGCATTAGGTGAAAACCTGCCTTTTTCCTGCTTCATCGAGGAAAATCTTAGATTATCCAGCCATCGGAGTATTCAGTTTATTTTCTTTACAAATTGTCCAGGCATGCAGTTTTTCCACGATTAGGTCTGTTGGCGGCCCGCGTTCCAAAATACCTTATCCCGTGCAACGCCAGGTACCACTGCTAGTATTTATATATATATATATATAATTATTGAATAAAATGACAGGAGGCCGCACTGGTGAAATTCCTTCAAAGATTTATTTTAGCAAACACTATGTACATGTTGAAGGCGGTCAGCCAAACAGGCAACAACTGACACTCTTGATCTCAGTCTTTTTATCTGCTTTCTCTCCTTATAACCTCTTGGATTGTGTTTACTATAATTCCTTTATTATATAACTATTATGCAATAAACATGTGATGATGGCACCAGGATCTTATGTAACCTGGCCACTGAAATGTACATAGTGTTTGCCTAAATAAGTCTTTGAAGGAATTTCACCAGTCCGGCCTCCTGTCATTTTACTCAATAATAATTAACTCTGTTCTCACACCACCAACAAGATTCAACATCAAAGATGGCTAAGTTGCGTAACGTCAAGTGCTTTTCCTAATATTACATCATGGTTGGCTATACGGAATGACCAGTTCTATCCAGTGGTGAACCACCAAACTTAAATGTATATATATATATATATATATATATATATATATATATATCATCATCATCATCATCATTTAACATCCATCTGCCACGCTAGCATGGGTTTAGACGGAAATTTTCCCACTTGAGGCAAGAGTGGTTGTCTTGCTCGTATAGGACTGTCTGGCGGGTTTTTTACGGCTGGATGCCCTTCCTAACACCAACCACATTTACAGTGTGGACTGGGAGGTTTTTACCGTGTTACCTACACGGCCACATTACAGCGTGGACTGTGTGTTTTTTTGTCGTGACACCTACACGACCTCATTTATTTAGGACTGGATGTGGTACCAACATAACTTAAGGGGGTGGTGTGGATGGGGTGGGGGTAGTGGGATGGTATATATATATGGGGAGGGGTCCTTTAGGGGAGATATGGGCATTAATAGAGAGGATACTGAATTCTCATATCCTCTGTATTATTGCCTACATCTCGTATTTTATAGATTTTTTAATACATGAGAAAGTCAATACATATGTGGTGGAATTTACCATCTGTATTTAGTATTGATAAGATTTATTACTGCATAATTTCAATTATTTGTTTTGGTATAACAAATGTCAACGTCCAATACATACCTGTACAGTCAGCTGCTACATATACACAGACCTCTCTTAGAACAGGTTGACACTCATAACTCTTCTCCATTGCCAATCTAAAAACATATTAGGTTTTAATTAGTTGACTCATCACAAGAATAATTAGGTTAATGAACTTATAGAAATAAACTCTCATACTTATTAATAATTGTTTCTACTTTTGGCACAAGGCCAGCAATTACCCAGTGCATTACTGGTACTTTATTTTATCAACCCTGTAAGGATGAAAGGCAAAGTTAACCATGGCAGGATTTGAACTTAGAACGTAAAGGACTGTAACTCTATGCTGCAAAGCATGGCGTCCGACCCTCCACCGATACTGCCAGTATTGTAGTTAGTATGTCTGTAGACCTAATAGATTACTAAGCACTTAGAAATAATCACTTTCAATATATGTACTGACCTCAGCATTGTAGCCACAGTTGCTGGCCCATACCATTCTCCAGGTTTCCTTCCTAAAGTTGAGCCAATATCTACTAGTTGATGTACAGAGAAGGGGCACTGCTGGTAGTCCGCAAACCATTTAATTATTTGACGGTAAACATTAAGGTCCTTGTCCCGATGTTGAAGCCGCCAACCTAGTAAACAAAGAATATATTATTAGATATGATATACCTGTTCATGTCCGTTTTGGATATGTAGTGAAACACCCCAAGGATTTGAGACTGGTGAGCATTATAATACATGGATGGGTGGCAGGCAGCAGGGGAAGAGGGCAACCAAGGTGCTGGATGAGTAACATCTGTGCATGGACCGACAGGAGTCCCTGGGAGATGATCAAAATGGCAGAGGACCAACCTTAAGAAACTAAGTCTCACAACTGAGATGACAAAGTATTGAGAGAGTTGGTGCTATGCTGTGATGATGAAGACCTGGACACAAGCATACAATACAATATGGTCTGACCCATCCATGTGACCCCCCCCCCTTCCACTAGCACTCACCAACCACTGCACCCAACACCCTGCTCACTCCAGTACCACTCCTTAGCTACTCCCTCATTATTGCACCCTAGTAGCTATTCTCTCTACCCCTTGTGTACCCCCCACACTACCACCCCTTACCTAACTCTGTCACTGCCCCCCACTCACACCACTCACACTATTGACCACATCATCCACACACAATTACATTCCCTCTCCCCATACACTATCAGCCACCTCTTCCCCTTACTCATCACCCTGCCAAATCACCACATACACCTATAACTTCACACCTACCTCCTTCCCCTATTTCCTCACCGAGCAGAGAGGGCTCTTCAGTTGGGACTATGACTAACAACTTCTCTTGTGATGATGCCATGAAAATGCAGCTGGTACACTATGTAAGATAGTTGGCAACAGGAAGGGCACTCCACTGTAGAAACCATGCTTAAAAGGGTTGAAGGTGACCCTTTGGTTGTGTCAATGACACAACAACCTCTCTGGTATTGGTGATAGGAAGGGCATTCAGCCATAGAAAGTTTGCCAAACAAAGGATTAAGAGGACCTTTTGGTTGTGTCAAGGAGATGACAACCTCTCTAGTGTCTGTGATCTACATGGTAAATGTATCCAGCACATGTAAAGTGGTTGGTGATAGGAAGAGCATCCAGCCGTAGAAAGCTTGCCAAACAAAAGGTTAGGAGAACTCTCCAGTTGTGTCAAAGACATGACAACCTCTCTAGCACTGGTAATAAAATGTAATTGGTAGAACATGAAACCATATGTAATCAAGATACAAATACCCAGCCTGTCTGGAGGTCAGTGACTCCATCTGTGAAAACCTGTCTAACCCTTGCTATAGCAGGGAAAGTGGATATATGATGATGATAAAATTGATAACAAATTGGAACTGATTTTAAGTAAATAAATTTTTCTAACATTTTATCTTATACAAATTGAATCCAAAATAAAAATTGTGGAACACTTTTGATGTAGATTAGATATATTTATATTGTGAAGGCACGTGGCATTGTGGTTAGAGTATTTGGCTCACAATTGTAAGGTCATAGGTTCGATTCCTGGTAGCACGTTGTGTACTTGAGCAAGAAACTTTATTTCACATTGCTCCAGTTCACTCAGCTGGCAAAAATGAGTTCTACCTGTAAATCGAAAGGCCAGCCTTGCCACATTCTGTGTCATGCTGAATCTCCCTGAGAACTATGTTAAGAGTATGCGTGTTTGTGGAATGCACATCCACTTGCATGTTAATTTCCCGAGCAGGCTGTTCAGTTATCAGATCAACTGGAACACTCATTGTCGTAACTAATGGAGTACCAGTCATTATTAAGTTACTGTTTGCCAACACAAAACCTTTTTGGAAAGAGAGAGTAACCTCAAAATATAAGTTGTATTTATATTTTTATATAATTATTAAATGGCTTATTTTGTTATTGCTATGGCTTGCACCAGCATAGCTGCCCCACCCTGCATAAAATGCAACCATAGAAGGTTTCTCAGGTGATTTAATGATAGGGAGCACAGTCCTATCAGGTCACAATTTTTCTGGTGACAGGATGATGATTATATTACACCTTATATTCTCCCTCTATACACACACATGTATGTATCTGTGCACCCGATATTCCCCCTCCACACACGCGCGCATGTATCTGTCTGTATATCATAACTCATACATTGTTCACTTCCCTGACATTTGTACATTATTCTATGTACTATACATGCACCTTTGATGAGTTGTAGTGCACCTGAGCACTGTACACTATAATTTTCATTATTATTATTTTATTATAAACAATAGGAGCAATGTTGAGTGATACTTACCTCTGCCAAAGAAATGTGTTATAAATCCTTGAGCTAACATCATCTGCCCAGACCGTATCATACATCCCCAGCCACAGTCTGTTGTGAACTTGGTGCCCTTAAAAGGTTCAAAGTCACGACGGTATGTAAACCAAAGTCGACTTGCAAAATCCATTTTAAACAGCTCCATGTTATTCACACGACTACTCTGACCAATCTCTTTGCCTTTACCATCAACCTCATCTGAAACAAGTGATGAGAAATTATTTTAAAATTCCATTGAACACAACACCCAACATGAATCACAACAATAAACAGCATAGAGCCCTGGTGGAGTCTAAATTCCTCACTATTAACACTAACTTTGCTGAATGCACCTCTGTACATAACTTGCACCACCCTTACAAGCCACTCATCTATTCCTAGTTTCCTAAGAGCCCACCAGATTTTGGAATGAAGGACTGTCAAATGCCTTCTCCAGGCCAATGAATCCAAGATAGAAGGGCTTACTTTTAGCTACCTACTTCTTCTGCAGCTGTCTCATAAGGAAGAGGGCATGAGTGGTACTGCTACCCAGCACAAAGTTAAACTACACCTCATCTAGGTTAAATTTGTTAAGTTATGTCCCAAATACCAGCAGGGTAATGAGAAAGTTTGTTATATTACTAAATCCTTACAAATTCTTGATTATTTTCAAAAAGGATTTGAAAATTGAAGGCAATCTCTTTCATTAGAAATATGGTATTAAAAGGATTAACAACTCTTATAGCTGCAAATCACAGCAACATTGTAAACATTTTAAAACTAAAGCCAAGGAAGGGGTATCTGCTTAGTCCCTCAATCTATAAGAAATAGCAACCAAATAAACCAATGATTGGAACGACTTTGATGAAAGATCAACTCAATTAGGGATGAACTGAAGCTAGACAACATTTGAGGCCTGACTGACATATACTGAATAGACTAAGTGTAACCTATTTGCCAGTCAGGTAGATTGAGGTAACTAAATTTACACATATCGTGACTAGAGACAAATCCTAATGGCTATAAAAAAAATTGAACAAACGACTGTCATGTAATTATTCCCAAACTTCTCTCTCTTTTTTTTTTTCTCCTATGGGTTGCTCTCAATGAATGTTATACCAGTTAGAAATAGCAGCAAAATTACATCCTACCATCTTAATAAAAAGAGGTTATATTTTATAATGCAATCGTGTTGGTGACATGACAAAAAGCATCTAGTCCAACCTGTCTATTGGCCGTAGACACAACAAAAAGTCCCCAGTCTACCCTGTAAAGTAGCCCTTTTGGTGCCATGATAAAAAACACCCAGTCCATGCTGTTAACGTGGTTGGTGTTAGTAAGGGTATCCAAGCCAGAAACAGTTTTGTATGAGCACGGCACGGTCATCTGATCTGACTTATCTCACATAGGGACAACTAGTCTAACTCATACTAGCAATGAAAAATGGACATTAAATGATGATAATGATGATCCTGTGTTCATTGTGTCTGGGACAAAAAACTGGAAGCTCTTGCTGGAATGGCTTTGATCACAGGTCTGCAAATTGGGACTGACCCAGGGTTATACAACAACAACAACATTGATCATATGCCTGCTCTATCAGGGCTACACAACAACACTAAGAGAACCATTGATCACAGGTTTTCTCCACTGGGACTGACCCAGGGTTATACAACAAAAACAAGAACAACAACAATATTGATCACATGCCTGCTCCATCAAGACTGACTCAGGGTTATACATGAACAACAACAATAACAACAACTTTGATCAAAGATCAGCTCCATCAGGACTGAGTCAGCACTACATAACATCAATGCATACAACAAATAAAAAATGTGTAATCATTCAAACAGAAGAAGAAAAATCAATGAAAATCAATGAAAATCAATAATTTACCATCATGTCGCCTATGATAATGTTCTCCAAGAAGGAAGATAGGGCTGTCATAGCGGAAACTTGTCTTTCGGTTCAGCGTCCAACCTGTTTAAGAAAAAAAACAGAATTTCAATGTAAAAAAGGTTTATATGTTAACTCTTTAGCATTTAAACCAGCTATATCTAGTCAGAATTCTCTGACTTCTTTCTGTTCAAACTGGTCATAACTGGCTGCTCACACTGACATTAAGGTATTGTTCTCAAAATAAATATCAAAATCTCATACATTTGATATTATGAGAGATAATTATGTGAAATAAAGTGTTTACCATGAAAATACAATAGTAAATATAGAGTAATATAAATGCTAAAGCGTTAATCCAATTCAAATTGATAGATATGTAAATAGAACAAGAAATAAAATTTGCTCTTTATGAAAAACTATGAAGTACTGTTTGTAAGTCACCCAACTTTCTAGAAATATCAGCTTACATAAGCCTGTTGCTGTGATTGTTCCCATCATACAGATATACAGAAGGATAATATAACTGACTGTTAGTTAGTTGTATAAAACCTTTACATAAGTCTGATATTCTGAGTGTTCTCACACACAAATAGAAGGATGATGTAAATTAGTGCTGCTAAGTGTATAAAATATTTAGGTAAGAGAAGATAACCTGTTTACCATCAGACAATTATAACAAACACTACACAAGCATGTATTCAACACTGCATAAAACTCTGTATGTCTATGTGCGTGTGTGTGTGCATGTGTATGTTTATAAAAACAGGCATTTGAGCATAGCCTAGGAAAAACAAAAGAATTTTGATATGTTGCATTAACAAAAAGCCACAAATATTTAGGGAAGAGTTCAGTTAATTGAATCAAGTGCAGTGTGTATCTGGTGATCGTTTTAATAATTCCCCTCACCAGAAGAATGAGTCAAATTTAAGTTTGGAAGACTTTGAGCTCAGAACTGAGAGTTGAAACCAAATGTTGTAAGGCATATATTTACACACACTATCTTAATAATTGTTTCTACTTTTGGCACAAGGCCAGCAATTACCCAGTGTTTTACTGGTAATTTATTTTATCGACCCCGTAAGGATGAAAGGCAAAGTAAACCTCGGTGGGATTTGATCTTAGAATGGCAAGGGCCATAACACTATCTTAATAATTGTTTCTACTTTTGGCACAAGGCCAGCAATTACCCAGTGTTTTACTGGTAATTTACTTTATCGACCCCGTAAGGATGAAAGGCAAAGTTAACCTCGGTGGGATTTGATCTTAGAATGGCAAGGGCCATAACACTATCTTAATAATTGTTTCTACTTTTGGCACAAGGCCAGCCAATGTTTTACTGGTACTTTATTTTATTGACCCGGTAAGGATAAAAGGCAAAGTTAACCTCGGCGGGATTTGAACTCAGACCGTAAAGGGCCGTAACTCTATGTTGCAAAGCATAGCATCTGACATTCTACTGATACTGCTAATCCACCACGAAAGTGAACAGTGTATGAGTCATGATATACACACAGATACATGTGTGTATGTTATCTTTGGTATAACTATATTAAAAATACACAATTATATGAAGGCATGTGGTCTAGTGGTTCGGGTACTGCACTTACAATTGTAATGTTGTGGGTTCAATTTTTGAACCAGGTAGCACATTGTGTTCTTGAGCAAAACTCTTCATTTCACATTGTTCCAGTCCACTCTGGTGATAATGTGTACCAGCAGTAGCTGAGATGAGAGTTAAGCCTACAGTGAACTGGCATACTGACCAAGGGCAGTCCTATACTCATAATCAATGAAACCAAGATAAACACCAGCCTAATGAGCCTCTGTCATGTTTTTACTTTTTGGTATACTCTACTATCTTTGGCATATCAATATTAAAAATACACAATTATATTTCGTAAAAGGAAATTAAAATAACAGTTTCATAAAATATAGGTTAATGATATAAACAACAGTTTTCTATAATGTATGTACATAGAATATGAACAGTTTATAGTGATATAGGTTATCAGAGGATGTAGGTTATAAATAGACAATAGGTTATTTAATTTAACATGTGGGAGGATGCCATGAAGTAGATGAGAAGTCATATATTTATACACAGGAGTATATCACAAAATATTATTCACTGGTTTGAAGGGTGAGGAGATATAATTAAACATACAGCAGTATAATATGAAATAATGGTTTCTGATTTAGGCACAAGGCCGACAATTTGGGGGGAGGGGAAAGTCGATCAAATCGACCTCAGTGCATGACTGGTACTTTATTTTATCGACCCCGTAAGGATGAAAGGTAAAGCTAACCTCGGTGGGATTTGAACTCAGAATGTAAAAAAGGGCTGTAACTCTCTGCTGTCAAGCATGGTGTCTGAAGCTCTACCGGTACTGCCAATCCACTGCCCTAAAGTCTGTTGATTTGAGGATAATGATGATGATAGTGGTGGCGGTGGTGATGATGACTATATATATTAAAACAATTTCCATGATTTCAGGGAACAGTGTGTATTAACTGTTTTACTCTGTGAAATATTGTACAATAACAATCTTCGAAATCTTAACTACCAAAAGAGGTTTTTAAAATTTGTGATAATTTAGAAGAAAATATGTAAAATGCATCTGTTAATTCAAATGTTTATAATATCTTTACTAGAGAATAGATTGTAATGAAAATTTACTGTTAACTCTTAACAGCCTGTAATGATTTATCAGAAAATATCAAGGTTTGTTAATTCAAATGTTTATAGTATCTTACTAGTGAATAGATCGTTGAGGAAGATTAAAGTAAACTAAAATAAAGATTTACATTTATCAATAAAGCTGACTTTTAGGAAAGAATATTTCATTTATATATTTAGTTGATCAAATTGCCTATATCTTCTGCAATATACTAAGTTGATCAAATTGCCTATATCTTCTGCAATATACTTAGTTAATCAAATTGCCTATATCTTCTGCAATATACTAAGTTGATCAAATTGCCTATATCTTCTGCAATATACTTAGTTAATCAAATTGCCTATATCTTCTGCAATATACTAAGTTGATCAAATTGCCTATATCTTCTGCAATATACTTAGTTAATCAAATTGCCTATATCTTCTGCAATATACTAAGTTGATCAAATTGCCTGTATCTTCTGCAATATACTAAGTTAATCATATTGCCTATATCTTCTGCAATATACTAAGTTGATCAAATTGCCTATATCTTCTGCAATATACTAAGTTGATCAAATTGCCTGTATCTTCTGCAATATACTAAGTTGATCATATTGCCTATATCTTCTGCAATATACTAAGTTGATCAAATTGCCTATATCTTATGCAATATACTAAGTTGATCAAATTGCCTATATCTTCTGCAATATACTTAGTTAATCAAATTGCCTATATCTTCTGCAATATACTAAGTTGATCAAATTGCCTGTATCTTCTGCAATATACTTAGTTAATCAAATTGCCTGTATCTTCTGCAATATACTAAGTTGATCATATTGCCTATATCTTCTGCAATATACTTAGTTAATCAAATTGCCTATATCTTCTGCAATATACTTAGTTAATCAAATTGCCTGTATCTTCTGCAATATACTTAGTTAATCAAATTGCCTGTATCTTCTGCAATATACTAAGTTGATCAAATTGCCTATATCTTCTGCAATATACTAAGTTGATCAAATTGCCTGTATCTTCTGCAATATACTTAGTTGATCATATTGCCTGTATCTTCTGCAATATACTAAGTTGATCAAATTGCCTATATCTTCTGCAATATACTAAGTTGATCAAATTGCCTGTATCTTCTGCAATATACTTAGTTGATCATATTGCCTATATCTTCTGCAATATACTAAGTTGATCAAATTGCCTGTATCTTCTGCAATATACTAAGTTAATCAAATTGCCTGTATCTTCTGCAATATACTAAGTTGATCATATTGCCTATATCTTCTGCAATATACTAAGTTGATCAAATTGCCTGTATCTTCTGCAATATACTAAGTTGATCAAATTGCCTGTATCTTCTGCAATATACTTAGTTAATCAAATTGCCTGTATCTTCTGCAATATACTAAGTTGATCAAATTGCCTATATCTTCTGCAATATACTAAGTTGATCAAATTGCCTGTATCTTCTGCAATATACTAAGTTGATCAAATTGCCTATATCTTCTGCAATATACTAAGTTGATCAAATTGCCTGTATCTTCTGCAATATACTAAGTTAATCAAATTGCCTGTATCTTCTGCAATATACTAAGTTGATCATATTGCCTATATCTTCTGCAATATACTAAGTTGATCAAATTGCCTGTATCTTCTGCAATATACTAAGTTGATCAAATTGCCTGTATCTTCTGCAATATACTTAGTTAATCAAATTGCCTGTATCTTCTGCAATATACTAAGTTGATCAAATTGCCTATATCTTCTGCAATATACTAAGTTGATCAAATTGCCTGTATCTTCTGCAATATACTTAGTTAATCAAATTGCCTATATCTTCTGCAATATACTAAGTTAATCAAATTGCCTGTATCTTCTGCAATATACTAAGTTGATCAAATTGCCTGTATCTTCTGCAATATACTAAGTTAATCAAATTGCCTGTATCTTCTGCAATATACTTAGTTAATCAAATTGCCTGTATCTTCTGAAATATACTAAGTTGATCAAATTGCCTATATCTTCTGCAATATACTAAGTTAATCAAATTGCCTGTATCTTCTGCAATATACTAAGTTGATCATATTGCCTATATCTTCTGCAATATACTTAGTTAATCAAATTGCCTGTATCTTATGCAATATACTTAGTTAATCAAATTGCCTGTATCTTCTGCAATATACTTAGTTAATCAAATTGCCTGTATCTTATGCAATATACTTAGTTAATCAAATTGCCTGTATCTTATGCAATATACTAAGTTAATCAAATTGCCTATATCTTCTGCAATATACTTAGTTAATCAAATTGCCTGTATCTTCTGCAATATACTTAGTTAATCAAATTGCCTATATCTTCTGCAATATACTTAGTTAATCAAATTGCCTGTATCTTATGCAATATACTAAGTTGATCAAATTGCCTATATCTTCTGCAATATACTAAGTTGATCAAATTGCCTGTATCTTCTGCAATATACTAAGTTGATCAAATTGCCTATATCTTCTGCAATATACTAAGTTGATCAAATTGCCTGTATCTTCTGCAATATACTAAGTTAATCAAATTGCCTGTATCTTCTGCAATATACTAAGTTGATCATATTGCCTATATCTTCTGCAATATACTAAGTTGATCAAATTGCCTGTATCTTCTGCAATATACTAAGTTGATCAAATTGCCTGTATCTTCTGCAATATACTTAGTTAATCAAATTGCCTGTATCTTCTGCAATATACTAAGTTGATCAAATTGCCTATATCTTCTGCAATATACTAAGTTGATCAAATTGCCTGTATCTTCTGCAATATACTTAGTTAATCAAATTGCCTATATCTTCTGCAATATACTAAGTTAATCAAATTGCCTGTATCTTCTGCAATATACTTAGTTAATCAAATTGCCTGTATCTTCTGCAATATACTAAGTTGATCAAATTGCCTATATCTTCTGCAATATACTAAGTTGATCAAATTGCCTGTATCTTCTGCAATATACTTAGTTAATCAAATTGCCTATATCTTCTGCAATATACTAAGTTAATCAAATTGCCTGTATCTTCTGCAATATACTAAGTTGATCATATTGCCTATATCTTCTGCAATATACTAAGTTGATCAAATTGCCTGTATCTTCTGCAATATACTAAGTTAATCAAATTGCCTGTATCTTCTGCAATATACTTAGTTAATCAAATTGCCTGTATCTTCTGAAATATACTAAGTTGATCAAATTGCCTGTATCTTCTGCAATATACTAAGTTGATCAAATTGCCTATATCTTCTGCAATATACTAAGTTGATCAAATTGCCTGTATCTTCTGCAATATACTAAGTTGATCAAATTGCCTGTATCTTCTGCAATATACTAAGTTGATCAAATTGCCTGTATCTTCTGCAATATACTAAGTTGATCATATTGCCTATATCTTCTGCAATATACTTAGTTAATCAAATTGCCTGTATCTTATGCAATATACTTAGTTAATCAAATTGCCTGTATCTTCTGCAATATACTTAGTTAATCAAATTGCCTGTATCTTATGCAATATACTTAGTTAATCAAATTGCCTGTATCTTATGCAATATACTAAGTTAATCAAATTGCCTATATCTTCTGCAATATACTTAGTTAATCAAATTGCCTGTATCTTCTGCAATATACTTAGTTAATCAAATTGCCTATATCTTCTGCAATATACTTAGTTAATCAAATTGCCTGTATCTTATGCAATATACTAAGTTGATCAAATTGCCTGTATCTTCTGCAATATACTAAGTTGATCAAATTGCCTGTATCTTCTGCAATATACTAAGTTGATCAAATTGCCTGTATCTTCTGCAATATACTAAGTTGATCAAATTGCCTATATCTTCTGCAATATACTAAGTTGATCAAATTGCCTGTATCTTCTGCAATATACTAAGTTGATCAAATTGCCTATATCTTCTGCAATATACTAAGTTGATCAAATTGCCTGTATCTTCTGCAATATACTAAGTTGATCAAATTGCCTGTATCTTCTGCAATATACTAAGTTGATCAAATTGCCTGTATCTTCTGCAATATACTAAGTTGATCAAATTGCCTGTATCTTCTGCAATATACTAAGTTGATCAAATTGCCTGTATCTTATGCAATATACTAAGTTGATCAAATTGCCTATATCTTCTGCAATATACTAAGTTAATCAAATTGCCTATATCTTCTGCAATATACTAAGTTGATCAAATTGCCTGTATCTTCTGCAATATACTAAGTTGATCAAATTGCCTGTATCTTCTGCAATATACTAAGTTGATCAAATTGCCTGTATCTTCTGCAATATACTAAGTTGATCAAATTGCCTGTATCTTATGCAATATACTAAGTTGATCAAATTGCCTATATCTTCTGCAATATACTAAGTTGATCAAATTGCCTGTATCTTCTGCAATATACTAAGTTGATCAAATTGCCTGTATCTTATGCAATATACTAAGTTGATCAAATTGCCTGTATCTTCTGCAATATACTAAGTTGATCAAATTGCCTGTATCTTCTGCAATATACTAAGTTGATCAAATTGCCTGTATCTTCTGCAATATACTAAGTTGATCAAATTGCCTGTATCTTCTGCAATATACTAAGTTGATCAAATTGCCTGTATCTTATGCAATATACTAAGTTGATCAAATTGCCTATATCTTCTGCAATATACTAAGTTGATCAAATTGCCTGTATCTTATGCAATATACTAAGTTGATCAAATTGCCTATATCTTCTGCAATATACTAAGTTGATCATATTGCCTGTATCTTATGCAATATACTAAGTTGATCAAATTGCCTGTATCTTCTGCAATATACTAAGTTGATCAAATTGCCTGTATCTTCTGCAATATACTAAGTTGATCAAATTGCCTGTATCTTATGCAATATACTAAGTTGATCAAATTGCCTATATCTTCTGCAATATACTAAGTTGATCAAATTGCCTGTATCTTATGCAATATACTAAGTTGATCAAATTGCCTGTATCTTCTGCAATATACTAAGTTGATCAAATTGCCTGTATCTTCTGCAATTCAGTATGAGTGTTCAACAGGTTTGTACTGAAATAATGATAACCATCAGTCTCACCTAATGATCTCAGATGTTTATAGACAGGTAGCAGATGCTGATAAAATCTGCTATAAATCATACATGACTCACATCATAAACTAGCCAACAAGGCAGCCTCTATGCAGTCACGCGACCTGCTAGAAATAGCAACCAAATCTTCCTCTAATTATTTCTACTTTATTAAACAAAGAAAAATTCAATGGATAATGTCATCTTAAAAAGACAAAATGGTCATGGTAAGAATGTCTGGGATCATAGATTTGTTAAATTAATGTTTGACCCGAGTGTAAACAAAATCACCATCACCACCACCACCACCACACCACCATCATCATCA
>OZ024742.1:301544849-301712349 GCA_964016885.1 Eledone cirrhosa | reverse complement strand
AATTCTCATCATCATCGTTTAATGTCCATTTTCCACGTTAGCATGGGTTAGACGAATATCCCATTGTGTGACAGCCAGGTTGGAGGACTATGTTTTGCTCACACAGAACTGATTTTGGCTTGGTTTCTACAGCTGGATGCCCTTCCTAATATCAACCATATTTACAGTGTGTACTGAGTGCTTTCTGTCGTGACACCTACATGAGCACTTTACAGTGTGGAATGGGCATTTTTTATTGTATATATATGTATCTTTTACATAGTTTGCTGGTGAGGTATAGTTGAGGTAACTTCTCTTTCATATACAACAGATTCTACAAGTTTTATCTAGTAGGCATGTTTCAGAAATTTCTACAGGAACAGTCGGGAGCATTGTTTGGTGGGTTTGCTAGTAAATGTATGCACATATTTTTAGACACATTCTCTCTTATACACACATATATATACACCAGGTCCAAACACAAAAGAACCAAACTCCCACTTTCACTGCCTCTCCTGCTTTCCCCATCTCTCACTATTGCAAGCAAATGTGGGCCCACGCGCTGGCGAGCCCCAGCAGACAGAATAGAGAAGGCATTTCCCTGGAGGATGGTAAGCGAGACTCACTGGAAGAGCCATTCCGGCTCGCATGTTTTCATGTTGTTTCTTTGTTTCGCTTTTTGCACAGGGGTAGCCTACTCATCTTTTATTGAAAATTCTTATATACTTATGGCTAATGAGGAACTCCTTATTGATTAAGGCTAGGAAATTTTGGTCTATGCTTATTTTTACATTATGGGAAAAAAAAGAGCTGCAAACCATGTGATCTTTCATGGTCTGTTTTCAGTGTGTGTTTGGGGTGGCATGGAGGCTGGTTGATGTTGGGGAGGGTGATAATATCTTTAAACTTACTATTAGCTAGGGAATTGTTGTAGGATGGGGAGGCAAATTGAAAAAGAACAACAGCAGCAGTAACAAAAAAGATACAAAAAAATTAGAGGAAATGGAGAAGAAAAAAAGGAAAGAAAAATGAAAGTAGTAAATGTAAAGTGAGTAAACAGCAGCTGGTGGTGGTGACAGTGGCAATGGTGGTGGTAGTGGTTGTAGTGGTGGTGATAATAGTGGGGGTGATGTTTGTAGTATTGGTGATGATGCTGAAGAAGGTAGCAGTGGTGGTGATAGTGGTGAGGTGGTGGGGGTAGTGGTGGAGGTAGAGGTGGCAGTTGTGGTGATGGTGGTGGTAGTGGCAGAGGCAGTAGTGGTAGTGGTGGTTGTAGCAGTGATGGTGATGATAGTGGAGGTGAAGGTAGAGATGGCAGTGGTGGTGATGATAATGGTGGAGATGGAAGCAGTGATGGCAGTGGTGGTGGTGATGATGGTGGAGGTGATGGTAGAGGTGATGGTAGAAGTGGTGGAGATGGTAGTAGTGGTGGTGATGATTGTGGAGGAGATGGTAGTAGTGGTGGTGATAATTGTAGAGATGGTAGTGATGATGGTGGCGGTGATGGTAGAGGTGGTGGAGATGGCAGTAGTGGTGGTGATGATGGTGGAGGTGATGGTAGAGGAGATGGTAGTAGTGGTGGTGGTGGAGATGGTAGTGATGACGGTGGAGGTGATGGTAGAGGTGGTGGAGAAGATAGTAGTTGTGGCAGTGATGGTAGAGGTGGTGGAGATGGTGGTTGTGGTGGCAGTGGTGGTGGAATCTAGTAACCACCATTAGCAAGTCTTTTATTTTTCTTTTACAATCTACAACATTGAATTCTACCATTGTTTATGCTTCATTTGACACAATGGCCTAAAGAAGATATCATACATATATGTGTATGTATGTGTCTGACTGTCTGTGTATGTTTATATGCTTATGCATGTATGCTTGTATGTGTAAGTGTGTGTTTGTGTGTGTATATATGCATGTGTATATGTGTATGTGCATGTGTGTATGTATGTATGTGTGTATATGCATACTTGTACGTATGTATATGCATGTGTTTGTGTGTATTGTCCTTAAGGCACTAGAATGAGGCAACTAGCAAAATGGTGAGAGCAAGGCAGTGAGTTGTAAATAAAGAGATATGCAACTAATGAGAGGTGGGAGGAGGTGATGGAGATATATATATTTGTGTATGTATATAATAGAGAGAGAGTAGGAGGTTGAGAAATGTGTGTGCATGAGAGTATGAGGGAGAGGAGAAATGTGTGAGAGTAAAAGAGGGGAAGGAGAGAAATATGTGTGTAAAATAGAGAGTGGAAGTGAAAGATGGTTATGTTGATGGTGATGACTGTCATTAGACAAGAAAAGGAACTAGAAACTAAGCAAACTAATGATGGTCTCTAGGCAATAAATAAGCCATCATACAGTCACTCAACCTGCTCAAAATAACAACCACAGCTCCCTCAAACAACATTCTATAGTCTTTTGTAAAAAAAATTTAAAAGGCAGGACACTCCATGGTGTAATTAGTGTTGAGAGAGGCTTTCAATCATAGAAACCATGTCAAAGCATGTTGAGAGGACCTTTCAGTCACAAAACAACAGTATCACTACTGCTAGTGTCATCAAAAATACACCCTGTAAGATGGTTGATGATAGGAAGAGCATTGGTTCATAGAAAACTTGCTAAACAAAGAGACAAGAAAACTCTTTAGTTGATGACCTCACTAGTGTTGGGGACATGAGAAAACACACTCAATACTCTTTAGAAAGTGTTTGGTGATAGGAAGGACACCATCCATTGATAACTTGCCAAACTAATGGTCAGGGGCATTCTTCAGTTGCATCAAAGACATGATGACCTTCCTAGTGCTGACGCCTCAATAAAATATACTCAGTGTATTGTGTAGTGTTCAGAAACATATGTAAGCAACATGCAATCATTTAGCCATCCTCACAAGGATTAAGGCAGTGAAATGGAAGACTCATTAGATCGTCGGATAGAATGCTTTATGGTATTCATTCTGAATCTCTGCTCTCTGAGTTCAAATCCCGTCAAGGTCAACTTTGCCTTTCATCCTTTCGAGGTCGATAAAAAAGTACTAGTCTAGCACTGGGGTTGATTCTTCCTTTCTCTGGAAGAAATCTGCTGTACTCAGCCCTGGAGAGGGATGGGTCAGCCAGGCATAAAATGCCCAAGAAACACTGTATGTCAATACAGCGTCCCTACAACTCTATCAGGAGTCATGGGACCATATCAATACCACATGAGATAATCTTTCTAGTCTTACTGACACAATAAAATACACACAGTGAACTCTAAAGTGGTTAGTAACAAAAAGAACATCCAATCATAGAAACCATGAGATGGGTGGAACATATGAAATATGACATATTTAGGAGAATCATCTTCATTGTTTAATGTCTGTTTTCCCCTGTACTAGTCAGTACTTAAGCGGAGCCTCTGACTGCCAGGTGGGCCGGGGGCCTGACATACAATCCTAGACTTTACCAAGTGCATTTTATCATGACACCAACACTAGGGAAGTTGTCATATCTTTGGCATAGCTGAAGAGTCTCCTCGATTTCTTTGTATGGCAGGTTTTCTATAGCTGGATACCCTTTCTATCACCACTTGTATCTCCAAATAGAATTGACACAGCTAAGAGATTTTTAAGTCCTCTTTACATAAAACAACCTCTCTAGAGCTGGTGGCATGATAAATCACACTCAGTCAACTCTGTGTGACACATACAACACCAAAACTGGTTGGTGTTTCTGTTTTTATGTGTACAAGATGAGGTGGACTATGACAAACTGTTTAAGCCATGACAACACAGGAAAACAGATGATGATGATGATGACGATTGATTTATCTGTTTATCAAAGACCAAGCAATTGATTTTATTTACCTTATCTTCAGGAAAAAAATATTGATTAGTTGATATTTAAATCTGTTAATGAGTACTCTAGTATTTGGTGGAAATATTCAATTCACTCAAATCACAATTCACACACAAAATGTCATCACAATGACACTGGGTATATTTAAAGTGTATGACATAGTTGATATATACACATACAGACAACAGTATATATATATATCAAGATGTTCAACCCATACTAACATGAATAATCATCATTTCCTTATTGTTTTTACATCCACCTTTCCATGCTGACATAGGTTAGATAGGGCTGTTAGATAGTTGTGTTATATAGCTAGATACCATTCCTGATACCAGCCCATAGCTGTGATATATAGCTTGATATCCTTCCTTATACCAACCCATAGCTGTGTTATATAGCTGGTTGTTCTTCCTTATACCAACCCATAGCTGTGTTATATATATCTAGATATCCTTCCTGATACCAATCCATAGCTGTGTTTTATGGCTGGTTACTCTTCCTGATACCAACCCATGTGGTCATTTCTTACAACCCTACACAGTGATATACATAACTAGTGGAAATATTCTAAATGATACATATGTAGACACATAAAACAATGAAGATGATGATGATAGTGGTAACAAGTCATTAATGAAACAAGTCATTGAAGAAAGGTTAAGTAATTGATTCTATTTAACATATTTCCCCACTCTCACACAAATATGTCATTATGATTAGACTGATTATGTTTAAAGTGTGTGTGACACAATTCTCTCTCTCTCTCACACACACACACATGTACAGATAGTCTAGAACACACATATATACACAGTTCAGAACATACACACACATAGATAGTCCAGAACATACACACACACACACACACACATACATAGTGCAGAGCAAACACACACAAAAACACACCAACCCAAGGAGAAAACCATCCACACTATACAACAACAATGTTTTCTAATTTATGTTCAAGTTTCATCTAGAATTCTCCAATGAATTCTCCACTCTTTTCTCATTTCTCTCCAGTATCTAAACATCCTACCTCCCACATAAACCCTTCCAACTGGCTAGAAATATCAGCCAATTCTCCTCCAAAGTACAATCTACTGTTACAAGAAAGGGAGGACATCAGATAATGCAAACTTAAACCTAGATGCACTAATCCACTATAAAAGATGGGATGGTCATGGCTGGAGTGCTTTTGATCAAAGGTCTGCATGGAACAACAAAGAATGAAAGCCCAGAAAATTATGAATTAAACCTTGATCATATAAAATTACTCTATATTTACTATTGTATTTTCATGGTAAACACTTTATCTCACATAATATTGAATCTAAGAGATTTTGATATTATTTATTTTGAGAACAATACCTTAATATAAGTATAAGCAGCCGATTATGGCTGGTTTGAACAGAAAGAGGTGAGAGAATGCTGGCCAGATACAGCTGGTTTGAACAGTAAGAGGTGAGTGAATGCTGGCCAGATACAGCCAGTTTAAATGCTAAAGGGTTAAACCTCATTAATATAACAGGAAGATGTAGTGACAAAGTAACAGGAACATTCACAGAATTCAGTTGACAATGGAGAAATAGGAGATGAATAAAATGATAATGATGATTTGCCAGAAGAATGTTTAGTATGTTTTAATCAGTAAAAAAACAACAACATAAGATAAAAAAAAGATTAAAAAAAATTAGGAAAGGCATTCACCAATAGACACCATGCCAAATATGGAAAATATGAGCCAGATGAGTTGCTCTGACCCATCTGGTCTCAGACCATTACAATCTATATCCAACCCATGCCAGCATAGAAAGTAGACATAAAATGATGATGATGTTAATGATGTTAATGATGATGACAATGCTGATGAAAGAGTAAAGCTGAGTTGAAAGAAATCATAAAAGAATAAATGAAGAATGTTTGTTAGATTTATTTCAGGGAAGGAATATGGAATATATGTAATCCAGTGGAATGTCTTTGTTATACACAGCCAGCCTTGAAAAGAAGGACATAGCATTGGCATGGCTTCTTCAATGATATTATGTTTTCTCAATAACCCTTGTTAAACAAGAAATATGCCAACAATGCTTCGTCTTTATACTTTATATAATACACAGCAATATTTACACTGACACTTGAGATAATTCTTAGAATTATGTAAAAGACTGTGGATAAAATGCACCCAGTATACTCTGCAGATGGCTTTGTGGTTAGGGTCTTGGACTTATTACTGTAATATCATTGGTTCAATGCCAGGAATAGGTGGCTCATTGTATTATTGAGTAAAATACTTCATTTCATGTTGCTACAGCCAACAAAACTGACAACCAATACCAGCAGTAGCTGGGGATTAACACTAACATGGACAAGAATCCTGTCCTATTAACCACACTACATTATAATGTCCCAGTCTATTAACCACATTACATTATAATGTTCTGTCCTATTAACCACACTACATTATAATGTCCCAGTCTATTAACCACACTATATTATATTATCCTGCTCTATTAACCACACTATATTATAATATCCCAGCCTATTAACCACACTATATTATATTATCCTGCTCTATTAACCACACTACATTATAATGTCCCAGTCTATTGACCACACTATATTATATTATCCTGCTCTATTAACCACACTATATTATAATATCCCAGTCTATTAACCACACTACATTATATTATCCTGCTCTATTAACCACACTATATTATAATATCCCAGCCTATTAACCACACTATATTATATTATCCTGCTCTATTAACCACACTACATTATAATGTCCCAGTCTATTGACCACACTATATTATATTATCCTGCTCTATTAACCACACTATATTATAATATCCCAGTCTATTAACCACACTACATTATATTATCCTGCTCTATTAACCACACTATATTATAATATCCCAGCCTATTAACCACACTATATTATATTATCCTGCTCTATTAACCACACTACATTATAATGTCCCAGTCTATTGACCACACTATATTATATTATCCTGCTCTATTAACCACACTATATTATAATATCCCAGCCTATTAACCACACTACATTATATTATCCTGCTCTATTAACCACACTATATTATAATATCCCAGTCTATTAACCACACTATATTATATTATCCTGCTCTATTAACCACACTATATTACAATGTCTTGCTCTATTAACCACACTATATTATAATATCTCAGTCTATTAACCACACTATATTATAATATCCCAGTCTATTAACCACACTACATTATATTATCCTGCTCTATTAACCACACTATATTATAATATCCCAGTCTATTAACCACACTATATTATAATATCCCAGTCTATTAACCACACTATATTATATTATCCTGCTCTATTAACCACACTATATTACAATGTCTTGCTCTATTAACCACACTATATTATAATATCCCAGTCTATTAACCACACTATATTATAATATCCCAGTCTATTAACCACACTATATTATATTATCCTGCTCTATTAACCACACTATATTATATTATCCTGCTCTATTAACCACACTACATTATAATGTCCCAGTCTATTAACCACAATACATTATATTATCCTGCTCTATTAACCACACTATATTATAATATCCCAGTCTATGAACCACACTATATCATAATACTCCAGTCCATTAACCACACTATATTATATTATCCTGCTCTATTAACCACACTATATTATAATATCTCAGTCTATGAACCACACTATATCATATTATCCTGCTCTATTAACCACACTATATTACAATGTCTTGCTCTATTAACCACACTACATTATAATGTCCCAGTCTATTAACCACACTATATCATATTATCCTGCTCTATTAACCACACTATATTACAATGTCTTGCTCTATTAACCACACTATATTATAATGTCCCAGTCTATTAACCACACTATATTATAATATCCCAGTCTATTAACCACAAATAACGTTCCAGTCTATTAACCATACTACATTATATTATCCTGTTCTATTAACATCTTTAGAAATAAGAAAAATGTAAATATTTAAAAATCTTTTTCATCTCTTAAAGTAAGGTTAACCCTTTTGTTACAGTATTTCTAATGAGATACACTTTATTTCTATTAACTAATGAGGAATTTACTAAAATTATTATTTCATTACTAAGACAATAACTTAAATGGTTCTCATGTTTCTTAAAACAAAACCAGTTTTTAGAATATATACACCATATTCCTGTGTCATAAGAAGAATCACAAAATGGTATTCAACCATAAAACACTGTCTCAAAATCTCCAACCCATGTCAACAAGGAAAAGTGGATGTAAAAATGATGATCATGTTGGTATATATCAGTGAGCAGATGACAGAAATAGTAACAAATGAAAAATATACATATACCCCCCCCCCCCCATATATATATATATACCAAAGATAATGCAAGCAAACTAACCAAAGAAGAAAAATAAGAGATTAATTATGAAGATTACACGTCTTTTTGAATTTTTATGTTTAAATCCTTTCTTTTTGGCTCCAATGAGGGAACCTTTTTGAACATTTCTTTTTACTGTACCAAAAATCGGACTTAGGATCGATAATTACATCCTCTATGTACAAATTACTGATTAAGTTTCCGAAACAATTTGTCAGCCAGTAAATGTAATTATTCAAAAATATTATTACGTTTTCTCTGATATTTAATATGGCGGCAGACGAAGTCTGTGGCTGGAGCAGGCCTGTAGGCAGGAGGAGAGTAACATGGTGGTGGAACAGTAAGGTGGAGGGGTCAATCAAGGCCAAAAAGCAGGCTTGGAAAGCATGGCGGGATGGGGGAAGTAGAGAAGACTATCAAGTGGCCAGGAGGGAAGCTAGGAGACAAGTGTACTTCGCAAGAAGGGAAGCAGAGGAAAGAAAGTTCAAGCATGTTCTACAACGCGAGGACCAAAAACGTGAGGTGTTCAGGATTGCTAGGCAATGTGTCAAGGAAAACCGTGATATTGTCGGGGAGAAGTGTGTACTTAACGATGATGGCGTACTTGCCATCACTGACGCTGATAAGAAGGTAGCTTGGAAGTGTCACTACGAAAGGCTACTAAATGAGGAGAATAAATGGGAGAAAGACAGTCTCCCCCCACATCGACCCAATAGAGGGACCAGCAGTGTTAGTCGAAGGTAGTATAATAAGTAAGGCAATCAAAGATATGAAGACGGGTAAGGCGGCTGGGCCTTCGGAAATAGTTGCTGAGATGCTGAAAGCCTCCGGTACGGTGGGACACACCATGGTCACCCGGATAGTAAACCAAGTCATACAGAATGGGGTTGTTCCGAAGGACTGGCGTAGCAGCATCATCGTTAACTGTTACAAGGGTAAAGGAGACGCCCTAGATAGGAGTAACTATAGAGGCATTAAATTAATCGACCAGGTCATGAAGGTCACAGAAAAAGTAATAGCGCAACTAATCAGAGAGAGAATTGATCTAGATGAAATGCAGTTCGGGTTTGTGTCAGGCAAAAGTACCACAGACGCTCTTTTCGTTGTACGACAACTACAGGAGAAGTACCTAGCTAAAAGTAAACCCCCATACTTAGCTTTTGTCGACTTGGAGAAAGCCTTCGACAGAGTCCCCCGTTCCATTATCTGGTGGGCTCTTAGAAAACTAGGTGTTGACGAATGGCTTGTGAGAGCCATACAAGCCATGTATAAAGAAACAGTCAGCAAGGTTAGAATTAACAACGAATATAGTGAAGAGTTTAGCGTAAAAGTTGGTGTCCATCAGGGCTCTGTTCTTAGCCCCCTACTATTTATTATTGCCCTTCAGGCTATAACAGAGGAGTTCAAGACCGGCTGCCCATGGGAACTCCTATACGCAGATGATCTAACGCTCATAGCTGAATCAATGGCCGAGCTAGAGAAGAAATTCCAAACATGGAAGCACGGCCTAGAATCAAAATGCCTTAAAATTAACCTGGCTAAGACTAAAGTTCTAGTTTGTAGGAAAGAAAATAAGGCGGCGGTCCCTTCCGGGAAGTGGCCATGCTCAGTGTGTAGGAAAGGCGTAGGTAGAAACTCCATTTTATGTCCCAAATGCAAAGTATGGGTGCATAAAAGATGTAGTGGGATCACAGGTAAGCTAACTAAGAACACAGATTTTACATGTGGCCGGTGCTCTGGTGCAATAAGTAGCAGCAAGTGCCCACAAAATACTAACTCTTTCAATTGCGCAGAGGGTTCTATAGAAATAGTGGACAGCTTCCGTTACCTGGGTGACAAAATCAGCAGTGGGGGAGGGTGCTCTGAAAGTACAGTAGCTAGAGTCAGAACTGGATGGAAAAAGTTCAGAGAGCTTATACCACTATTAGCCGCTAAAGGGTTCTCCCTAAAAATGAAAAGCAGGTTGTATGATGCCTGCATACGAACAGCAATGTTGCATGGCAGTGAGACCTGGGCATTGTGTGCAGAGGATATACGCAGACTAGAGAGGAATGAAGCTTGCATGCTCCGCTGGATGTGTAATAGTAATATACGTGAACGGCAAAGCATAAACGAACTAAGGAAAAAATTAGAAATAAGAGGGATCAGATGTTGTTTACTCGAGAGAAGGCTACGTTGGTATGGTCACGTGATGCGCATGAAAGACGACAGCTGTATAACAAAGTGCAGGGCAATAAAGATAGATGGTAGCCACGGAGTAGGCAGACCCAGGAAAACCTGGGACGAGCTGATAAATTCCGACCTCACACACTTACACCTCTCCAAGACAATGTCACTGGACCGAGACCTTTGGCGGTACTCAGTAACAGAGAAGACCCGCCTTACCTAAATACAAAGTAAAACCTACTAGTCAGTAGGCATCTCTAACAAAATACACCCCCGTCCCACCCCATCCACACCGCCCCCTTCAATGCAAAGTTATGTTGGTGCCACAACATCCAGGCCGAAACAAACGAGATCGTGTAGGTGTCACGACAAAAAAACACACAGTCCACGCTGTAATGTGGCCGTGTAGGCAACACGGTAAAAACCTCCCAGTCCCACACTGTAAATGTGGTTGGTGTTAGGAAGGGCATCCAGCTGTAGAAAACACGCCAGACAGTCCACGCTGTAATGTGGCCGTGTAGGCAACACGGTAAAAACCTCCCAGCCCCACACTGTAAATGTGGTTGGTGTTAGGAAGGGCATCCAGCTGTAGAAAACACGCCAGACAGTCCACGCTGTAATGTGGCCGTGTAGGCAACACGGTAAAAACCTCCCAGCCCCACACTGTAAATGTGGTTGGTGTTAGGAAGGGCATCCAGCTGTAGAAAACCCGCCAGACAGTCCTATGCGAGCAATACAACCACTCTTGCCTCAAGTGGGAAAACCCCCGTCCAAACCCATGCAAGTGTGGAACACGGACGTTAAACGATGATGATGATGATGATGATGATATATATATATGTATGTATGTAAAAAGTAAACATAAATAACAACACAATCGGTACAGTATATGGAAAGGATATATTAGGTTAACGCTTGATATAGCAGGAAGAGGGTTTTAACGTTTCGGATGCTAGTCCTTCATCAGAAGAAAGAATGAGAAATAAGATAGATTGAGGGGACGGGCGGGTAAGTGATAACAACCTTTCAACAAATAGTGGACAATAAAATAAATACCAGAATGGAATATCAGCAGGGATTGATATAATTAACTAAGAACCATTGAACACATTGCCCCAGTAGAACCCCAAGCGGAGCCTCACCATCACCATAGTCCAATTACTGGAATTATGGAATTAGAATATTTTAAAATATGTTAGGAATATTTATTGAAACATCTAATATTGAAGATTAAATATAAGTGGCAGATGTTAAAGTGAACAAAAAACTCAATAAGCAACAATTACATTGTTTTAAAACAATGTCACAAACATGTTATTATAATCACATGGCTTAATTAGATCTCTATCAACAATCTCTCACTTTATATATTTATATAATCAGCATCATTTAACATCTGACTTAGGACGATACAACAAATGCCCTGGGGTTAAACTGAACAAGATAAATTAGCCCTTTTGAAACTAACTTATCCAAAACTACCTACAATTTTATGAAACAAAACCACCCATTTTTAAGGGTTCCTATTTAAATTTAAATCTTTCAACATAATTTTATATATGAACCTTTTGTTAAATTATGCTCCAAATAGCATCTTAATAATGAAATAAATAACTTTAGAAGTTCATTATATTTCATTAGAAATATGGTAACAAAAAGATTAACAATAGCAAATATCATCATAATCATTATAATGCATGAAACTATTAACTTCATCTTTAGTCATAGAAGATATTTCAGTATTTGAAATTACAGTACAGTTTGAAGAGGTTCATCTCTAATCAACATAAGGTATCTTATTGCTGAATATGTACAGAATATTAAACTAGATAAAAATCAGGAACCTTTTCTCCTAAAGTAAAGGTCTTCTTCTTTGGTTCTTCTTCTTCACCCACTTATTCCTGAGAGGGTTGTGGGACCACAATCCTCAAACACTCCTTCCAGCAGACGACCATGTTTTGCTTATACAGAACTGACTTTGGCTTGGTTTCTACGGTTGGATGCTCTTCCTAATGCCAACCACATTTACAGTGTGTACTGGAGTTTTTAGATAAATATAAACACTTTAAGAAGGTGTTGTAGTTTGCTTCAAGCATTTATTGTGTAAAGTGTAGAAAATAATGTTTTGCTTGAAATCTACCATAATGTGAATTGGATAATAGATATTAAAAATATGATAACAATGATGTTCTTTATAGACCCTAATATTTCAGGATAAAATCCCTTCATCAAAAGATTTAATAGAAGAAACTAGTTTGGAGTTGTATATTTTTTGTTGCTATAAAGAACTGCAATATCATTGTTATCATATTTTTAACATTTACTGTCAAAATCACATTGTATCAGCTTTCAAAGGAAATACTATTTTTTTTTTATAAACATTTTAAAATAAACCTCCTTGTATCATGAAATCAGGGACAGTTTCCTGTGGTTTGGTAATGAAAGGGTTAATTCTTTATCATTTCCCTTACTCTATATTTACTATTGTATTTTCACGGTAAACACTTTATCTCACATAACATTGAATCTATGAGATTTTGATATTATTTATTTTGAGAACAATACCATAACATAATTATGAACAGCCAGTTATGGCCGGTTTAACAGAAAGAGGTGAGAGAATTCTGGACCGATAGCCAGTTTAAATGCTAAAGGGTTAAACTTTGGGTAATAATGTTTTAATCCACTCAAACAATATTGAAAAAGAAAGATGTTTTCTCAAAAAAATGAAATAAATAACGTGAAGAAAAGATATCTAAATATAATTAACTGTGACTGATCTCAGACCTTTTGTTATTTAATCATTGTTTTAGTAAGTTTACAACTTTCATTAACTATAACCAAATGAGAGTAATACTTAAAATAATTTTTAAAAATATGATAATGCTTGTAAATTGATAATGTCCACCTTGAACTTTGTTATATAATTTCTAGTTACTATTATTATTGCTTTGTTGTTGTTTAGCATGAAGTCAGCACTTATCAAGATGACCTTTCATTAAAAACATTCCACATATGACCATATCACTTATCTGTCATACTACATTACTCTTCAGTTGGGTCAAACATACGATGAGCTCCTTAGTGCCAGTGTCATGATACAATGCACCCAGTCCACTCTGTAGAATGCAGGAACATATGTGAGATGCTGCCCTCGACAAATTAGAGAGATTAGTCATCATCATCATCACCGTTTTACGTCCGTTCTTCCACGCTAGCATGGGTTAGACGGGTTGTCCTGTTGTGGGCAGTGTCTGGTCGGCTGACCATGCCTTGCTCATACAGGAACTGATCTGGCTTGATTTCTACAGCTGGATGCCCTTCCTAACACCAACCTCATTTACAGTGAGTGCTGGGTGCTTTTTCGTGGCGCCTACACGTCCACTTTACAGTGTGGGCTGGGTGCTTTTTTGCCGTGGCACCTCCACGACCACCTTGCGGTGGGGGGAGTGGGGGCATATTGTTTATATGCTTCAGCATGTACCCATGGGAGGTCGGGTACCCTGTATTACTGCGTGACGCCAGAAGTCACGGTCGTGTCATTGACTTTGAGAGGTGTAGTTGGGTAAGGTCGGCTTTTATCACCTCATCCCAAGTCATCTTGGGTCTCCCCACTCCGTGGTTTCCATCAACTTCTAGTGCTCTGCACCTTTTTATGCAGCTGTCATCCTTCATACGCATCACATGTCCATACCAGCGTAACCGCCTCTCCTGCACGCAGCATTTGATTCCTCTTATGCTCAGTCTCTCTCTCAATTCATTTATGCTTTGTCGTTCACGTATATTACTGTTACACATCCATCGGAGCATGCAGGCTTCGTTTCTCTCTAATCTACGTAAGTCTTCCACCTTCAGCGCCCAGGTCTCACTACCATGCAACATCGCTGTTCGGATACACGCATCATACAGTCTGCCTTTCATTCTGAGGGAGAAGCCTTTTGCAGCTAGCAGTGGTAGTAGTTCCCTAAACTTCTTCCATCCCGTTCTTACCCTAGTTATTGTACTTTCTGAGCACCCACCTCCGTTGCTAATTCGGTCACCTAGGTAGCAGAAGCTGTCTACTGTTTCTACAGGGCCCTCCCAGAGATTGGTGGTACTTGTTTCCTGTGGCTGTTTGCTTGCTGTTTCAGCACAGCTGCTGCATGTGAATCCTACATTCTTAATTAAGCTTCCTGAGTGTCTGACTTTATCTGTGATGACCCATCCAGCCCTGGCTAGCAGGGAAAATGGCTGTTAAATGATGATGATGTCCACTCAATGGATATCTACATGCTATAAAATCATCATTTTTATATTTTACCACTTTTGTTGCATTATTTTTTAAAGTACCAGTAATGTACTGGGTAATTGCTGGCCTTGTGCCGAAAGTAGAAACAATTATTTCTTTATGAGATAGTTAAATTTGACCAGGTCACCAAAGCTAGAAGCAAAATTGCCTAGTGAGAGAAATTTGACTGGGTCCACTAAAGCTAAAATCAAGATTGCCTTGCAGATAAGATATTTAACTATTGGCTACAGCATGGGTTATGAATAAATAAATATACAGACTAACATCATATCTCACCAGCTGATACTTCCACATATTCTCAGTGACATGGAGTTGCAGGTATGTTAAATTCAAATTAAAGATTGTGGAAGTCCCTATCATGTCTCCACTCTCACAATATCATCCCACACATATGTAGCCTCACTGCTGATGTGACATGATACATGGTAATTCAGCTCACAAAAGTCCAGTACTGGCCTGAAGCACTGCCATCAGCAGCAGCACTCTAATCTTCACCTCTTCCTTTTAGGGCATCAGAACACACTCCTCAATCCATTTTTCTACTTGACTCTCAAATTCCAGTTTGTAACCACATTTGAGCCTCTGTTAATGAGGGTTCTCAACAGAACTTCCACTACAGGCAGTGGCTGCAAAAACACCTTTACATGTTTAAAGGGGCAACTACCAGTGCAATAGCTGGAGATGTGGTCTGCCTGGTTAATCAGTAGATTTCAATTCCATTTTCAGCTCTTTGCAATCCCTCATCATTGTGCAGCCCCAAACATCTAAAGCAATGGCCTTTAAACAACCAGGGCTACTCAGTAATCAGTCTCCTTGTTTCATTGATCATTAGTTACCTCATTATACTGGTAGATTTTGCAATTGCCACTGTCATAAGGTTTCAATTGTCATTCAGTGTTGACACACAGGTTATAGCACCCATTTAATTCATGGACATGGTTTCACTGCCTTGCAACTACTGCAGTCATATGAATATGTGATCCGAGAAGCCATTAATGAACACCAACTTCACTACTCTTTCCAATTCCTCTCCTGCAAATCCAGGTTTCAGTCACATACATGTCCACTTAACTCTTCCAAGCTTGGCAAACACAATGTATTACCCTTCTGTGAATGCTTCCTTTAGGCATCGTTCAATCTTCTCTGCATCCAGTTGGTCAGGTTCGTCCATTTAAAAAAAAAGGTCCAATGCATTCTCCCTCCAAATACAGAGCCATGAGGCCTGCTACATTGCTAATGCCTTGCATACTAACCATCACCTTGATTTCTCAAACCTAAATGACCACATCTCCCTCAATGCAAAAGGATATGATGGCATGACTGCTAACTCATATTTTCCAAACATATCGTTTGTAGGTAGGTGGAGAAAAAGAGGCAATCAAAAAGAGAAAAAAAACACACACAACACTGAAATAGCTTGTTAATGGTAAACATTAAATCATTTGCCATGTCAGTCCTACCCTAAACATCCCTCTTATCAAGTGGCGTAACCCACGAACCTTACTAATCTAAACTCTGGCTAGAAAATTCCAGGTTCCATTTGAACTCACTGAAGCATGTTCACTAGCTACTGAAAAATACCACAAGAGAAACCCTGTACTAGTCCCCTTCCATAGACCACCATGAAAGAGGGAACCATCCCAGTCCACTTCTGTTCCCCTAACATTACTCCCTCCTGTTTCTTCTGGCATGCCATCTATAACTCCAGACAGACATAGAAAGAGATAGATTCTACCAGGTTTAAATGCTACAGATATTCTGTGTTATTTCAGCCCCTAAACAACTCTATCAGGAGTTGAGAGTCTAAAGAAGGAAAGCTATCCACTTAGGAAGACAATCATGAAAGTAAATCTGAAGCTGAAAACCTAAAGCTGGTAGTGTTCCAAGTCACTAACTGTTCTATCAACTCCTGTCACAGTTGTGCCATTTATTAAGAAAGTAGACTAGATGACGGTGCTTAATTATTCCAGGGTCGTAGCCTTGCTATCATACACGGCAATGTTGCAAGTATATTGACTTGCCTCAATAAATTATTAGAGGGAAACTCCAGCACACCTTATTCTGGCATGTGATTGAATGTGTATGTGTGGGTATCTTCTCTCATCTTTCTCTATCTTTTGTGGTGTATAAATTGTGTTTATTTGTTTATATGCATGATTACGTAAAACAAGATTTCTATCACAAGGAAAAAATATAATATTACGAAAACAAAACTGTGTTGTATTTTAGCTTCTGAAATGTTACAAAAATAAAATAATTTAATTATCCAAGGTATTTTAGCAAGTTTTACAGTAGGAGTTATTTTTCTTGATATCCTCAACATCATCATTCATTGATGTGCGAGAATTCAATGTTTTCTTTTATGGAAATTAGTTACGAAAAGATAAAAATATAAGGAGAGAAAATTTGGATTAGTTGTCAAAATATATTTATCTAAAGTAGCAGATGTGTGTGTGTAAGGAGTGTGTATGTGTAAGGAGTGTGTTTGTGTATGGAGTGTGTATGTGTATGGAGTGTGAGTGTGTATGGAGTGTGTATGTGTATGGAGTGTGTGAGCGCGAGCGTGCGTGTGAATTATACGTTTAAAGAATATCGTAACAGAGTTAAGCACCTCATCAAGTTTAGATTTATTTTGCATACAAAGGATATTTTTTTAATGCAACTTTTCCGCTGGCTTTGGTCCTTACCGTTTGTTGACATATTTATAGGGTGGTTCCACATTCATTAGCTGTACAAACAATATAATTGTTTCTACTTTTTTGGCACAAGGCCAGCAATTATCCAGTGTATTACTGGTACTTTATTTTATCGACCCCATAAGGATGAAAGGCAAAGTTAACCTCGGCGGGATTTGAACTCAGAATGGCAAGGGCCGCAACTCTATGCGTCAAAGCATGGCGCCCGACCCTCTACCGATACTGCCAATCCACCGCCATCACCGCTGTACAAACAATATAATGGACTTTGATTCTTCTCTGGTTGTACATACCAATAGAACTGATGGATGCTATCTGGTTGCTTTAACCCTTATTTCGATTAAAGTGGAGGGGGCACTAGTATAAATACTATGTCTGGTACCAAGATAACAAGAAAGAGAGCTCGACCTGCTAGAAATAGCAGCCAAATTTCTCTCAAATTACACCCTACCCTTTTGAAAGGAGGGCGCAAAGCAATGCTAAATACACAATGACTGAGAAAATCGGGGTGGTCATAGACGAAACGTTATTGATGATAAGTGTGCTGGATCAAGGTAGATCTGGGATTAAATAACAGCAGCATTGAAGTGGACAGTTGTTAGTAGAAAGTGAATTGGTGTTTTAGACATTAGACATTCTCATACTGTTTAGAACCGGTGTTAAATGTTTAGAAAGTCAGTGGAATAACTACACAAAATGTAGCATTGGTACAACTATAAAATATGTACACACCTTGTTATATAGAGTAATCTGTATAAAATAGCGTATATATAGTAACTTGTTAGACACGGTTTTGATATACACATGTAATTTGTTTGTGCTTTCGTTCTGTAGGCATTGTATTATATTTCTTTTGATACAACTGTGAATAAAGACTTTCAGATCAGATATTTACTTGCTAAATCTAATAAGTTGTTATGTATCGCCATGGTATAAAATATGTACACACCATGTTATATATAGTAAGTTCTTAAACTTGTTATATATAGTAAGGCTACAAGTATAAAATATACACAAGAGTAATAAGAGGGGAACTGTTGAAAATTGTATTGTGTGGGTGACGGAGATTTAACTTATAGTAACTCAAGTTTGTAAATATTTAGCATCCGTGTCTCTCTAAACATAGTACAATATCGGTTATTTGTGAGTGAATGAGGTTCATTAAATCCAGTATTTCATTTATATATATCAATATATATGATAATGGAAATTATTGTGTACAGTGCTCAGGTGCACTACACACATACATACATACATATATATATATATTACTGTATCGTATATGGAGACCTTTGAAATAACACATTCACTGTTTTATGTTAAGAATATATGTTTTCAGGTGGAGAGAAATAGAGGGGCGGGGTGATCGTTGTTTACCTGAATAAAACTGACCATTAACCAAACATTTCTATATTCCGTTTATTTTTTCTGGTCAATATATTGCCATATGAATGAGATGAATCCCCTTCGGTTTCGACAATGAATGCTCCAGTTGTTTGATCAACAGAACAGCCTGCTCGTGGA
This sequence comes from Eledone cirrhosa, assembly GCA_964016885.1. NCBI lineage: Eukaryota > Metazoa > Mollusca > Cephalopoda > Octopoda > Eledonidae > Eledone > Eledone cirrhosa. The sequence continues at coordinate 301,693,432 of OZ024742.1, read as the reverse complement.
ATTAACATGTGGCTGAGTAATCCATAGAAACGTGTACCAATAACGTCATTTTGAGGGAGATTCAGCGTGACACTGTGTGACAAGGGTGGTCAATTGAAATACAGGTAGTCCATTCGACAGGCTTCCACAGTTTCTGTCTACCCACTTTCACTCATAGGGCCATAGTAAATGACACTTGCCCAAAATATCAAGCAGTAGGATCACACCCGAGACCTAATGATTGTGAGGCGAACTTCTAAACCATTCTCACATGCTGTGTCCACTACCCTATAAACAGATGTTAAAATACAGCAGAGATTGTTGAATAACATTAAAAGTTTCAGTAACAAGTTGGGATAAAAATCGACTTACCATACTTTACATTGTTCCACATTGACATGAGTTTTGATTTAACTTTTTCAAGATTTTCGCCATCAGTTTGACCATTACCAGGCAAAGGATCAATTGAAGTACTGGCAAATTCACTAACTGACATAGAACGTCTGGCAGGTACACTACTAGCACGGTGGCTGCTCCCACTACTTGTGGTTATTTTACTACGACTCGGGCGGTCAGCTGTATAATAAACGTGTTCTTTGGAAGAAGGACGATTCGGTTTTTCTTCCACACAGTACACTTCTTCACAAGAACCTTTCATTTTTTTGTCATGGCTTTTAACTTTTCCTCTATGATGACCACTGGATTTACTTGAATAACTTCCATAATCGCTCGTGTTCCCGGCGCTACCATATCCACTATCTTTACTAAAAGTACTGTAGCTACCTTTGTAATCAGTATAGCCAGTGTTACTACCGAGAGTGTGACTATAACCTGTGTTTTTTCTATTGCTACTTGTGTATGTACTTCTAAGACTAGGGCTAGTGTTATAACCACTTCGAATAGCAGCATTGATCTCGTGTCCAACTCTGTTTTTACTGGAAATCCTATATGAGGGTTGAGAATCCCTTAACTGGACAAGTTTTTGGTTGGTTTTATAAAAGTTCTGAATAAAATTAGAATCAATATTAGCTAAGTTGTGTTTATCATTTGAGGAGGACTTGTGTTTCATATCTACAGATGGTTTAGGAAAGCCGTCTCCGGCAACCGAGCCACTACTAGATGATATGTTCCCACGACTATAGGAAGATAAATCATTGGTTTTTTGATCCGACGGTAAATAAGATCTGTGTTTTTCAGTTTCAGCGACATTTTTGTAGTTGGTGCTTTTGGTAGTTGTAACTGTAGCATTGGCTGTAGTGATGGCTGTAGCTGTTGTAGTTGTTGTAGGTGATGATGATAATGATGTTGTGACAGTATACGATTGCTTATTAGAACGGGCCCGAGCAGCAGCTGTCGACCTGGTTGGAGGGAGCACAATATCATCTTTCCTTCTGCTATCCAAATACGGTGATGCTGGTGAAGCACGGGCCGGGCTACCAGGTCCACTTGATGATGGAGATGGACATGAAATAGAACGTTCGGGGATAAAAGGGGCTGGGTTGGGAAATATCGGCGCAGACATTACACTGCCACCACCACCACCACCACCACCATCCATTTTTTTCCTAGCACTTCGAACATGTGAATCAATGACTATGGGAGATGGTGGCAGAATTTTCTTGTGACTTCCTTTAGTAATGTCAATAGCGCTGTCAGAGGGAGGACTGGCTGAAACAGCTGTATTATGACGAGATGGGGATGATGAAGAGGATCGACTACTTTGTCCACTGTTCGATCGGTGACGATGGGAGCGGTGTTGGTGTGGTGAGGATGGAACTGATGGAAGAATACGTTTAGTCGAAGAAGGGGTATGTCTTGGAGAAATCTCCACAGATGAGGTCGGAGAATCACACGAAAGCGGATTTCGAACTAGTTGAGGTATTTCATCCGTATCGGTCACACTAGAGCCATGATGGGTTTTGCCTTGCTGACAGTGATGAGGCGACATTCTAGCAAGATATTTTTTACTCTGTGCAGGGCAGCAGGAGACACAGTCAATAGTAGACGAGGCATCCGTCGCTTCCTTGGGAACAGGTGACGAGGAATGGTGATGCTGATGATATTGGGAACGATGACGGGGAATGTGATTGTGTAGTGAGACATCTTGCTCAGGCGCTGGAGTTTGCATCTGTTTCTTTTTCTTCTTCTGCAGCTGTTGCGGTTGTTCTCGATAGTGATCTGTATTGTAAACGCCACAACCAGCACCTTCTTTAGTGGCCTTCTGCCTCGTAAATGTAGGTGAAGGTAAAGGCGAAGACGATAAATGTGTTAAGGGTGAACAAGGTCCAGACGTCCCGAGTCTAGTATTACCAACAGTGCAAATAGTTGCAGTAGTGTTACCAACTACAACCGTAGTGCCAGTGGCGGCTGTTAGTGTTCTTGCTGCGCTTCGTGAAGAGGATAAAGCAGCATTGTTATCTGTCATTGTCCCAGCAATGATTCAACCATGGCGCCGCAGTACGTAAGACTTTTTTTCCTTGTAATTCAACTACAATACTTCTTCTTCTGTTGCTGCTGTTAATTTTCCTTTTGTCGTAATGTTAACAAGAAGTATAACTTGGATACTTCGATAGTAATATAAACATTAGCTACAATTTCTGAGAGCGGTTGTGAAGAAGAAACCACTCTCTGACATACACATAGATGCGAGAAAGGGCAACTAGCACCGTTTGTAGTGTTGAAATCTGAACACTACTTAATTGACACACACACGCACGCACTCACTCACACCAGCAATCACAAAGGGAAAGCAGACGGTGGCTTTTGTAATAAACTGGATTGGATTGACGGAACGAAGTGACTGTAAATATATATATTTATACAGTATATAATTAAATATACAACATATCTAAACAGTCTAGTACGAAAAACCGTCGAGAAATAGCCGGATATTTTATTCCTTCCATTCTCCATTCCAGTTTTGCTTATTAAAGTAGATACAAAAATTACGAAACGAAATAATTATTTCTTATACATCAGCATACACAGAAACAAATACACACAATTAGTTATTTATCAATTAATGATATTTATCTCTTTATGCTGTATGGACATTCAGTTAGGTCATACATATAATTTTGAAAAATATACACAAAATTAAGATCTGTATATTTCTCGTATTTTCTTTTAGAGAAATGTATTTTTTTGCTTTGGTTTTTTTCCCCTTTATTGTTCTAATTTAATAAAGGTGTGTGTGTGTATATATATATATAAATATATATATATTTGTATTTGTATATATATATATATATATTTGTATTTGTATATATATATATATAAACGAAAAGAAATGTTAAATAGGTTCACACAAAACATGCATACCTAGGTATGAGAATGCACATACACAATAATTTAATTAAATATAAGTAAAAAGACGCAGATGTATTTGTGTGTAGTGTTTGAACAATTAATTTAATTAAAACAGATAATAATTATTAAGAGAGATGTCGTTTATAGAAGGATGTTTTTAACGAATCAAGTTCAGCGTGTGACAATCACGAGATTTAGTCTTTCCGTTAAAAACGAACTGTCACAATAAACAAGGACTGTTAACTAAATCGAATTTTTCCGATTTAGAATAATCATTTCTACTTTTTGGCACAAGGCCAGCAATTACCCAGTGCATTACTGGTACTTTATTTTATCGACGCCGTAAGGATGAAAGGCAAAGTTAACCTCGGCGGGATTGGAACTCAGAAATAAAGACATTATAGTTTGTTTTTTTCGGAGATCGTAGTGTGTAATTTAACAAATGCTTTACTCTCTTTATAATAATTGTAGCTTTAAACAATTTAAGTTACTTAATAACCATTGTTATTTTTCTTGCTTAATAAATAAAATGTTTTATTGTAAATATTATTAAAGGTTATTTTTAATTTTCGTTTCAAAAACTTAATAAAATAATAACGGGTTTATTCTAGGATACATCATAGGCTTCGGATATTAGCAATTATCGGAAAACTATTATTATTTTTATTTTTTTTTATCCTTTGCAGCCTGTAGAATTCGAAAGAACTGGGCCGCTGACGACGAGGTTATTGTCATTGTTGATGGCTCGCCTTACCGACGTATCAGGTTGATGCTCCAGGTGATGGTGCTTGGTTATTCCAGTGTTTTAGCCTCGTTATCACCAACGGCACTTTTGGGTTACCACAAAAAAATTATTAGTGAGAAACTCTAGCGGCCCTTGTTTTAACATGTGATTCATTGTGCATGTCTTCTATTTTAAGGGATAGGGTCTCTTTTTATAAAAATATAAATCGTTTTTATTTGTATGCTTGTTAATATGGAGGGGGGAAGCTCTCCCTAGTATTTCCATGGGGCTTTATTTTTTATTGCCCTTGGGAAGATGAAAGTCAAAGCTGACATAGGTGTGATTTGAAGTCTTCTTCTTCTTCTTCTTCCTGGGAGGGTCGTGGGGGCTGAGTCTTCTAACAGGTCCTGTCAGAAGCAACCAGCTCCAACTGATCTGGCTGTATTACCAAGCATGACCAGCCAAGCTCATGGATATTATCCAATCATCTTGCTCGGGGTCTACCCCTGGGTCTCTTGCTAGTTGGTTTTGCCCATAAAATCTGTCCAGTGATTCCTTCCTGAAGTCACATGTTTAATTTTATCGCTGTATATTTTAATCTTTTTATTTTATATTTTATATTTATTCTTTAATTATTTTGGAGTGTAGAGGGTAAATCTAGAAATGGACCTGAATCAATAATTGCTGTTGGTAGTAGTGAATGACGAAGATGGTAAAGTGGTTTCTAGTATTTGGTAACATCTTGTGGTTGTCACTAGTTGAGTTGGTCTCTTAAGATTCTTTACTGAAAACGACATTGCTCATAGCAACAACTCCTCTCTCTCCCTCTCTCAACCGAATTAATTACTTAAAAACCACAAACAAACCCAAACACATATATATTTACTTATATATGTCATCTCTGCAATGTTTTGACAACCTCAGCTTTCAGAAACTTGTAAGTCTGGTTAATTTAAGACTATCTTTAGAGGCCTGTGATAAGGCTTCATTGCCCAAACATTTCGGGGAGATGGGGGTTTATGTCTATGAAATATTGGTCACAATGGCTAGCTGTACGAGGGGTAAATTGCCTGGTTTGGATGGTCTGCCCTACGATCTTTATATAAGCATGCCAAACTTGTTCAGCTACATCTTAACAGACATCTATGCCAACTAGCAACAGAACAGGAGAATTCCTAGTTCCATGAGCTGATTAGCGGTGGTGTTCCTGAGAAAGGAGCACCATAACATTGCTAAATACAGAACTTAAAATTTTGGCCAAGGTGTTAGTGACCATACTGGTGTTGAGTAGCAAACATATTGAGTTGATTGGCACCATTCTCAGAGAATATGAAGTGATGACAGGAGCAAAAATGAACCAGGAAAAGTTGGTTGGCTTGTGGCTTGGCACCTGGAGGAGCAAGTCCATGCCATCCAACAGGATAGGCACTGGACAGTTAGACAAGTTAAATTGCTTGGGGTTTGGTTTGGTCCAAACCTCCAAATGGACAAAAACTGTGATGAGGTAACAAACAGGGTGGCCACTCTCATCCACAAAGAAAGCTATTCATAAAAAATCAGGCAGAGGTGGCGAACATGAACATTGTGTCTGTCATCTACTACCAACTGACTCTTGTGCCTTGTCCTGGTCCACGTTTGACTGCGCTGGAGTGTTTTGTCTTTTGCTTTTTGTGGAAGGGACACATGCCAATAGTCAGGCTGTCCATTTGCTGCCTAACTCATCCCTTTAAGGTAGCTATAAATAAATGACAATTGCAAACAGGGTCGATTCAGTTGATTACACTTTCCCTCCTACTTTGTGACATGTGAAAAATAAATTGAAGAATAAAGAAATCAATAATTGATGTGTTAAAAGATAGTCACAGGTCAGTCATGATCCACACCTATGAACAAAGGCATTCCTGTGTTAACCCCCTCCCCTCTCATGTTAGTCCTGATTCAGCAGAACTATGATCAAAGGATTGTGAGGCAGTGTGTCAGGCAAAAACTGTGATGTTGTTGGAGAGAAGTATGTCTGAGATGATAAAAGCACGCTTGCCCTCATGGACGCTGAAAAGAAAGCATTGAAGAGCCATTATGAAAGATTACTGAATGAGTAGAAACCATGGGAGCAAGAGGGTCTACCTGAAGTAAACCCAAGAGAGGGTCCAGCCATACATGTTAGCAGCAGTATAGTAAATAAGATAATTAAGGATATGAAGACAGGAAAAGCAGCAGGTCCATTAGGATTTGTTGCTGAGATGTTGAAAGCATCTGGGACAGTGGATCACACCTTAACCACTTGTATTATAAACCATGTAATAATTATTGGTTGCATACCAAATGATTGGTATAGCAGCATCATTGTCAATTACTACAAGGGTAAAGGAGACGCACTAGATATAGAAAACTATAGAAGCATCAATTTGATAGACCAGCTGAAAGTACCATTGACAGCTTCTTCATTGTGAAGCAACTACAGGAGAAGCACTTAGCTAAAAGTAAATCACTCTACCTGGCATTTGTTGATTTGGTATATCATCATCATCGTTTAACGTCCATGTACCACGCTTGCATGGGTTTGGACGGGAGTTTTCCCACTTGAGGCAAGAGTGGTTGTCTTGCTCGCATAGGACTGTCTGGCGGGTTTTCTACAGCTGGATGCCCTTCCTAACACCAACCACATTTACAGTGTGGGACTGGGAGGTTTTTACTGTGTTGCCTACACGGCCACATTACAGCGTGGACTGTGTGTTTTTTTGTTGTGACACCTACACGATCGCATTTGTTTCGGCCTGGATGTTGTGGCACCAACGTAACTTTACATTGAAAGGGGCGGTGTGGATGATGTGGGGGTGGTGTGACGGGGGCGTATTTTGTTAGAGATGCCTACTGACTGTAGTAGGTTTACTTTGTATTTAGGCAATCTATTACTGAGTACCGCCAAAGATCTCGGTCCAGTGACATTGTCTTGGAGAGGTGTAAATGTCTGAGGTCGGAATTTATCAGGTCGTCCCAGGTTTTTCTGGGTCTGCCTACTCCGTGGCTACCGTCTATCTTTATTGCCCTGCACTTTGCTATACAGCTGTCGTCTTTCATGCGCATCACGTGACCATACCAACGTAGCCTTCTCTCAAGTAAACAACATCTGATCCCTCTTATTTCTAATTTTTCCCTTAGTTCGTTTATGCTTTGCCGTTCACGTATATTACTATTACACATCCAGCGGAGCATGCAAGCTTCGTTCCTCTCCAGTCTGCGTATATCCTTTGCACACAATGCCCAGGTCTCACTGCCATGCAACATTGCTGTTCGTATGCAGGCATCATACAACCTGCCTTTCATTTTTAGGGAGAACCCTTTAGCGGCTAATAGTAGTATAGCTCTCTGAACTTTTTCCATCCAGTTCTGACTCTAGCTACTGTACTTTCAGAGCACCCTCCCCCACTGCTGATTTTGTCACCCAGGTAACGGAAGCTGTCCACTATTTCTATAGAACCCTCTGCGCAATTGAAAGAGTTAGTATTTTGTGGGCACTTGCTGCTACTTATTGCACCAGAGCACCGGCCACATGTAAAATCTATGTTCTTAAAATCTATGATCTACCTGTGATCCCACTACATCTTTTATGCACCCATACTTTGCATTTGGGACATAAAATGGAGTTTCTACCTACGCCTTTCCTACACACTGAGCATGGCCATTTCCCGGAAAGAGAGAGTGTTGGTATTTTAACGATAGTTATAGCTCTGATTTATCTGAATTATTGAGCCCTCTGCCACTCATGTCGAATTTTGTTTATCGTGAACTCATGCGCCGATTTCTCGATACTCGATTATTCTACTATATATATATATAGAGAGAGAGAGAGAGAGGGAGAGAGAGAGAGGGGGGTAAAATCCTGACTGTGACACGGATTTTACCTATCCGTGACACAGTCAGGATTTTACCTATCTCTATACCTACACTGCATCCCCCCATGCATTGAGTACTCCCATAATTAGTGGTCTCCTTGGTCTCAGCACCGCAGACTTTCTCTCTCTCTCTCTCTCTCTCTCTATATATATATATATATACGATATTATATATATACAATATTATATATATATATATATAATGTGTGCATGTGTGTGTGTATAAATATAAACACATATACATACACTCGTATACCTTAGAACTCTCCCTCTTTCCTATCTTTTCCATTCTCTTTCATCATCCTTTCCCAATTAATTAACACATCATTTGTGTTTAAATGTGTGTGTGTTTTGATAACGATATATCTGCTCAGTGTTTGTGCATCTGTTTTTGTATACATATTTGTGTGTTTGTCTCTGTGTTATTTTTTTATTGCAAGACAAAATGTTCAGATTTTTCAATGTAAATATGGAACTATAAACAAACAAATTCTAATAAATGTATGAAGTAGCAGCTTCATTGGATCTAGCAAGGATTAAATGGAGAGTCACACACCATGACAGTTGTTAGTCAGAGATATTGTTTTCTCAGATGGACTAGAGGCTGCAGCTCACTTATATACAATCCTGCACTCTATACAGTGAACCAGCGCTAGGGATGTTGTCATGGCTTTGACACAACTGAAGAGTTTGCTTCATCCTTTGTATGGCTGGTTTTCTGAGGTTGAATGCCTATCCTATCACCAGCTACTTTACAGTGTGTACTAGCTGTGATTTTTCATGGCATCAACACTAGAGAGGTTGTTGCACACTCGGTGCACCCGGCCAATTAACCCACTCGATATGCAAATTGGGCTTCTCAGCCGTTAATATGCATAAGGTAAGTATATAGGTTCAACAATCTGGCAGGAAGGTATACGTTGCTGACGATAGCTAATAAGCTTGAAACTAGTACAGCGTTCCTTTGTCAGTGTTGAACAAACGAGCAACGATGGTTGCTGGACACTACGGCTTAATACGGGATGTTTGTTTACAAACACACCGAGCATTATAATAAATGTTCGGTGAATCCATACGTACATATATATATGTGCATGTATGTATATATATATACATACTACTGTACGTCTGTATACATATATGTATGTACGTGTACATACTTATATTTAAGTAACAGCCGTACTAAGAGTGAGAAATGAAATTTCGTTTCATTTTTTCTGTTTAACATCATCATCATTGTCGTTTTAATGTCCGCTTTCCCTACTAGCGGGTGCTTTTCTATAAATTTACCGAAGATATATATTAGTTTAACGCTTGATATAGTAGAAAAAGATCCTTAACGTTTCAGACGCCAGTCCTTCATCAAAAGAGGAAATAGAAAAATAGAGAAGAGTGAGAGTAGGAAGAAACGGACATTTTTTTTTCGGAGAAAAAGTATGTATGTGTTCAATCAGCAATTTTGGAAATATATCAATATACTATCCGTTTCATTTTAATATGACTATACCTAAGAATTGAATTTCGTTTTTCAGATGTCTCGTGTTTAGACTAACCCACATTAGTCGCTGTTGTTCTTTCTGTTTATCAAACTTTTAGTTTCATTTCTTCAATTTCCGGTAACATGTAAAGGTCACTTCCTCTTCCTTGACCTCTCACTTACAACAGATTCTCTCCTAATAAACGCGTTACATTTTCGCAGATAACTTCATTTATTTAATATATTTAGTATAGTAAGTATATATTTATAACATGTTTATTATATTACAATTTATAAATAAGAAATCTCGTCCAAATTATTTTTTGGAAACCTTTTGCTACCAAATTAGTTTTTAGGTTATTACGATGTATAGAAATTCAAATCTGTCAGTTTTGAAATGAAATATATTTTGAATAAGAACGAAACAAAACAATTCCCCTCCCATTGGAAATGTAGAATTGGAGTCTATAATATATATTTTAAATGTTTTAATTCTTAAATATATATAAGTTGTATATATATTTTGAAATTTATATTTAATGCATTCCGAAAATATATATTAATTACTTTTTCCAAATATATGTTTGTTTATTATAGATATTATTTTAATGTACTTCATTTTAATAATTGACTGTGTTAATTTAGTATTTAATAGGGGAAAAAATAATCTATTTATATTTCGGTTGTCGGATCAAAGTTCCGTCACTTGCAGCTGTCTGTTCTCTTTTCACCAGAAATGTATTGCAAGCACCACACATACAATACACTCTCTTACACACCACAATACCTCCTAGCGATATTATATTGAGAACAAAAACAAAATATTCTTCATAATTCTAACAACATAAAATTTTCAAGATGTCTATCGAAAGTTCTTTCATTTTAGATTCTTCAAAGCTAGGAATACCTATGTGCAAGAGCATGCGATACATATACTACAGGTGTTAACACACCTGTACTCATACATGTACAGTATATTCAAATGGGTATACATACACACGCATGTATATTTATATATATTTATACATCTTAAAACTAAATACTATTCTTAACTGTCTTTTCACATTTACCACGCGTGGTGCTATTACGTTAGACATGGCCTGGATCAATACTGGCCGAAACCTATCAAAGTTACCACTTTTAAGAATAAATATTCCCTATTGTTGTTTGCATTCTACAATTTAGCCAATTTTCTCATAATTAATCTGGTGTTTGGAACATAACTTAACAAAGGTTCTTGCATTAAATTATGATGGGAGGTTTTTAGATAAATATAAATGCTTTAAAAGAAAATGTTCTGTCACAGAACCCAGGGTGGTTTCAGATGGTTTGGTATGAAAAGAGTTAAATAACGAATTTCTTTTTTTAAATTTAAATTTCAAAAACACTTGAGAGTCAGGTTGTAATCATGCACCCATACTGGTCAACTATAGGGTGTGACCCATACTGAACAGTGGAGGCATATGGTCTTGCGGTAAGGGTTTTGGACTTATGATTATAATATCGTGGGTTCGATTCCTGTGCTGGGTTGTGTGTTGTGTTCTTGAGCAAAACATTTCATTTTTACATTGCTCCAGTATACTCAGCACAAAATGAATACCAGCAATAGCTGGGGTAGTTAACCCTGCGATGGATTGGCATCTTGTTCAGGGGGAAGTCTTGTACTCTGTTGCTTCACACCACAGAAACCTAGATAAGTACTGGCATGATGAGCCTTAGGGCTCAAGACAGACTTTAGACTTTTTTTAACATACTAGACAACATAACATTGTGGTGTGACCCATACTAGGTATTATAACAACCATAAATGATCCTCCTGATCAATTTCTTATACTATTTTCAGAATTATGAGATAAGTAGTTGACATGAAGAGAAACACTATCCAATGTACTCTGCTTGAAAGTTTGTCTTCCATCCAAAATAAAGTAACAAATCCTGACTCAGGAAAAAAGGTAAATTTCTTAGTTTTGTTGCAATAAACTTGCTTGCATGGTTTGTAATGAACAATTTCTAGTAAGACAAGGATAGATAATGATGAGTTGCAGACCTGTGAACCCATACCATAGTTATAATGATGATAACAGTGGAGTAATGAATATTGAATGTATCTGGTCTGTTTAGTGTAAAGAATTGTATGTAATTATTTTATATAAAGCCATTGTCATTGTTATCATTTTAATGTCTTATGTTGGCATGAGATGTTATCCTCTTCATTTCATGACATCATCAGTGTGTCTACATGGTTACTCAGTTTGCTAGAGGTTTATTGATGCTGTATTTTACAACTGGGTGACAGGGTGTCCTTCCTGACACTAACCTGTAATTATTTTTAAATATGGTAACCCATGCAAGTGTGGAAGATGGACGTTAACGATGATGATGATGATGACATGAATTATTTTTTTTTTAAATTTCAGAAAACTGTTCAGTGGGTGTCCTCTGCATTTGACAGTGGCAGTGGGCAATGTGGGACACAGAATATATCGGAAACTAAAACATTTAAAAGAAATTTAAATTGTGCTTTTGGTAACAAATCCAAAAGTACGCCATCCAGAAACAGAAATTGTAAAGGTTCTGGAATAAGTCCCGAAGAAAATGCACTTGAAAATCTTTGGGTGGATAAACATTTCCCTTCCTCTGTGGTATGTTCAGCTTCTGTTATTTCTTGTTTCTCAGCTTAATGAGGTTTGTTGTCCCTGTACCAGTAATTAGTGAAGGGATATTTCTCTTCTGTGGTATGTTCACCTCATCTTGTTTCTCAGCTTAATGAGGTTTGTTGGCTCTGTACCAGTAATTAATTAAGGAAGATTTCCCATACATTTCCTAGTATAATAACAGATGAGTGTTTTACTATCTTGCAGTTTTTAGTTGAAATCCTGCCAGGATTTTATGTATGTATCAGGAAACACCTTTAAATCTAACGTACTTGCCTGAAATTGGCAGAATGTTAATATATCTAGTGTTCTGTGTTATAAAGCTGCTGCTGAATTTTAATGTATTTAATGATCTGTGGTGTGTTTAATGTATTTAATGCTCTGTGGTGTGTTTAATGTATTTAATGCTCTGTGGTGTGTTTAATGTATTTAATGCTCTGTGGTGTGAAGCTCTAGAGAACAGTGTTTATGTGGTTATGGTTTTATACTAAACACATGGTCATGATTTCAAATCTTAGCATGATAAAATACACCCAGTATACTCTGGAAAGAGGTTGGTGATAGAAATGGCATCCAGTCATAGAAAAATTGCCAAACTAAGGTTTGAGAGGACTCTTCAGTTGTGTCAAACACATGTCAACTGCCCTAGTACTTGTGCCACAATAAACTGCAACCAGTATACTCTGTAGAAGGTAAAAATGCTTGTGTACAAGATGTGGCTCCTGGCCCATCTGAGAGGTCAGTAGCTCTGATTAAATACTGACTCGTCTGTGACGACCCATTCAAACATTCCTAGCAGAAAAAACTGAACGTTAAATGATGTTTACAGTTATTGTACGACGACTCTGAGCAAGGGACATAACTCACTCTCTAACTTGACTGAACAAAACGCAGTGAAGTCTGTGAGTTTGGAGGAGAGGGAGCTGGCGGTTGTAAAATGTTCTTCGACTGAGTCGAAGAAAGAGAACATCATTTGGTCAGAAATATTTCTCAAGACGATACTTGAACTTGGGATACAATCAATAAAAAATATGTCTAATGTCTTGACAAGGCACTTCTTGCTCTAGATTATTTGACTAACACATAACAGGTATTACCACTCATCACTTCATTGTTTAGTAGTTAGCAGTAGAAAAGATATCGGCGTCATTTTATGTCTGTTAGACATGCTGGCATGGGTTGGACAGGTTTGTGCGGTCTGACACTAGTGACCCCCCCATTGTTTGGTTCATAAGTTCCTTATGGTTTCTGTGAGAGTGTAATTGGTGCATTTTTCATGGCACCAGGACTAGAGAAATTTCCAGGTCATGACTGAAGGATCCTGCCAACCTTTTACCTTGGTTTAGTGGTTAAGTTGTCTGGATCATGATTGTAAGGTTGTGAGTTTGACTCCTGACAGCACATTGTCCTTGAGCAAGGCACTTTACTTTAGTTTGCTCTAGTCCACTCAGTTGGCAAAAATTTACATACCATGGTCACACTGAGTCTTCCTGAGAACCATGTTAAGGGACTCGTCAGTAGAATGCTCAGTCACTTGCATGTTACTTTCAAGGGCTGGCTATTCCATTAATGAAGCAACTGAGACATTTATCTTCAGAGCCGACAGAGGTCTAACACACATACTGTTATTGTTAATAAATGTTTATACTTTTTCAAATGGAAGGTGATGGAAAGCAAAACTGATATTCTTCAATTTGGTTTTGTGATTTTAGGACGAACTTGCTGTTCACAAAAGAAAAGTTCAAGAATTGGAAACCTGGTTGAAGAATAATCTAACTTGCCAGAAGGTAGTTTTTGTTTTTATATACATTCTACTATTTATTTCTAATCTTTATGATTTAGTTATGTCTTTGAAATGTTTTTTTTGCTTCTGCTGCTTAGTGGATATTTTGAAAATACATTAACCGGAAAAAGAACCAGTTGGAAAAAGTTCTACAGCTTTATACCACAGAATACTTTATATGACAGAATACTAAATATACTAACATTCTGCAGCTATATACCACAGAAAACTGAAAACATTATGACCTCTGCTGGTTACAAAGGGGTTCTATTTCAGAGTGAAAGGCAGTTTGTATAATACCTGTGTGTGAACTGCATTGCTGCATGGAAGCGAGACTTGGGCCTTGAGTGCAATGAAAGTCAAGGGAACTAGGAAAACATTGGACAATCTGGTGAAAGCTGACCTTTTAAAGTTGGACCTCACGAAGATGACACTGGAGGTTTGTCATACTACAGATCAGGATGAAATGTGCATGAGGAGGATCATATTGTTGAGGCTGAGTTATATCAACATTTAGATCCCCCCTACAACCAATATGCCTCCTTACTCTCTTCCCTTTCCCTGCCTCGTGGTCTTACCTCTGTCCACATCCTTGCCATTTAAATGATGATGTTGCCCACACACATATAAAAAGGGTTACCTGGCCTGGTGTGTATCCACTAATTCTGTGGATCTATCCCCACTCTCAATTGTTAGTCATTCCCATCACTGTCTCTCTCTACCTGGTTGAGGATATAATGATTGCCCTAGTACTAATGCTACAGTGGAACACACCCTGCCCATTATGTAAAGTGGTAGTACTGGTGCCATTATAAAACACCCAGCCCACCCTGTAAAGTGGTAGTGCATTTGCCATGATAAAATGCACTCAACCTGCACTGTAAAGTGGTTGGAATTAGGAAGGGCATCCAGTTGTTAAAACTATGCCAAACAAGAATGCATGAGCATGGTGTGGCCATATGACCTACTGGTCTGAGAACAGCATTGGAAACGGGCCTAAAACAGTAATGATGGCGATGATGATGTTTGGATGTGTAAATAGTGTATTTCAAAAGGGTTAAAATATTGAACTTTCATTATGTTTCTTCTGTTGTAGCCAGCCCCTGTGATTTTACTGACTGGACCTTCTGGTGTTGGGAAGACAACAACTCTTAAAGTCCTTGCAAATAAGTACAAATGTGATGTTGAAGAATGGACTAACCCTCTCACTTCTACCTTTGAAACTTTCTCCAATACAGGGAATACAGCTGGTTAGTAGAATTTGTGAAGAGTTGATTGATGGAGTACAGCATGTAGGTAGAGTTTGTAAATGGTTAATTTATGGAGTATTTACAATATAATTGTGAGGATTTCTGTAAAATTGTTAGTGATAAGAAGGGCATCCAGCTGTAGAAAACTTGTCAAACAAGTGAGTGAAAAGACTCTGCATTTATGTCAGACATAACAACTTTCCTAGTACTGGTGTCATGATAAAAAGCACTCAATGAACTTGGTAGTGTGGGGGGACGTATGTACAATGTGGTCTAAGTCAGTTTTTATTCAGAGTTGCTGCCCAATAATTTAATCTTCAGTTTCTACAATATCAAGTTCCAAAATGGTTAGAACTGAAAAATAAATAAAATTATTTTGTTGGAAAGAGAAATTTAAGTAGAGATTTTAAAACCTGAAATTTAAATTCAAACTTGATTGTAAGAAAAAATAGAAAAAAATTCAAATCAAAGTTCAATTTCAATTTTCAAGTTTTGCCCAAACTTTTTGAATTATAAAAACCTGAATTTTATCATTAAAATTTCATTCTGAAATTTCCCATTTCTGTATAATATTTAATTTCTTTTGAAAACAACATTTGAAATAAATATATTTGACATTTCTTTCCAGATTATTCCAGTATGGAGGGTTCTAACTATGAATCACAGATCAATCTTTTCAAAGATTTCCTTTTGCGAGCTAGCAAATACAAACGGTTGGACCTTCTTGGTTGTGAACAGTTTCAAAGAAAGATTATCCTTGTTGAGGTTTGTATCCTGAGATTATTAGCAATTTATAGACATAGCTGCTACCTCTGTTGAAAACTGAAGGGTTGTTCTGAGTGAAGGATTATATGATGCCTGTGTGAGAAGTGAAATGTTACATGGTAGTGAGACATGGGCAGAGGCTGGAGAGAAATGAAGTAAGCATGCTTTTTTGGATATGTAATGTTAATATGCATGA
Source organism: Eledone cirrhosa (assembly GCA_964016885.1). NCBI lineage: Eukaryota > Metazoa > Mollusca > Cephalopoda > Octopoda > Eledonidae > Eledone > Eledone cirrhosa. The sequence continues at coordinate 301,677,402 of OZ024742.1, read as the reverse complement.
ACAACAGGGTATTGATGAACTGAGAGAAAAATTGAATATAAGAAGAATCATATCTAGTGTGCAGGAGAGAAGACTGTGTTAGTATGGACATGTGATGCATATAGATGTTGAATAGTGGGTGAAGCTGTAGTAGAGGACAACCAGGAAAAACCTTGTCAGATAATTTTAGTAAAACCTTAAAAATTCTTCATTAATTGAAATAGTGTATTTTATTAGAAATATGCTCATAAGAGGGTTAAATATGGGGTTGATAAATGATGAGTAATAAGTATTTACTGATGTGAGGACTCAATATTGGATCATCATTATCATTTTAACATTTGAACAAGCCTTGAGACTAGCAAATCTTAAGGTCATAGCCAACACTCTTTTATAATAATATATTTGACTCTACAGATACAGTGATAGGTACAGCTATAACTACAGACACAGGCATAGCTATAGACACTGATGTAGCTATTGGTGCAGACATGGCTATAGGCACAGACATGGCTATAGGCACAGATATGGCTATAGGCACAGACATGGCTATAGGCACTGGCATAGTTATAGGCACAGACATGGCTATAGGCACAGACATGGCTATAGGCACTGGCATAGTTATAGGAACATATATAGCTATAGAAACTGACATAGCTATAGGCACAGACATGGCTATAGATACAGACACGGCTATGGGCCCAGACATGGCTATAGGCACTGGCATAACTATAGGAACTGACATAGCTATAGGAACATATATAGCTATAGATGCTGACATAGCTATAGGCACAGACATGGTTAAACACAGCCATGGCTATAGATAGAGAAATGACTCTATATTTGTTTTCATCATGCAAAACCCTGTTTTGAGTGGAGAATTAAACTTATAAAATGTAATGAACTTCATGGTAAGATTTATTGTCATTAACTTTGGTTTTTCAGGATTATCCAAATATATTTTTCCAGGATCCTGCTAGTTTTCATTCTATTATCCAGTAAGTATTCACCATTCAAGCGATCTTAAACTATTGCCCATAAAATCGACTTAGTGTGTGTGTGTTTTTTTTTTGTTTTACTTTGAGACAAATGCTCGTAATGAAAATATAAGCACCTGGTAAGCCAAGTCTACAGGGCACTTTTGACACAATTTTGATTCAGCCAATCATTAATGATAATAATAATAATAATTGTTTCTACTTTTGGCACAAGGCCAGCAATTACCCAGTGCATTACTGGTACTTTATTTTATCGATCCTGTAAGGATGAAAGGCAAAGTTAACGTTGGCGGGATTTGAACTCAGACCATAAAGGGCCGTGAATCTTTGCTGCAAAGCATGGCGTCCGACCCTCTACCGATACTGCCAATCCACAATAATAAAAGTCCAGCAATTTGGGGAGAGGCAAAAGTTGATTAAATCGACCCCAGTGCATTACTGGTACTTTATTTTATCGACCATGTAAGGGTTTGAAAGGCAAAGCTAACCTCAATAGGATATGAACTCAGAACATAAAGGGCCATAACTCCACGCTAATAATAATAATAATAATTATAATTATCATCATCATTATGTTAACTTTTCCATGCTGCTGGCATAGGTTGGATGAAACTTTTTGAGACAATGTTGTACAGCTGGATGTCCTTCTTGACAAATCTTTTTAGTCGTTCCCTACAATATGCAGGTCTACAGTGTGCCTATTTTAAATCAGATACTTACTCCTCCCCTTTCTTTGCCTGCTACCACCATCATATGAGGATAATATTTATATATAACATTGATACCAAGCCAGATATCTTTACAGCATAGTTGGTAGTATTGAAAGCAATATATTACTGGTTTTCCAGCCTCCTCCATAACTGTTTCCCATCTTAGTACCAGTAATATAGGTTTGTTTGATGTATATATATATATATACATATATATATATATATATATATAATATATGTATGAATGAATGTATGGACCTGTAATTCCTGGTGGAGTTGTAAGGGCATTAACATAGTGTTTCTTGAGCATTTTAAAATCTGGCAGAGCCCATTTCCTCTCTAGGTTTGGACACAGCAGATTTCTTCCAGAGAAGGAGAGAGGGTGAGAGATATAGCGGAAGAATCGACCCTAATACTAGACTGCTACTTTTTTTTATTGACCTTGAAAGGATGAAAGTTGAACTTAGAGGGCAGAGAGTTGGAATGAATACACCAAAGCATTCTATCTGATGTTATATATACAAATAAATGTGTACATACATATATATGAATAATAGTTTTTTTATAAAAATGTCATGGAAAATATTTTCAATCTATCAAACCCACATATATTTATATATAATTTCTATTTATTTTTAATTTGTTTTTACAGAAAATATATGTCTACAGGGTTGAACCCACTGGTGTTTGTAATAAGTGATTCTTCAAGTGGTAGCCACAATGAAAGACTTTTGTTTCCCAGTGACTTCCAACACAATATTGGAATGAGCCATATAAGGTAAGCTTTCTTCACTTCCTCTATGATCCAACACAGTATTGGAATGAGTTATATAAAGTAAGTTTTCTTTAGATTCTCCAGGACAAAATCTGAGGAATTCTTTTCAGAAGATAAAATGACAAAATTAAGCAACACTGCTTGCTAATGCTTTGTTGTTTAGCCCTAGGTCAGCCTTGGGAAGATTTAAGGATATTATACAAGGGAAGGTTTAGGGATATAGATGAGACGGTTTAAGGATATTATACAAGGGGAGGTTTTAGGATATTGTGGATGAGAAGGTTTAGGGATGTTACAGATGGGAAGGGTGAGGGATATTATAGAAGATCAGACGCCATGCTTTGCAGGATAGAGTTACGGCCCTTTATGATCTGAGTTCAAATCCCGCCGAGGTTAACTTTGCCTTTCATCCTTACGGGGTCGATAAAATAAAGCACCAGTAATGCACTGGGATAATTGCTGGCCTTGTGCCAAAATGTAGAAACAATTGTAGATGAGAAGAATTAGGGATATAATAATTGTTTCTACTTTTGGCACAAGGCCAGCAATTACCCAGTACGTTACTGGTACTTTATTTTATCGACCTCGGAATTAGGGATATAATAATAACTAGCAGAATGGCCCGCCGTTGCTCAGGATTTGCTCTAGGGTTCTTATATATTTGATATCTATTTATCCTTATCGATCCTCGTGAAATAAATCCGTTTGTTTATATTTTGTTATTGTGTATGCAAAAATATCTGTACACGAATATATAATTATATATATATATACAGAAACGAAATATATATATATATATATGAGGAGGCACATGGCTTAGTGGTTAGAGCATTGGCCTTGCAATCGAAAGGTTGGGAGTTCAATTCTCAGACCGGGTTATGTGTTGTTTCCTTGAGCAAGACACTTTATTTCACATTGCTCCAGTTTACTCAGCTGTAGAAATGAGATGATAGGGACTGGGGTCCCTATCATTCCACTGCAAAAGTGGTCGTGTATGTGCTACGGCAAAAACCACCCAGCACTCACTGTAAATGAGGTTGGTGTTAGGAAGGGCATCCAGCTGTAGAAATCAAGCCAGAATCAGTTCCCGTCCCACCCTTGCAAGCAGGGGAAAGTGGACGTAAAATGATGATGATGATGATAAGTAAAAGTGGTATTTAATTTGTTGGAAGTCCGACAAATATAAATGTTTATAACTGATTTAGAGCACTCAACAGTTTACTGGAGTAAATATTCAATGATATTAAATAAATGGAAACTATATTTATAAAACTAAATTTATTTTATTATATATATTTCAAGGGTAACCAAGATAACATTGGTATGCTTTCATCAGATAAAATACAAAGTTTGTTTTATAAATAGAGACATACCCATGAAAATCATACCTTATCGGTTGGAAATTCACTATCCAGTGAATTTCCAACCGATAAGGTATGGTTTTCATGGGTATGTCTCTATTTATAAAATAAACCTTGTATTTTATCTGATGAAAGCATACCAATGTTATCTTGGTTACCCTTGAAATATATATAATAAAATAAATATAGTTTTATAAATATAGTTACCATTTATTTAATATCATTGTATATATATATATATTAAAATAACAGTTTAAAGTTTAAGCGAAGAATCGCTGCTTTCACCCTTAACGGGATCTTCTGAAACTAAAAAAACCAAGAAGCAAATATTTCGAAAAACGTTACACACTATATATATACACCCACACACCCACACATATATAGCGTCATAATGTCGTAATGCAGACAGCCAGACAGATATTGTAAGGGCGCAACGTTATATCTATGTATCTATCTAAAAAGAAAGACTAAGAATTATAGAGAGGGATCGCTGAATCACGTAATGCGGTCCCTAGGACATTGAAAATTTGAAATATTCTTTGCTCAAAACACTCACAGGACCATAAGTATTACATATGTAAAGTTTGAAAAAAGTCGGTTGGGTGGTTCTCGAGTTTTAGGGAGTCAGACAGATAATAATAATGAAATTGTGTACAATGCTCATGTGCACTACAACTCATCAAAGGTGCATGTATAGTACATAGAATAATGTACAAATGTCAGGAAAATGAATTAACAATGTATGAGTCATGATATACATGTGTGCGTGTGTATGGAGGGGGATATCAGGTATAGTGTTCAGGAAACATGGAGGTTTTAAAGAATGCAGTGTCTCGACAGCTAACAACCAATGCAGGTAGTTTGTTCCATGCTTCAGCAACTCTGAGTGTGAAAAATGTTTCTGAAAGTCATCGGAGCTGTGCTATTTTCTGACTTTATATGTGGAAAGGTATAGGATCCCACAGTGACCTAAATAACTTGTCATTGAATGATCAAAATAAATTTGGGTTCTTGTTATTTCAGTTTCAACCCTGTAGCACTTACCATTCTTACCAAAGTACTTACTAAAATAGCTTTAAAAGAATCTTCAAAGGTCAGTCAACTTTTTTTTTGTTTTTTTAAATTATATTACACACTTCATACTAAACATATACTTAAGAATTTTGTTTTAGTTTACCACTCTATTGTAAGTATTTGAACCTGGTTTCCAGGATGAGGATAACTTATCAATCATGGAAGTGTCGTGAGCACTGCTCTCCCTCATTAAGTCCTCACTAAGATTTTGATTGTGGGTAATATGATTGAATGTTTTGACAGAGTGAACTTAATATAATATTAACATTTATCCCATCATATTCTCTCTTCTAATTTCCTTTCACCTCACTTCTCTTTTCTTCATCACTTTTCTATTCACTGTTTCAATATACAGAGGAATATATATATATATATTGGTATGTTTACATGTCTATATGCTAAAAATGTGTAAATTTATATACACATTTATGCAGTCGTGTGTGCTTCTATTCTATATATATCTATCATTCTATATATATATATATATACAGATATATCTTTATCATATACTTTGGCTGCTTTGCACACAATATATATAGATAGATATATATGATTTTAATTGTGTAATATTGTTTTGTAGAGTTCTAGTAAGGTAAAGATGCCATCTAAAACTATTCTGGAATCTATAGCTCTGTCCAGCAATGGTGATATTAGAGGAGCTGTCAATACATTGCAGTTTTCTTGTTTAAAAGGTTTGTTAAATTCACATTTTGTAATTTTTGTAGTTATTTCAATGTGTTAGTAGGTAGTCCTAGGTTAGCTTTGTTGAGGTAAACCCAAAGCAAGCAGGTAGTGAGTCAATTACAAAGGTGTTAACCAAAGATCTCCAGATTTACCATACCTCTTACTAGCTGGGTCCTATACAGTAGACTCTGACAAGGTGTTAGCAGCACTCCAACAACACTAATACAATCATCATCATGGTTTAATGCCATTTTTTCCTGCTAGCAATGTTTGGACATGTCACAGATTGGTCAGTATTCAAGTGGAATCTCTGATATTCAGAGGGGCCTGGCATGAGATCTTGCGCCCTACTGTGTGTATTTTATCATGACGCCAACACTAGATAACTTATGTCCTCAGTATAGCTGAAGAGTCTTCCCATTCTTTTGTTTGGCAGTGCTAGTGCATGATAAAACACACCCATCCAACCATTGCTATTAAATGGTTGTTAAATTATGATGGTGGCAGTGAGGATTATTATATATTTTAAGTATATATTAAAACCCAAGGTTAAAAAACGAAAACTCTGGGAAACAGAGAGGATACGCCAAAAGCGCAAAGAGTTGCGAAAAGCTGCAGAATTGAAAGACACTCAACGATCTCCAGAAAACATTAGTAACTTCAATGCTACTTGTACAACACTGAAAAGTGAGTATGAAATTGAGCAAGCCGAATACATGCAGAGAAAGATTAATCATATCTCGAGTACTGTCAGCAATAAGAGGTCTGCTGAAGTCTGGAAAACTGTCAATGAAATTAGTGGCAGAAAAAGTAGTGACAGAGCCAAACTGAAAGCCTCCAGCCAAGACGAACGTTTAAAACTGTGGCAACAACATTTTCAGAACCTACTTGGCAAAGCACCACAGATCATCGAAGAAGAAATAATACCCGTTTTTACAGAGGAACACCAAATACAGAAAGGTCCTTTCACTATGGAGGAACTACAGAAAGCAGTGAAAAGTATTGGTAACGGAAAAGCGTGCGGACTCGACGAGATCCCAGCTGAAGTGTGGAAGGTACCTGAATTTCACCCAATCCTACTAGAGTTGTTTAATGGTGTCTATAATCAAGACCCCATAGACAAATGGACTGAGGGATGTATACTCCCTTTTCCCAAAAAGGGCGATCTTGGAATGGCTAAAAACTACCGTGGCGTAACACTAATGGCAATTGCCGCAGAGATATACAATCTCATGTTGCTTGACAGAATAAGACCTGTCATTGACCCCTTGCTGAGAAAAAACCAAAATGGCTTCCGCACCAACAGATCAACATCAGGGCAAATACTTACTATTCGGCGTATCTTGGAATGCGTAAAAAACCAAAAACCTCCCAGCAACTCTCCTGTTTATTGACTTTTCAAAAGCATTCAATTCCATCCATCGTGGGAGGATGAGAGAGATACTTCTAGCCTATGGCTTGCCAAAGGAGACAGTAAATGCCATCATGATGTTATATAAAAACACCCGCGCAATGGTGTGCTCACCTGATGGAGATACCAACTTTTTTGACATCATTGCAGGAGTACTCCAAGGGCATACTCTTGCACCATATATTTTTATCATCTGCCTCGACTATGTATTGAGAAAAGCCCTGGACGAAAACTTAGAGCTTGGTTTCACTCTCACAAAGCGAAAGTGTAGACGCCATGCAGCTCAGAAAATCACTGATGCTGACTATGTGGATGATTTAGCGGTCCTCGCTGACTACCTTAAGGATGCAATATCACTACTTCACAGCATCGAATCAGTTGCAAAGGAAATCGGACTCTGTCAACGCAGGCAAAACAGAATATATTTATCTGAACCAAGACTCCTCAGTTGGTATACAAAGTTTAAACGGCGATATAATCAAGCAAGTTGACGACTTCAAATACCTGGGTAGCTATATCGCCTCCACAGAACATGATGTTAACATCAGACTGGGAAAAGCCTGGGGAGCATTGAATGCAATGGAAAAAATATGGAAATCAAACCTGCCGGCCTAACTGAAAAGGAATTTCTTCAGAGCTGCTGTGGAATCTGTGCTTGTTTATGGCTCTATCACTTGGACGCTAACGTCGAAACTGGAGAAAAAGCTAGACGGGGCATACACACGTATGCTCCGTGCTGCTTTAAACGTGTCTTGGAGGGAACACCCAACAAATATGGATCTCTATGGCAATATACCAACTATCAGCAGGTCAATACGTGGACAGAGACTCAGATTTGCTGGCCACTGTTGGCGCAGCAAGGAAGAAATAGCAGGTGATGTGTTATGGAGTCCATCTCATGGTGCAAGAAACACTGGTCGTCCCAAGAAGACATACGTCAAGCAACTTGAGGACGATACTGGACAACTGCGAAAGAATTGGCAAATGCTATGAGAGGCAGAGATGGATGGAGGAAACGTGTCGTAGAAAGCCGAGCAAGCTCGACCTGATGATGATATATTGCATGCCTTGCATTCATGAAGTTGCTAATTTTCTATTTGACATCACATTTCAATATATTGGTTTGTGTTGTTGTTGTTGTTGTTTTGTTATGAGAACATAAATATATTTAATATCATCCTTCTTCAATCTCAGACACTTCCGATCTTGTTGGTACATTCTCCCAGAAACGAAAGCACAAGTCAAAATCAACTTCCCACTTGAAACAGAAAGCCACCACAAGTACCGATTCTTCCTCCGGTGAGGGTCAGTCTATGCCATGTATTGGTGGCAAAGATGGGTCCTTATTTCTCTTCCGTGCTTTAGGAAAAATACTTTATTGTAAACGTAAGTATAAGTTGTTTTTATCTCTTCCATTGTTTTTACATCTATTTCTCTTACCTTGGATTAACTGGATGGTATTGTGGTGGGTTGGTATAGTGGAATGGTATTGTTGTGGGATATTGTGGTAGTGTTGGGATAGTGGGATGGTACTGTCAATCTATGTATGGTATTGTGGTATGGTGGGATGGTATTGTGGTATTGTGTTGGGATGGTTGGATGGTGTTGTAGTATTATGTTGGGACGGTGGCATGATACTGTCAATCTATGTATGGTATGGTGGTGGGAGGGTACTGTGTTGGGATGGTGTTGTGGTATGATGGTGCTGTCAATCTATAAAACTCCATATATCTATTGTCCTGTCTTCTGCTATTCCAGGTGAAATAGAGCTCTCTATATATCTATTGTCCTATTTTCTGCTATTCCAGGTGAAACAGATCCTTCACAGAACCAGTCTCGGCTACCTGCTCATTTAGTCCATCATGAGAGGCTACCATTAATTGAAGTTCCTGAAGTTAGTGTATTACTCTGTTCTATTTTGTTTCTATCTGTTTGACTCAGGTTTTATACCAGAGTATTTTAAATGCTCAGTAGTTGTTGTTTAGTCCTAGCTAATTCATCATATTGTTATTAATAGACTTAGCACATACTTTAAAGTGAAGCGTTTAAACTGGCTGTATCTGGCCAGAATTCTCTCGCCTCTTTCTATTCAAACTGATGTTAAGGTATTGTTCTCAAAATAAATATCAAAATCTCAGATTCAATATTATGTGAGATAATTATTTGAAATAAAGTGTTTACCAAAAAACTACAATAGTAAATATAGAATAATGTAAATACTAAAGGGTTAAATCAATTCTACTAACATAGAAAGGATAGAGAGAACTCTGCAAAGACATGTCGATCTCGCTAGTGCCAGTGCTAATATAAATGCCCTTGGTAGAGAGCGGGAATATCTGTAAGCAAGATACAGGCCCTTGGCTGATCTGAGAGTTTGCCAGGATAAAATGCACCCAGAGCACTCAGTAGAATGTGGGGGAACATATGTAGGTGAGATACGTTGTGTTCTGAGTTCAGACACTGAATGTTAATGCAAGAGGAAGATCTGTAGCAGTTGGCAGAGGAAGTGGGGAAAAGACTATAATTTGTAAACAGTTTTCCTTGCTTGTTATTGAACAAACTGTTGTTTTTTCTTTTGTTTTTTACCTTCTGATTTTCCTCACATTTAAGTTTTTTTCTTAAACACATCCACTACAAGCTTAATGGATTGTCAGTTTTATCTTGTTTGTAAATAATATTACAAATATGCTTTAACTATATACATAAATTTTAGAAAAATATATTTTCAAGATAGCTATAATAAAAAATATATTATTATAGCTATCTTGAAAATATATTTTCCTAAAATTTATGTATATTTTAAAAACATATTTGTAATGTTATTTATAAAACTGTGAATAAAAATAATCTTGTATGTTCTGTTGTTTTACAGGAAGTAGTTGATAAATCCCATTTGTCAGCAGAGCTGTTCTCCACATTCCTCCAACAGAATTACATCAATTTTTTCCACAATATTGAGGACATTGAACGAGCAAGTGAATATCTAAGTGATGCTGACATTTTTACAATAGATTGGTCTGTACGTATTTTGTTTGTTTCTTTTTATCTCTTACCAATCTCCATTATTTTAGTTTCTCAGTCTTCCACCTGGATGTGGTGTATGTATGGTCTGTACATATTTTGTCTGTTTCTTTGTATCTCCTATCAATCGCATGTCTGTATGTATATCACAATTCATACACTGTTCACTTTCCTTCCATTTGTACATATTCTATGTACTATATCTTTGATGAATTGTAGTGCACCTGAGCACTGTACACAATAATTTTCATTATTATTATTTTAATCTTTATTTAGTTAATTAGTCTTCCCTCTGATTGCAATGTGTGTGAAATGGGAGCTGAGGAAGAGTTTGGTCTGGTAGTTTATGAGTTGTAAGTTCATATCCAGCAGAGAAATTTTGTTGTATAACTGGCTATAATTTATATATTGAAGTTCAGTTAACTGTGACAGAGTAGATTGGGTCATTTTATTTTATCATGGCACCAGCATTACCACCATACAGAGTGTACTGGGTGTTTTTTTTTATTATGGCACCAGCATTGTCATTTTACAGAATGTACTGGGTGCTTTTTATTGTGGCACCAGCACTGCCATTTTACAGAGTGGGCTGATTTCTTTTTTTAAATTCTCAAAACTCAATCATTATCATCATCAATTTCCCTATACTGTCCATCTAGTTTACCTGGGTCCACACTACAAAAGCTCCTCTACTCCCCTCCATCCTGCTGTTGTGGTACCACCTTTGTAGTTAGTTTCTAGTTGCTAGTGTGGAAAATGGACTTTAAATGATGATGATGATGATGTTAAAGAATCACTGTTGATTAAGCAGACTGGTTTGGGAGGTTAACTACACATGATGGGATTATTACTTGATCTAAATTCAAATTTGGTTAGTGTATAAACTAGTTAAAACAACTAAACTTGACACTAACAGCTTGTTTGTTGGTAAAGTCAGACCTAGATCTTCTGTATGTTTAGTTATTAACTTACTTGTTAAAATACTGTGTTCAGTCTTAATGCTAATTAGCATATTTCAGTAAATGTTGTTTAATGTACTCAATACCACTGCCAAATTTGTAAGACTGTTATTTGTAAATCTTTTACATTGGTGAGTTTTACTTAACTTTTATCATCCTGTACCACATTAAACTACTTTAGCAAGGTATTCTTAAATAGTGCAAAACAACACTATAACTGCATTGTATTAAATATTAAAGTCTTTATTTCAGTTTACTGCAAATTTTTTGCAATGATCTGTCCACTAGTAGAGATAGTATAAACACTAGAATTAACAAAACTGTTTTAGACATTTTCTGATAAATCATTAAATGATGTTAAGGGATAAAAGTTTATAAATTTGTTTATTGATTTTATATATTTTCATGATCCTTAACCATTTTCTCTCTGTACTTAAAAACCAACAAATTTCTGTGGTATTTCAGAGCAGAAACATCTTACAGGACTATGCTGTATCTATATCAACCAGAGGTCTGATGCATAGCAACGCGTTTGATAAAGATTCAGATACCCGAATGGTGTTCAGGCCTTTACACAAACCAGAGATGTATTCAGTTAGAAGAAAGGTGAGTACTACAGTTGATTTAAACCCATATCCATCTGTAGAACCCATGCCAAACAAAGGGTTAAGAGGACTCTTCAGTTGTGTTGAGAGCACAGCTTCTCAAGTGTTGATGACATGATAATATGGAGCTGGTACACTCTGTAAAGTGGTTGGATATAGAAGTAGAAGACATGCTACATCAAGCAGTTCTGGAGTTTCCCTCTGATAATTTTTTAGGCACACCCTAATACACTTGCAGCATTACTGTTGGTGATAACGAGGCTAAAAGGCTAGAATAACTAAGCACCCTCATGGGCATTGTCTGAAATGTCAGAAAGGCAAGCTGCTAACAATGACAAGAACATCATTGTCAGTGGCCCAGCTCCCTTGAATCCCAATAACTCCTAGTATTTTGGACTTTTATTTCATTTGGATATGGATACAGATAGTGATCCTTACCTTCACTGGAGCATCCAGGATGTAGGAAGGAGTGAAAGAGTCACTGTTATTGAGGCCGATATATTGGCTTTACAGCTCAATAAATGTCAAGAAAAAGTTAAAAAAATTTTTTTATATTAACAAACAATTGTACAGAAATACTGAGATATTAAAATTTGTCAAGCAATGTAAGTTACATTATTCTTTGATTTGCTTAGTAAGTCAACTGATTCTTGCTTTAAGACCCTATTCATATTTTATTCTAGTTTCAGTTGATGTAATTTTCAAAAAAGAAAACCCTTTTGATTTAAAAAAGAATTTAATTATGATCAAATGATTAAATATTTCATATTTTTAAATTATCATTTTCATTTTTTTTAAAATATACATTTTTCTGTGTTTTAGTTGAGAGACCGGTCCCAAACAAGCAAAGATATATTTAGTTGTAAGTAATGAATATTAAACTTCTTTTTAACTTCAATAAAATATTTTATGAATATCAGCTATTAACTTGATATGAATACTAAATCACTGGATTAAGTACCTTCTAGTATTTTTGTTTTGCTTTGTCTAGTTTAACATTAAATAAAGCAGTGGAGTTGATTCTCTTAATTATGATACATATATCTAAGAAAATAAAAACACATCATATATATATCAATTGACAAAATGTTCTTCCCAGAAACAAATTTGGCACTTTACAGTCAAAAGAAATCAATATTCTATGAAATATGTGTGTTCTGGAGGAAGGCGTTCAGTGTGGCAAGTTAGCAGACTGGTTTTGGTTAAAGGCAGTTGCAATGTCATTGATGCTCTTGAATAGGGCATAAACACTAATTTCTCACTTCTTTATCCACAGATCTGTTGATTTAAAAGAAGTAAATATTTAGAGTTCATTTTGCATTACAAATTCTGCATTGGAATACTATAATCTATGTGGATCAGTTGGAGACAGTTGCTTCTGACAGCACCCGCTAGGAGTGTTTGAGAACTCTGCCCCTGTGATCCTCTCAGGAATAAGTGGGCAAAGAAGAAGAATTAAATACCTTATCATCAATGCTATTGATATTGTACGAGGGTAATCCCAAAAGTAAGGTCTCCAAAGCGATGGGGACGCAGAGGAACTGTTCGTACAGCTGTTGGCAACACTGTTGTGATTGGTGCTTCCTTCACTCCCAAACAAGCATGCGCGCGCTTCGCTGGGATGCTCAATCTTGGCTTGGCAGCCGTTCAGAATGGAGCTCCTGTTGAACGCTACCGCCAAGTGCGAATTTCGTGCAGTTATTATATACGAGGGCAATCCCAAAAGTAAGGTATTCTTCCGAGGAAAACATGCGTAAAGATCGGCGGATCACTCTGGATGCTCTCTGCATTTTGGTTCCTGAGGTTTCCCAAAGCACCATCCACAGGATTTTAAAGGAAAAGTTGCAATATCGGAAGGAGACCTTACTTTTGGGATTGCCCTCGTACCTATCACTAACAGCTAGGTGGACTGTGGTCTGGTATCTATTATTGATTAAGCATAGTTACGTCTCTTTACGGTCTGAGTTCAAATCCCGCCGAGGTTAACTTTGCCTTTCATCCTTACAGGGTCGATAAAATAAAGTACCAGTAATGTACTGGGTAATTGCTGGCCTTGTGCCAAAAGTAGAAACAATTATTGTTTAAACAATTGGAACACTCATCATCGAAACTGATGGAGGACCATTCCATCCCACTCACTGTTGTAAAAAAAAAATTAATAACTTTTTAATATTTTCTACTCTAAAACCTGTCTGACTCTTTATCTATTTATTTCAGTTCCTATTCGTGGTGTTTCTAATGAAGTCTTACTCACAGAAATTATTCCCTATCTGAAGTTAACCAATATTGTAATGCATTCACCTCGTAAGAAACTCTTTCTTATTCTTCCACCTCATCATTTTAGGTTCAATCCCACTGCATTTCACCTTGGACAGGTATCTTCTACAGCCTCAGGTCAACCAATGTCTTGGTGTGGCATCTTGGACAGGTATCTTCTATAGCCTCAGGCCAACCAATGTCTTGGTGCGACATCTTGTACAGGTGCCTTCTATCATAGCCCCAAGCCATCCAATGTCTTGTGAGAAGATTTGGTAGAGGGAAGTTGTGAGGAAGCCCCTCATATATCATTTTACATCCATTTGCCATGCTGGTCTTGGTTGAATGGGTTGTTACAGCTCAAGTCAGTTCTTATTTGGTGTTACTGCTCTCCTAGATGTGTTTGGGAACCCTGTTGTGTTTCTATCTTCTAATGTTGACAGAGTTTCTATGACTGCATGTCTGTTATAACACCAATCACTTTACAAGGTGTACTGTGTGCATTTTATCATGGCTCCAGCATTAGGGAGGTTGTCATGTCTTTGAAAAGACTAAAGACTTCTCTTTATCTGTATCATCATCATTATTATTCAACATCAGTGAATTGGCAGTATCGGTAGAGGGTCGGACGCTATGCTTTCCAGCATAATTACGTCCCTTTACCATCTGAGTTCAAATCCCGCCGAGGTTGATTTTGCCTTTCATCCTTACGGGGTCGATAAAATAAAGTACCAGTAATACACTGGGTAATTGCTGGCCTTGTGCCTAAAGTAGAAACAATTATTATTCAACATCTGTTTCCCCTGCTAGCAAGGGTTAGATGGGTCATTACAGATCCAAGTCAGTACTGAATTGGAACTAATAATCTCCTAAAAAGGCTGGGAGCCCACTTCTTGGTTGCATATATTCTTGCACTCTTCAGAGTGCACTGGGTGCATGCATAAGGAGGTTGTCATGTTTTTGACACAACTGAAGAGTCCTCCTTCTTTCTATAGCAGGTTTTCTACAACTGGATGCTCTTCCTATCACCAACCACTTTACAGTGTACACTAGGTGCATTTATCACCAGCACTAAAGAGGTTATCATGTCTTTGACACAACTGAGGTGTTCTTTTGACCCTATTTTGGTGGAGTTTCTACAGCAGGATACCCTTCCTATCACGTGCTGGGTGTAGTTGTAGTGACACCAACACATTAAATTCTATTAAAAGCTATGAAATCCCAGTAAACTCTGTGGACCCTTGAAATCCACTGTGAAATACTGTGATGCTAACAACAACAGCAGCAGCAGTACAATGCACACACACACCACACTTACACACGCACAACACACTCTTACACACACACACCACACTCTTGCATACACACACACACACATACAACGTCTGACAACTGACTTGGTAGACACCCACAAAATTATTAACCATCTTGCCAACAACAACCGTGAGCACCTTTTTGAATTCCATGTGTCTAACACCCATGGACATGCTTACAAAATCAGAAAACAGCACAGCTCCCATGACTTTCAGAAATATCTTTTCATGCTCAGAGTTGCTGAACAACCTACCTGCATGAGTTGTTAGCTGTTGGGACACTGGATCCTTCAAAACTTCCATGCTTCCTGCAATTCACCAACACTACACCTGATATTCCCCCTCCACACACACATGCATGTGTCTGTGTGTATATCATGACTCCTACATTGTTCACTTTCCTGACATTTGTACATTATTCTATGTACTATAGATGCACCTTTGATGAGTTGTAGTGCACCTCAGCACTGTACACAATAATTTATTCATTATTATACACAAATGTACACACTCTTACATATACACATACACACCACTCTCTTACACAATCACACCACACACATACTCTCTCTTTTTCTCTTTCCAATGACTGTGTTCTGTCATTAATGTTGTCTTATTTACTATTTCCAGGACAAATATCATTTGTAAATGACATTTGTACATTTCCAAAGTTACAATCAAGGTAAGTTTACTTCAACTTTCTTCCTCCTCCTAAAATTCTTTTGTGTCAACTTTGCCTTTCATCCATCTGGCTTCAATAAATAAAGTGACCAGTCTGTCAGTGGATTAGTTTATGTCAATGGACTAATAGCACCAGTTTAACGCCACCACCGTTGGGTGGTAGACTTAATCCATTGCCCAGTTTAACACCACCACCTGGCTCTTGGGTGGTAGACTTAATCTGTTGCCGAGTTTAACACAACCTAGCCCTTGGGTGGTAGACTTAATCTGCTACCTGGTCCTTGGGTAGCTTTAGTGTAATATGCTTTTGTTAAAAACATTTAGGCCAAATCTCTGACTTGAGTGTACTTTCCCCACTCCTTCCCTCTAGTTTTAGAAACTTTGACCAGGGTCATGGGCACTGCCCTTCCTTTTAACTAACTCTTAAATAATAAGCTAAAAGATTTTTTAAACTTTTCTTTTTTATAATTAACATGGAAATTCTTATTATTTTCAGATTGTCACATTTAGAAAGATTAGAAGAAAGTGAAGTATCTTGTATAAAAAGTTTATTAAATTCTTCGGACTCCAAAGAATCGAGTCTGAGTAACAGTCAATTATCAATCACACCAGATAATGTTGTGACGTCAGATACTGAAGAAATTGTTATAGAAGAATTTGATGACTGAATGGTACCACCCACTTGTTTAAATAATTTTCAACTCACCATATAATTGAAGAACTAAACACATGGCAGGAACTATATTTTGTCTATTGAACATCTTCTTCGCCCACTTATTCCTGAGAGGAGCATGGAGGCAGTGTTCAAACACTCCTTCCAGCGGGTCCTGTCAGAAGCAACCATCTCCAACTTATTCAGCTGGATCCCCAAGCGAGACCAGCTAAGCTCATGGATGTTGTTATCCAACCATCTTGCTCGGGGTCTACCTCTGAGTCTCCTGCCAGTTGGTTACAATAATGATATACCACAAAATGTCTATCATATTTCTCCACACACTTTCTGGCAAATTCCCTATTTTTTATATATATTTTTCATACCAAAGCAAATAAAATTATAAAGAAACACACACACATACGTTATCTGTATAAGAACATAGTGTGAATCTACTGGTGTAAGTACTCAGGTATACATACCTATATACACATGTACTTACATACACGTGTGTACATATAATTATTTGAGTAAACAAATGTGATATAAAGTAAATACATTTATTTACATATATTTTCTCAGCTGATTTTACTTTATTGCTATTAAGTTTCTCAACACAAGGTTTTACGAGCAATAAAAAGACATATACTCACTCACACACACACACACACTCTCACACAGAGTTCCAAATTCAATCCACTTCATAGTAAATTGTGTAATTGTTTTTTACCATTGTCTTGGCTTAACAAATAGCTTATGACATAAATTAGGAGTTGAAAATTGTTTGGAAGAATGTCATGCTTGCACGTGTGTGTGTGTGTATCTTTTGATACCTTGGAGGTTATGGTATTTGGCTCACGAGTGTAAGGTTGCGAGTTTGATTCCCAGTGGCGTATTGTGTCCTTGAGCAAGACACTTTATTTCACTTTGCTCCAGTTCACTCAGATGGCAAAAAGGAGTTGTACCTGTAATTCAAAGGGCCAGCCTTGTTACACACTGTATCACGTAATTCTCGTGGCGGATTACGTTATAGATACACACTAATTTCATGAACAAGCTGTTCTGTTAATTGAACAACTGGAACGCTCATCGTCGAAACCGACGGAAGTCTTAATTTCTTACTAATATAAATCAGAAGTCTTGAAATATTTACATCAAAAAATCCAAAGGAGATAACTCTGTTAAAGGGACGTAACTCTGTGAGTTCAGCTATTGAATAAAAAAGATCGATAAAATGAGTAGGATATTAAATACTGAGGTTGACATTAACTAAACAGATCTTTAAAGGCTGTGATCTCATATAACTTCAGTCTAAACTGAAGGTTGTGGTGTTCCAGTTTAACTACATCCTCAATTACCAATTAACTCTTTTCTTTCTTTATTTCTAATGAAACACAACTTTCTCCTTGTTAAACTGATGTTTGGAGCATAACATAAATAACTTTAAAATTTCTTATATAAAATTTTGATCGAAGGTTTTAATATGCTGATGATGAACACTTTAGATAGTTTTGCATAAAAGGATCAAGGGCAGTTTTAGGTGGGTTGGTAATGAAAGGTTTAAAGAATAAAAGTAATTGAGTTATCAGATGTAGTATTGAAGCTTTGTGTTAGTTAGTCTTGCTGATTGAGCTATCAGATGTAGAATTGAAGCTTTGTGTCAGTTAGTCTTGGTAATTGAGCTACCAGATGTAGAATTGAAGCTAACAGCGTCAGTCATGGTGAATGAGCTACCAGATGTTGAATTAAAGCTAACAGTCTCAATCGGTCTTGGTGATTGATTGAGCTATCATATGTGGAATTTAAGTGTACATTGTCAGTTAGTCATGGCTACTAAGCTATCAGATGTAGAATTGAAGCCTGTACTGTTAGAGTCTCTTTCATTAAAAATGACATAATTTTAGTGGCTCATTTCATCTCTAAGCAGAAAATTATTGCTGTTGAATTAAATAGTTTGTAGTCTTGCTTCTTCATTCTCCTTGCCCACTTATTCCTGAGAGGGTTATGGGGACACAGTCCTCAAGCACTCCTCCCAGTAGGTCCTGTCAGAAGCAACTGTCTCCAATTAATCCGGCTGGATTCTCAAACGAGACTAGCCAAACTTATGGATATGTTATCCAACCATCTTGCTTGGGGTCTGCCCCTGGGTTTCCTGCCAGTTGTAGTTTGTAGTGTTCATCTTAAATCATCTGAAGAAAACCACCACCCGATTGTATTTCAACTTGGACAGCTGTATGAAGTAGATAGTGAGTCATCCAAGAGAAACAAGGTTCAATTCCCTGTAAAGGCCTCTGCACTTTTGCCATATCCAGGGGTATTTTATTAAATTTTCTCAACTATTATTTATTGTGATCGACTATTATTATGGTAATTTACATCAGGACACTCACATTTCAAATTCAAAATAACTTATGGTTATTATTGTTAAAATAGAATTATTTTTTGTATTTTATCAAGGCACATGGCTTAGTAGTTAGAGCATTGACCTTGCATTCGAAAGGTTGTGAGTTCAATTCTCAGACCGGGTGATGTGTTGTTTCCTTGAGCAAGACACTTTATTTCACATTGCTCCAGTTTACTCAGCTGTAGAAATGAGATGATAGGGACTGGGGTCCCTATCATTCCACTGCAAAGTGGTTGTGGAGGTGCCACGGCAAAAAAGCACTTGGCCCATACTGTAAAGTGGACGTGTAGGCATCACGGCAAAAAAGCACCCAGCACTCACTGTAAATGAGGGTGTTAGGAAGGGCATCCAGCTGTAGAAATCAAGCCAGAATCAGTTCCCGTCCCACCCTTGTAAGCAGGGAAAAGCGGATGTAAAATGATGATGATTTTATATTTAAAAGATGACCAATCCAAGCATAACAATCTGGTCTTAGTTTCAGGCATGATGTATCTAGAAGTACATTAGCCAATGTGTTCTTCCTTTTTAAGATAAGGTGCGATTTAAGGGAGATATGGCTGCTGTTTCTAGCGGGTTAAACAACATTGTCAAGATTTTAATGTTGATGTTTAACACAAGGTCAACCCTGTCCCAGCAGACCTATCACCAATGATGATGTTTAACTCAGGATCAGCCCTATTCCAGAAAACTCATCATTAAAGATGTTCCTGAAACGTTTTGTATATATATATATTAGAGACAACATTGCCCAGTGTGTCTTTATTTAAAGCAGATTTAGTTGCTATTTCTAGCAAGCCAAGCAATTACATAAAGCTCATTTGTTAGCTTGAGGTGGCTATTTTAAGCTAGGTGTATGCAGCCACATAAAAGTAAAGGTATTGACTGCAGACAATGCAATACTATTGATATGTTATGAATCACAGACTCTCTTCTTTGCTTGATTTAGCCATATATACATATCATAACACCTACCTTAATTAACCCAAAGTCAGCTCTGAACAGACCTGTGATAAAAAACACTCCATCAGTGATTGCACCATCATTTATTCTGAAAGTAAACTTGCAGAGTCATTAGTAGAGTCCACTTTGAGAATACTTTTCTTCCTTCCTCCCACCGTCTTAGAGGAAGCACTGAAAAGGGACATGAGCACACCCTTCCCTCCTACAATCTCACTCCCTTCTCTCTCTGATTAAACAGTAATCATCCTCATTATTCAGCATCCATTTTCCCTGTTTACAAGGGTGATGGGTTGTCACAGATAATGTCAGTACATAATCAGTGCTACTGAGCTCTCACATTTCCACACAACAGTGTGTATTGGGTATGTTTTATCATGTCACCAACCCTTGAGGTTGCTGTACTCTTTACAGAACTGAAGAGTCCTCTCAATTCTTGATGCCCTACATATCACCAACCACCTTACAGAGTGTAAAAGAAAAATAGACAATGAAATAAGATTACATTATTCAACATGTCTTTGTTTTTTCAAGATTTTGAAAACAATTTGGTTGATATTTCTTGCAGGTTAACCCTTTAGAATTTAAACGAACTATATCTAGCCAGAATTCTCTCACTTCATTCTGTTCAAATCACCCATAACTGGCCATTCATACTGACGTTGAGGTATTGTTCTCAAAGTTAATTATAACATCATCAGAATCTTGTAAATTATGTGAGATAAAGCATTTACTATGAAAATATAATAGTAATGTAAATGCTTAAGGGTTAAACAACTATAGAGTGTCCTTCATCAGGTTGAGTGCATCATTTTTACTAACTATATAGAAACTTTGTGGCATTTCACGATATAGAAAAGAATAGTCTTGCTAAAAGTTAATGAGAATCTTTTAATTCATTACTTTACCTAACACCTGTTGGATATAATCGTTCCATTACAGAATTAAAATACTTTAAAAACAATGAGTTAGTTGACTGAAATTTTGTTAGTTAATGTATTCTATTTTGGTGTAGAAAACCTGGTGAGAATTTACACACATACACAGCTGTCAAACAACAATAATTCCAGGTAAGTGTGTGTATATATATATGTGCGTGTAGTTGTGAAATAAATATGTGGTTGCACGATGTGTACTTCTGAATACAAATTTGTTTTTGTATTGTGTATTTTTGTATGTGTATATATGTGTATATATATATATATCTGGAATGGTGGACCACACATTTGGAGGCATTAAGTTGATGGACAAGGTCATGAAAGTTATGGAAAGAGTTATAGCACAACTGATCAAGGATCAAGTTAACTTTGATGAGATGCAGTTCAGCTTTGTACCACTGCTTCAGTACTGACTTGGTCTATGTAAATCTGTCCAACCCTTGCCAGCAGGAAAAGTGGATATTAAAACGATGATGGTGATGATGATAATGGATCCTGTTGGTAAAAAAAAGTCAACAGCAGATGTGACGTCATCACTGCAATACTAGTTCCCAGCTAAGTGGTTTTTCATGTTATGGAACAGATGGGTCAAATCATGTGAACAGGGAGGGTAGTCAATCAGTTCAAAGCCAGTTATGCACAGCAGCCATTGAAACAAAGGACTTGTCTTGAAACATTGTTCTTATAAAACAAAACCCCTTTCATCAGTATTCCTGGGAGTTTGGTCTTGATAGCCTTAGTTGGTATAGTACTCTCTATTGATGGTGTGTCCCTTTTGAAGATAATCAATAGACATAATGCCTTTTGATCACCCAAAACAGGCCATCACTTTCCCTGCAGATGAAACAAACTTGGCCTTCTTTGGAGCAGCTGAGGAATTGTTTCCACTGCATGGATTGTGTCTTTGTCTCTGTCTCAAAGGAAACCTGCTTGATTTTCCTCAAACAATGTCAAATTTTCCATGATGTGATCAGCTTGGTGTGCTTTTGATAGGTGGCTCTCACCAAGCAGAAACCTTTGTCATGCCAAGTTCATTGTGCAGAATATTATCAAGTCTCTTACAGGATATGCTAATGGCATTGGCTATTTGATTTATAGTCAATCACTGTCATCCATCACCATATGGTGAAGACAATCAATGTTTTCCTTGGTGATGACAGTTGCAGGATGTCCAGACCTTGGTTTATCTTCAAGACTCTCCTTGCTTCTAAATTCAGCTGTATATTTTTGCACTGATGATAAAGCTGGAGTATCACCTAATGTAGCAACCATGTCAGCATGAATGTCCTTGGGGGCTAAACTCTTTTTCTGCAGGTACTTGATGACACCACGATGCTAAATTTTATCCATTTTCAAGAGAAGTTGCTACTAGTTACTTTTGAAGTCTTTGAACAGTCAGTTGTCAGTTTATCTAGAAAGAAACAATGCAGTTATTAACAAGAGTTAAAATCAATGCATGCAAGATTTCTCAGCACTAGCATCACTCCTTTATAGTCAGGCTATGAACATTTTAGCCCACCCTCATACAACTGTATATAAGCATGAAGTGTGTGGTTTAGTGGTTAGGATGTTTTGACTCGGGATCATAGAGTTGCAAGTTTGATTCCCAGAACAGGCAGTGCAAGCGCTCAGCTGGCAAAATTAAACTACCTGTAATTCAAGGTCCCAGCCTTGTTACACATTGGGTCATGCTGAATCTACCTGAGGACTACGTTAAGGGTGTGAGTGTCTGTGGAATACTCAGCCAATTAGACGGGGATTTCACGAGCTGGCAGTTCCATTGATTGAATCAACTGGAGCATTCATCAGAAATGACAGAGAATCTCTATGTACTTTCCTCAATTGAAAAAGCTTCAAGCACAGTTATCACTTGGTATGTGACGTTTTTTTGCAATGCATGGTATTGCTGGCCATGGGCAAGTCCCTAACAGGACTAAAAAGCCACGTCCGTCATACCCATGCTTAACTATCAAGTGATGGCTTTACTAGAAATTGAGTTGCAGCCATCATACATGTGTATATGTATGTCGGTTGTCTACTGGGGTCTCGGACCCTCAGTAGACAACTGACGAGCCCCCCCCCCCCCCATTTTTGCTTTCTTCTTCTTATTCTTATTTTTAAGCGTACCTTAACTAGCAACTACACAGTCATCCTATTCTCCATATATATATGTATAGCCATAAAAAAACCTGCCAGATAGTCCTATATGAGTGAGACATGGTAAGAAAATTATTGATTTTAAATCAGTGATATAATTTATGGAGAAAAACTCTGCATTTCAATATTACTCAATGTAATGCATGAAAAATTGGAAAACATTATTTTTTGTAATATATCAAATCAAAATTACATTCATCATCATCATCATCATCATCATCTTCGTTTAACGTCCATCTTCCACGCTAGCATGGGTTAGACATTATTAAATCTTATTCTTATTTTGTTTCTTGTAAATAATTTTTTTCAAAATATCAATTCAAAACTTTTGTGAATAGGCATCATATCTTGTCATACCTATGGTTTAAATTTCATATAAATCGAAGGGAAAACATTTTCAGCGGGGGTTTGGCCCCAAGGAACTCTTTGATTAAAATGAAATATAGTTATCCAAGTACTCTGGGCAATGTAGTTTCAGAATATATATGGTTACGAGGGGGGGGGGGGGGCGTCTATCTCCAAAACCATAGGAGTTCATGAACAAACAAACAACCAAACAGGAACTACAACTTTATATATATATACATGTGTATGTAGGTATATAATGTACATATGTATGAGATAGTCCAGTATATATATATATATATGATGTATAGCCCAGTACATGTGTTTGTGTCAGTATACACTCAAACACTACTGAGAAAACAGAAACAATTAGATAAAATTTAAGTTAAGAAAACAATGTAGAGATGTTATGTTACAGAAAAGCAGTGAAGCAAAGAAGTGGTTCTTGTATGTCACATGCACAGGATATCATCTTACATGGTGGGGGCTGTGGTGGTTTTGTTAATGTTAGTTAGTAATTGTGGTTGTTGTTCATAGTAGCGTCATTGTTGTTGTAGATAGTGTCATCATGGTAGTTTGTAGGTAGTGTAGGTAGGATTGTCAGCGTTGTGTATCAGAACATCCAGTCTATTGAAACAACTTAATAAACACTACTATTATCAATACTGCTATATATATATACACATAAAACACATATATCATCATCATCACTGTTTGATGTCCATTTCTCTACACTGCTATCATGGGTTAGACAAGTTGTCCTGTTGTGAGGCAAGTTAGATAAGGTGATCGTGCCTTGCTCATACAGTACTGGTTCTAGCTTGGTTTCTACGGCTGGGTGCCCTTCCTAACGCCAACCACATTTATAGTGTGTACTGGGAGCTTTTTGTTGTCACACCTACACTGCAAATTTATAGTGTGTATATATATATATATACGCACACACACATATATATACATACAAATATATATATATATATATACACACACATATATATTAATATCCCCACTACGTCAATTTTCCGTATTTATATAAGTAAATATATATATATACATATACGATATATTAACAAATGGGAACTATATTTATAAAACCATATTTATTTCATTATACATATTTCAAGGACACCAAGTTAAATT
Organism: Eledone cirrhosa; assembly: GCA_964016885.1. Taxonomy (NCBI): domain Eukaryota; kingdom Metazoa; phylum Mollusca; class Cephalopoda; order Octopoda; family Eledonidae; genus Eledone; species Eledone cirrhosa. Next base: position 301,652,982 of record OZ024742.1, on the reverse strand, counting down.
ATGGTGTGCTTTCATCAGATAAAATATAATATAGATCAGTTTTATAAATAAATATTGACATACCCTTAAAGAATGCGACCATTTCTGTTGGAAGCTCCCGGATATATATGCATATAATCCACAGCTACCAGGTAGCTGTGGATTGCTTCTCATTTGTGGCAGTGTTTTGGTTGATTAACTTTCACTGTGGATGTCACAGTATCACTTACCATGAAAGGGATTCCTAAAGGAGCATATACACCCACATATATATATATATATACACACACAGACAGACATATATATAGAGAGAGTGATAGATAGCCAGATAAATAAACTTACATGCATGCACATATAAACATATAGATAAATACACAGACACACACATATATATATATATATATATAGAAATAGACAAATAAATAGACACATATATACTCACACATGCCCTCTTACATACATGCACATACACATGTATAGACATAGATAAATACATACACACACACATATATATATAGAGAGAGATACAGATAGACACACACACATACACTTGCATACATGCACATACATCTATATAGAAACATAGATAAATACATACACATATTTAAACACACAGAGACAAACACAGATACACACACACATACATATATATATATATATATATAGAGAGAGAGACAGATAGACACACACATACATACACATATACACTTACATACATACACATATACATATGTTTCAAAACGTGTAGATAAATACATACACATATTTAAACACATCAATGCACACACATATGTATATACTGTATATCTAAAGCAGACTGAGGAATGTTGTATAGATATTTTGAGATTTTAGTTCCCAAGCCTACCACTTCGATCAATGGATGTATCTCTCTCTCTCTGTCTGTTCTGTCATTGTTATTACTAAGTCTGACAGCAAACGTGGACTTTATTAACTCTCAAATTTATGTAAGTTTATTGACATTTTTTACCGCTTCTTAACAATAATTGTTTCTACTTTAGGCACAAGGCCAGCAATTACCCAGTGCATTACTGGTAACAATAATGAATATTTATGTGGTTCTGGGTTGTATGTATGTATGTATGTATGTATGTATGTTCTTCTGGTTTTATAATTTCACAAAGTTTTACCAATAGAGAGAGAGAGAGTCGGTTTCTAACATAGACACAAGACTCTCTCATTGGAATTTACACAACATCAACTAGGTAGATATGTATGTATGCATGTGTAGATATGTATGTTATTTTATGTGTGGATGTGGATGTTTTGAGTTGTTTGTGTACATGTGTATATGCAGTTATTAGATGCAAAATGTTTGGAATGTTTTACATATTTTTACTGTTCCATTAATGGATTGTACTTGTAGTTTCCTAACTAGTTGTGTTCTTTCTGTTCCTGTGAAGCCTAGCTTCTCAAGATTTGTATTGAGGCAGTTACTAACATACCCCAGTGCCACAATAACCACAGGCATAAATCTGAAGGTGTAATCAGGGTGGAGTATCTGCAGATTTCTCATCAGTTCTGCATAAATATTCTCCTTTTCACTAATCTTTGATATTATATTGGCATCTGCTGGGCAGCTAATTTCCACTACTGTGTATGTTTTCTTCTCCCTGTCCCATATCATAATATCTAGTCTGTTATGCCTGCATTTTATTGGGGTTTTTACTGGAATATTCCACCAGTACTCTTTCATATTATGTACATGGATGTCTTCCACATTGTTGTAGCTTTTAATGTGTTTATTATCGGGGCTATCTTTTTTTACGAACTGCATTGTACAGTGTTTTGGCCACTACATCATGCCTCATGGGTAGATAGTACCGCGATGACATCTTTGGACAGCTGCTGATGACACGGGTGATATCCTCGATGTTAGTTCTGCAGAGTTTGCACTTGTTATCACATCTAGGTTTTTTGCCTACATCCCTATCTCTTTTGTGAATCAGGTATTTCGTGCTAATCTCCTGTTCTTGGATTGCAAAAGCGTATCCTTCAAAGTGGGAGCCAATATAGCGGTTGTTGGTCCAAGATAGACTACTTTCCTTATCTATATTACTCTCACTCTGGAGCTTCCTGGCCAACATATCCATGCATGATTTTTTGCTGATAGGCATGCAGTTTTTCATCCATGGATTCACTGCGATACTGCTGAGCGACATCCCTGGGTGTGAGTTTTTGATTATCACACAGGGAATATCACTCAGGAGTTCCTTCCCAACTCTCATGATCTTATCTGTTTCATGCAGATAGACTTGCTCTAGAAACAGGCTCCTACGCTTCGAGGTTCGTAGATGTTGTCGGAGAGATAAGATGCGACATTCAAATGTTGTCTGGACTGATGTTAGGCCTCTGCCTCCCTGCTTACGTTTCAAGTAAAGGCGGTCTATGTCACTGTTGATGTGGAAGTTTCCGGTGTTGTTCGGTATTTTTCGAGTTCCAACATCAACTGCTCGGATTTCGCCTATTGTCCAATACGTTGGTGTTAGGACAGGCACAGCAAACACATTGTGAGCCACTGTTTTGTTTTGCGCAGAGAGTTCCGATGACCAGATCTTTCTTAATCGGGTGTAGTGTTCCCTGGTTACGCGTTCTTTATTACAGATACCATTATAACATATGTTCTCATCTATCCCCAGGTATCTGTAGCAGTCCCCATCAGATATCAGTGAAACAGTTAGACCATTGATGACAACGTTGCTAGATTGGGTTGTTGTTTTCCCCCACTTTACAGTCATGTATGAGCATTTATCTTGGCCAAACTCCATTCCTATACCCTTTGAGAACGTTGTAACCAGGTCAAGATTTTTCTTCATCCCATCCATGTTCTTGGCATAGAGTTTCAGATCGTCCACAAATGTTTGTATGTATGTATGTATGTATGTATGTATGTATGTATATGTGTGTGTGTGTATGTTGGTGTGTGTGAATGTATGTATGTATATATGTATGGGTAAGTATGTATGTATTGGGTCACTTTTGAGTGCTACTGGTAACATGTAACCCAGTACCACCTGTCGCAAAGTCGGGTCGTCGGCGACTAAACCGGCAACCCCACCAAGTTTACTTGGTGAGAAGGTTGATTTTGGACAACCTGTAGGACAAAAAACAAAACCTGACAAAGGGTGGAAGAACTCATCGGCCATCCAAAAATGTGTAAATATGTATATACATGTATGTATGTATGCATGTGTATGTATATGCACGGGGACATAGAAATAATTGGGCTGGGTACCCAATCGCGCAGTTAAACCTTTGGGAGTGAAGGACCCCTAGCCTTTGTCAGGGCATTCTTCTAGGAAAAGGCAGCTTAGGAAACTGGGATAACTCTGACATAAAACCTGTGGCTCAGTAGTTACCGATGATGTTGATCTTTTCTTCTTTTCGGGTTATAGCTACTGTTGCTCAGTGAACAGTCTTTCCTCACTTAAAAAAAAAAAAAAAAAAAAAAAAAAAAATCTTCACGCACAGGCATTGCATGATAGCATTAATTGATAATTATTAACAATGTTATATTGTGCAATGACCATACTCGATAATGAGGAGGCAGCCATCATGTATGTATGTACATGCTTCTGGTTTTAATATTTTATAAATTTTTCACCAATAGAGATTTGTTTTCTAACACAGGAAAAACTCGAAGGTGACGTCACTTGTCAAACATCGTTTATTTCCGTATTACTACCACGCGTAAGTGGAGCTTTCACGCGTTTTTTGGAGTGAGAGGGAAGACTTAAAAGGGCCAAATTAGAAAACAAGTCATGGTTATAAAGCATATCGATGTAAGTGGAGTTACTTAAATGAAAATATAGGTGGCCCTTAAAAGGGCCAAATTAGAAAACAAATTTAAGTTAATTAGAAAACAAGTCATGGTTATCAAATAAATTTGATTTATTCATTATTCACCAACCTTATTCAAAAGCATGTTTAGAAACATTTTTTTCACCAACCTTATTCAAATGCATGGAATCAGATGAAGGATATGTTCTAATAACTTTTGGAAAATTTCTCCATTAAATTCATACCGCCACATGAATTCAATGAGATGGGTTTGAAGCAAATTTCTGGCTGTCCCGTTTTCCCTTTTATTCCTATTTTTACGTGTTTCCACAAGCATTCTATGTGATTCGTTGTGGCAAATGTTACTGGATCAACAAAATTGATCGAATGGTTCACCATCAAATGTTGATAGCCTAGCTGATCGATCGTATTATAGGAACGCCATAGATCAGATATTATGGTTGTCCCTGGCAATATACGATCCTGTATAATGGTTAAAAGTGTCTCCGCTGTCCTGTCCTGCCTTCTACTGCTATTAAAATACATCTTCTGGTACTTCTTTCCAAAGCACCAAAAACCCACTGTGTTTTCACAGAATGGCCACGATGGTTTAACAGGGTAGAATGAATGAAGGTCGTTAGTTGACAGTGTCCAGTGTAGCTGTGGCCAGTGGTCACAGTGTGGTAAAATGATGGTATCCTCGTTGGATTGTCTTGTTGACATAGACGCGAGGGAAGGTCCCTCGATCTATTTACCATCTTTGTATTTACAATATTCCTTTCGTCAGGTCGCTAATTCCAGCAGCATGGATTACAGATGTTATTGAGACATGAGTAATATAATAATGATTTCAACAGCAGAAAATAGAGATGAAATGTATGTTTATTTTTGATGTAGCACAAACAATATTTGTTAACTTATATGGTTGAAGTTACACATAAAAAGAGGTTACAAAAGGGAATGTGCCATTGCGCCGGAAAGCCGGCAAGGCTAGGGTGCAAAATCTCACCGTTACATTATGCGTGTTGCTGGTTCGAAGTTCCCGGTACAAGAGAGAGATTCTTCAAATCTTCGCGGGGAATTTCTTCCTCAGGGCGCGTAGGGATACATCCTCTTCCACTGGCGCTGATTGGCTGAACTGAGCCAAATCACGCACAGAGAATGTATGTGAGCCTGCGGAATGTAGGTCACTACAATATCTCCGAGCAGATTTTTAGCCGAAAATCGTAAACGAAGAAGCCAAGGACCCACAAGGAAGTCGATACAGACTATTGAATCAGCAAGAACAAATGCTGAAAGAGCACATCAGTGAAAAAAATAATTGAGCAGAAGGCTGCATGCAAGAAAAAAAATGAGGCGCAACGGGCCGTGTTGAGCCGCTGTGTCAAATGACCAGCTGTTTTGTTGTTTATACGTGACCAGTAAAGGTCTAACAAAAACGGATAAAGTCTGACATGGGCGAAGTTGCTGTTCTTGCATTTAATGTTAATGGTAAGTGCTGTACCAGTAGCTGTGGACGAAGCTATTATGGTAGTTTACCAGTGCTGGCAAGAAGATGATGGGTAGGCGAGAAAATGTTGGCCTCCCAGATGTATTGCCGAATGTGCTAGGGAGCCAGGAAAAAATGGCTGGTTGCTTTGAAAAGAAAAAAAAGCAAGTTTAATCTGTAGGTGGGTTGCAGTGTAAATTCCATAATTCGGGCGAATCCACAGAAGTGGCCGAAATGCTGACAAGTCCAGTTCTATTTGCTGTTTTCCCAGCGAGTCGGGCAAAAACAGCAAGACGAAGGCCGTCATGGACGATCAGTGTGCAACGAGATGCAAAACTGTTTGAGTTCAGCTTGCAATTAGTATTCTCGTGTTGCGGTGCCTGTTTGAATCCAGTGGATTAAGCTCAATGAGCTGTTAGCATGTGACAGCACCTCAACCAGGTGAAAAGGGACTCGCAGAATATTACGTTTGAAGAACATATACCAAGAACAACATGTTGGTGTGTGACAAAAAAAATGTGTGCATATGCAGGCATGTAAAACAGCAAAGCATGTGAATGAACAAAAACCACGAACAAGCAAATAGCAAAAGAGCACAAAACAAGCAAATGCATTCTACAAAGAAATATGTGAATGTAACAAACTGATAATTCAAAGTCAATCTAGGGGAGCAGAGAAATTGCTCAATAAGTTAAAAGCTTTTCAAAGTCAAATAGTTCACACATCACCAGTGTACAGACTTTCTGACACTAGTTCTATCTGAAAACCGAAAAAGAAGTTTGTTAATGCTATTAGGGGTTAGATGTATGGTGTTTTTGTGAGTTTTCGTGGCCATTTTACCGTCCTGCCACCTTGTGTGGCATAAGGTTGTGTTGCTTATTGTTAAAGCAAAGTCAAAGAATCTTCTGTAGAGTAGCAGTCACCAAACATGGCAGCCACGTCTGACGCCATAATGGTGAGAAAACTACTGTCTCAATTTCTCGAGTCCCTGTGGTAACGAGACAGAAGGTATGGTGGTTGCGTCGGTAAAGTTACAAGCCGTTTTGAAATTTCCGATGTGTGGTGGTTTGCGTCGGTAAGACTATGAAGCTGCCATCTCACCATTCCCTGTCGTTGGTCAGTGGTTAAACAATGCTGTCGCTGCCGCTGCTGCTGCTGTCGTTGTTGTTGTCGAGTGTAGCCAGGACTTGTCGGTAGCCATCTTGAAATTTCCTCGTGGCGAAAAGTTTTTGAAATACTGCTAATTTAAAAAAAAAAACTTTGAAAGGAATATATTGTATTTTCGCAAGTTGCGAAAAGGTTGGCAACGTGGCAATAAAAGTTCAACTGAATGAAAAAGAAGGGCTGCGTTAAATTCTTACGTCGGTCACCACTTTAACAGGGTAGAATGAATGAAGGTCGTTAGTTGACAGTGTCCAGTGGTCACAGTGTGGTAAAATGATGGTATCCTCATTGGATTGTCTTGTCGACATAGACGTGAGGGAAGGTCCCTCGATCTATTTACCATCTTTGTATTTACAATATTCCTTTCGTCAGGTCACCAATTCCAGCAGCATGGTTTACAGATGTTATTGAGACACGAGTAACATAATAATGATTTCAACAGCAGAAAATAGAGATGAAATGTATGTTTATTTTTGATGTAGCACAAACAATGTTTGTTAACTTATATGGTTGAAGTTACACATAAAAAGAGGTTACAAAAGGGAATGTGCCATTGCGCCGGAAAGCCGGCAAGGCTAGGGTGCAAAATCTCACCGTTACATTATGCGTGTTGCTGGTTCGAAATTCCTGGTACAAGAGAGAGATTCTTCAAATCTTCGCGGGGAATTTCTTCCTCAGGGCGCGTAGGGATACATCCTCTTCCACTGGTGCTGATTGGCTGAACTGAGCCAAATCACGCACAGAGAATGTATGTGAGCCCGCGGAATGTAGGTCACTACAATGGTATTTCCTTCTCACGAATGCGCATTTATCAATCTCGACAATTCGGTTTGGCCCGCCAAGCTTAATGTTTTGTGCCACATAGTACTCTGCACATACATCACGGCAAAAATTTCGCCAATCTGCTACGGCCACATTCGCGATACGACATTCCTCGGAAATCTTCTTTTGCCCAAAAATATAATATATCAACTATTTGTTCACACTTCAAATTGCTATTTTCTAATAGAAACCTGTTTTCTACATGGTCTTTTACATAACCAGATAATCCCATCTGACACATTTTGTTTCGCTACTTCCAACATACGCTGACCACATGAAGGGCAGACCTTTTGTGTATTCAGAAGTCCTTGAATTTTCAACCAATTGACGGTATCTGCTGTAGTAGCGGTAGCGATGGAAAGATCGCAATAGTTAATTCCCTTAACACTTGGATATATTATAGAACTCATTTTTCAACTTGCAGATGCGTGTATTATCACAAAGTGAAGATTAAAGTTTATTTATTTACACGTGGTGTTGGTGGTGATTGTCTCCATGGGGACTGTCGCTTGTCTCCATGGGCACTGTATCCATGCTTTTGAATAAGGTTGGTGAGAATAATTTGTTTTCTAAACATTTCTTCATAAATATATAGGGTTGGTGAAAAAAATTTGATAACCATAATTTGGCCCTTTTAAGGGCCACCCATATTTTCATTTAAGTTAACTCCACTGTTGGTGAAAATGACTTGTTTTTTTATATTGATAACCATAACTATGAAAATATGTGACGTCATTCATCAACCTTCCCCTACTTTCACTTCTGACAGCTAATACCATGAACTGTATTTTTACGTATATTGCGCATAGATACGAGGGTTGACAAAGATACTCTCATGGAATATGACCAAATGAGGTATATTTTTCAACATCGTCTCCCTTGCGTTCCACACACTTCTTCCATCGGTGTTGCAGTACTGAGATCAATGTTTTCCTCGGTAGTGGCAGTTGTAGGACGTCCAGATATTGGGTCATCTTCAAGAATCCCTATCCTTTCCTAAATTCGGCTGCCCACTTTTGCACAAAGTGGTGCAATATTGTGGTACAATTATAGCATTATCCATCTTTCAAAAATGAAGGTCCACATTTCGTCGACTTCAATACATTTTATTGTATTGTAAACATTAACTTTTATGGAAATTTTATTACAAAATTTCAATTTAGTTCGATTTTTTTGGAATTTATTTAACAAACATGGAAAAATAAGAAAAAGAATAAAACAAAAAATAATTTGATTGCCTTTAATAAAGAAGATAAATAGAGTGGAACTGATTTCCAGGTCATACTAAAGAAACAAGGTTTTTTCCATTACTGATATTATCTGTCTGCCGCAAGTCCTGGTAGAAGATGCTACACAAACTAAAGTATTTTACTGAAGGACGCAACATGCTGCAGGATCGAAGAAACGAGCCCATGACTTTATAATGGTTAGTCCAGTACCGTAACCCCTAAGGCTTGTGCCTTCACAGAGGAAAGGTAAATCATATTATAACAGATTAGATGGGTACTATGTTAGATATTACTGTGTCATATTATACCAAAGAGGAAGTGTGCTGTATAATAAACATTGATATCAGGTTAATTCAATAACTACCCAGTCCCAAATATGAACCCATGAACTTATGGTCGTCAGTCAAACACTTTAACCATTGTATGTATGTATGTATACATGTATGGATGGATGTGTGTATACATGTATGTATGGATGTATGTATACATGTATATATGTCAGGTCACCAGTTGGTGCTACTGGTAACATGTATCCCAGTACAACCTGTATTATGGTCGGGTTGTTGGCGACTAAACTGGCAATCCTACCAAGGTTTCTTGGTGAGGAGGGTGACTTTGGACATCCTGCAGGACTAAAAACAAAACCTGTCTTTGTTGACTTGACAAAGGCCTTTGACACTGTCAATCGAACTGCATTGTGGGAAAAAAATCCAAGGTAGGGTAGAAGATTCTGCATCTTTTCCATGATGACATGAAGGCTTTGGTCAGTTTTGGTGGTAGCATCTCTGAACCAATATCAGTTGAAAATGGAGTGAAGCAGGGGGACATTCCGGCTCCAACTCTGTTTTCCTTATATTTTACGATAGTGTTTCTCATGGCATTCAAATATTGTTCTCATGGGGTTTACATCAGGTATCGCACTTCAGGAAGGTTGTTCAACACCAGGCGCTTTGGTACAAGTACAAAGGTTTTAACATCTATAATCCGAGTTTTTGTATGCAGACGACTGCGATCTTTTTGCACACTCACAAAGTGACATGCAGCATATTATGAACTCTTTTTCTGCAGCTTGCAGCACTTTGGGTGTCACAATAAGCTTGGAAAAGACTGTTGTGATGTATCAGCCAGTACCTGGAAACGAGTACACTGCACCAAGTGTGTATGTGTACGGAAAGAGGCTAACAGTTGCTGACAAGTTTGTTTACCTTGGTAGTACGTTGAACACTTCATGCACACATGATAATGAAATATCCTTAAGAATCAAGAAAGCCAGTGATGCTTTTGGACGGCTGCATCAACGTTTATGGTCCAGACGAGGTATCACTATCGAAACCAAGGTGAAAGTGTATCTGACTTGTGTCGTCTCCTCTTTACTTTATGTTTGTGAAACGTGGGTCACATACAGAAAGCACCTCAAGGATCTGGAGAGATTTCACCAACAATCTCTTCATAAGTTACTTGGGGTGTGGTGGAAAATGTTTGCCAGTGATTTGGAAGTTCTAGAACGGAGCAGGTGCGTGACTATAGAGAGCATAATCTTTCGGTATCGGTTGAGGTGGTGCAGTCACGTGGTCCAGATGTCTGATGATCGTATTCCAAAGCAACTTCTCTATGGAGAACTGTGTGAAGGAAGGCGACCACCACATAAACCAAAAAGGCGGTACCAGGACTGTATCAGGGGCACCTTGGCTTGTGCTGGAATTTCATCTGACGAATGGGAGAAAATGGCTGACGAGCGTGTGAAGTGGAGACGTTTGATCAAGTCAGGTGGTGAACACTTTGAAACTCGTCGGAGAGATCACCTAACACTGAAAAGGAAGGTGAGGATTGAGACTGTTCTGAACTGCCTGCTGTTGCACATCATCTGGTTTGCCAGCACTGTGGTCAAGTCTGCCTCAGCAAAGCTGGTTTGATTAGACATGAACAAAGTCATATCAGTAGACCTCATGTAGATTATGATCTGAAAAGGTGTAAGAAATGTACAAGCATGAGAGGTCTTAAAAGATACATGTGAACATACAGCCAGAACAAAGCAATGGAAGGTTTCGGGGGAGCCTAAAGTTGCCATGTGTGTGCCAGAGGGTGCAAGTATTTGGCTGGTTTAAAGAGTCACATTTGTGCTTCACATTTTTGAACATTTTATCGGGCGATGGCAATACTTGAACACGAGTTTGCAGCCATCATGTATGTATGTCGGGTCACTCTTGAGTGCTACTGGTAACATGTAACCCAGTACAACCTGTCGCATGGTCGGGTCGTCGGTGACTAAACCGGCAACCCCACCAAGTTTACTTGGTGAGGAGGGTGATTTTGGACACCCTGCAGGGCAAAAAACAAAACCTGACAAAGGGCGGAAGATCTCATAAGAGTCAACGGCCATCCAAAAGTGTGTAAATATGTATATACACATGTACATATGTATGTATATGTATATGTGTATATACATGGGTGCATGTGTATGTACATGCGCGGGGACATAGAAAGAAATGGCTTCAACAGGACTATAACTGTTTGATTCGGAGAAAATCATCAGAAAAGCCGACTGTCAATGTAATATGGTGGTATTTATACATTTTCTGGTGGTAGCGGAGGGTAGTAAATTGATACTAAGTAGATAAACACATACACACTGACAGGCACTCCTAATTTTCAAGATTCATTTATTCCAAACAAAGGGTTTTCATTGAGTGGCAATATTAAAATGTTCTGCTAAAAGATATAAATATGTGTGTGTGTGTATATATATATATATATATATATATATATATATATATACAAGACCACAAGCAGGAGGAGAGTGACTTGGTGGTGGAACAATAAGGTAGATGAGGCAGTTAAGGCCAAGAGACAGACATGGAAAGAATGGAAGAACGGGGGGAGCAAGCTACATTACATAGAGACCAAGAGGGAAGCTAGGCGACAAGTATACTTAGCTAGGAGGGAAGCAGAGGATAGAAAATTCAAGCATGTTTTGCAACGAGAGGACCAGAAACAGGAGGTGTTCAAGATTGCGAGGCAGTGTGTCAGAGAGAATTGTGATGTCATTGGAGAGAAGTGTACCCGGAATGATAAAGGTGAGCTTGCCCTCACAAGTGCTGAGAAGAAAGATGCATGGAAGAGTCATTATGATAGATTACTAAATGAGGAGAATGCATGGGAAGAAGAGACCCTACCCCAAGTAGACCCTATAGAGGGGCCAGCAGTTCAAGTCAGCAGCAGCGTAGTAAGTAAGGCAATCAAAGATATGAAGATGGGGAAGGCAACCGGTCCATCGGGTATAGCTGCCGAGATGCTGAAGGCATCTGGGTCTGTAGGTCACACTATAACCACACGTATTGTTAACCAGGTAATACTAGAAGGTGTCATACCAAAAGATTGGTGCAGTAGCATCATTGTCAACTGCTACAAAAGTAAAGGTGATGCACTCGATAGAGGAAACTATAGAGGTATAAAGCTGATGGACCAGGTCATGAAAGTAACAGAAAAAGTTATAGCACAGTTGATTAGGGACCGGGTGAAACTAGATGAGATGCAATTTGGGTTTGTACCAGGAAGAGGCACCACTGATGCGCTCTTTCTTGTGAGGCAGTTACAGGAAAAGTACCTAGCTAAAAGTAAGCCACTCTACCTGGCATTCGTTGATCTCGAGAAAGCCTTTGTTAGAGTTCCACGTGCTGTAATCTGGTGGGCTCTTAGAAAACTAGGAGTAGATGAATGGCTTGTGAAAGCTGTACAAGCCATGTATAGGGGAGTAGTCAGCAAAGTTAGGATTAGCAATGAGTATAGCAAGGAATTTAGCGTACAGGTTGGTGTCCACTAGGGCTCTGTTCTTAGCCCTCTCCTGTTCATCATAGTCCTGCAGGCAATAACGGAGGAGTTTAAGACCGGATGCCCATGGGAACTCCTGTATGCTGATGACCTCGCACTTATAGCTGAATCTATGGTAGAACTAGAGAAGAAATTCCAAACTTGGAAGCAGGGACTAGAAAGAAAGGGTCTCAAAGTCAACATGACAAAGACTAAGGTCCTTGTAAGTAGACGAGAAAACAGAACCCAGATCCCCTCAGGGAAATGGCCTTGCTCAGTATGTAGGAAAGGTGTAGGTAGGAACTCCATTCTCTGCCCCAAATGCAAACATGGGTACACAAGAGATGTAGCGGGATCTCAGGAAGCTTAATTAAGAATGTAGGCTTCACATGCAGCAGCTGTACTGGGACAGCAAGCAAGTACCACCAATCTCTGGGAGGGCTCTGTAGAGACAGTAGACAGCTTCTGCTACCTAGGTGACCGAATTAACAGCGGAGATGGGTGTTCAGAAAGTACAATAACTAGGGTAAGAACAGGATGGAAGAAGTTCAGGGAACTACTGCCACTGCTAGCTGCAAAAGGCTTCTCCCTCAAAATGAAAGGCAGACTGTATGATGCGTGTATCCGAACAGCAATGTTACATGGTAGTGAGACCTGGGCACTGAAGGTGGAAGACTTACGTAGATTAGAGAGAAATGAAGCCTGCATGCTCCGATGGATGTGTAATAGTAATATACGCGACCGACAAAGCATAAATGAATTGAGAGAGAGACTGAGCATAAGAGGAATCAAATGCTGTGTGCAGGAGAGGTGGTTGCGTTGGTATGGACATGTGATGCGTATGAAGGATGACAGCTGCATAAAAAGGTGCAGAGCACTAGAAGTCGATGGAAACCGCGGAGTGGGGAGATCCAAGATGACCTGGGATGAGGTGAAAAAAGCCGACCTTACCCAATTACACCTCTCCAAGGCAATGACACACGACCGTGACCTCTGGCGTCACGCAGTAATACAGAGTACCCGACCTCCCATGGGTACAAGCTGAAGCATATAGACAATATGCCCCCACACCCTCCCACTGCAAGGTGGTCGTGGAGGTGCCACGGCAAAAAAGCACCCAGCCCACACTGTAAAGTGGACGTGTAGGCGCCACGGATAAAGCACCCACCACTCACTGTAAATGAGGTTGGTGTTAGGAAGGGCATCCAGCTGTAGAAATCAAGCCAAATCAGTTCCTGTATGAGCAAGGGATGGTCAGCCGACCAGACACTGCCCACAACAGGACAACCCGTCTAACCCATGCTAGCGTGGAAGAACGGACGTAAAACGGTGAGGAGGAGGAGGATGGTGTGTGTGTGTGTGTGTAAATTTCAATAATATTAAGACATCCTAATGGGGTTAAACACCCTATAGTGAAAAGTTTGGCCAATAAATGGAACAAGATTTTACGAACTCCTCCTATGGTTTTGGAGATAGACCCCCATAACCATATATATTTTGAAACTACATTGCCCAGGGTACTTGTATAAGTATATTTCATTTTAATCAAAGGGTTCATCGGGGGCACAAAACCGCCGCTTAAACTTTACCTTCGATTTATATGAAATTTAAACCATAGGTAAATGACAAGATATGATGCCTATTCACATCATTTCAGCAAATTTCAATAAAATTACAATACCCTAATGGGGGTTAAACCCCCGATTAGGGATCAGCAGGGGGCACAAAATCCCCGCTGAAAATTGTTTCGGTTTGATTTATATGCAATTTAAACCATAGATAAATGGAGAGATATGATGCCTATTCACAAAATTTCAATACTATAAGACACCTTAATGGTGGTTAAACCCCTTATTAGGGTCCACAGGGGTACAAACCCCCCCACTGAAAACTTTTCCCTTTCGATTTATATGAAACTTAAACCATAGGTAAATGACCAGATATGATGCCTATTCACAAAAGTTTTCAATTGATATTTTGAAAAAAATTATTTACAAGAAACAAAATAAGAATAAGATTTAATAATTGTTTCTACTTTAGGCACAAGGCCAGCAATTACCCAGTGCATTACTGGTACTTTATTTTATCGACCCCGTAAGGATGAAAGGCAAAGTCAACCTCGGCGGGATTTGAACTCAGATCGTAAAGGGACATAACTATGCTAGAAAGCATGGTGTCCATGCCCTCTACCGATACTGCCAATTCACCGTTAATAATGCGATTTTGATTTGATATATTACAAAAAATGATGTTTTCCAATTTTTCATGCATTATATTTTACATTGAGTAATATTGAGTTTTTCTCCATAAATTATATCACTGATTTAAAATCAATCATCATTTTCTTACAAAAAAAATGTGTGAAATGTGTGAAACACAGCAATGCGCTGGTAATTCGGCTAGTATATATGTATATGTGAGTGTGTGTATATATGTGTGTGTGTGTGCTCATTATGTAGGAGAGGTGTAGGTAGAAACTCCATCCTCTGCCCCATATGCAAACTATGGGTGCACAAGAGATGTAGTGGGATCTCAGGAAGTTTAGTTAAGAATGTAGGCTTTACATGTAGCAGTTGCACCAGGACAGTAAGCAGAAAACAAGTGACATCAAAGTCTGGGTGGACTTGGTAAAAACAATACCTAATTAGCAGCAGAGGGGGGGGGGGTGTTCTGAAAGAACGGGATGGAAGAAGTTGAGGGAGCTACTGCCACAAGGTTTTTCCCTCAGAATAAAAGGTAGACTGTATGATGTGTGCATATGAACGGCAATGTTGCATGGTAGTGAGAGCTGGGCGCTGTGTATAGAAGACTTGCGTAGATTAGAAAGGAATGAAGCTTGTATACTCCAATGGATGTGTAATAGTAATATACGCGAACAGCAAAGCATAAACAAACTGAAAGAGAAACTAGGCATAAGAGGAATCAAATGTTGTGCAGGAGAGGAGATTATGTTGGTATGGACATGTGATTCGTATGAAGGATGACAGCTACATAAAGTCCCAGAAAGACTTGAGATGAAGTGATAAAAGCTGACCTTGCCCAATTGCACCTCTGAAAGGCAATGACACAGGACCAAGAGCTCTGGCCTTATAAGGTAATACAGAAACCCCAACTTCCCTCGGGCCCGGGCCAAGGCTGAAACATACATACAGTATACACCACTCCATCCCACCTGCCAATATATCTTTCATGAGAACAGGCCGAAACACTGTAAAGTGGTCGTGATGGTGACACGGTAAAAAACACCCAGTCCACACTGTAAAGTAGTCGTGGAGGAATCACAACAAAAGACACCCAGTACTCACTGTAAATGAGCGGTTGGCATTAGGAAGGGCATCCAGCTGTAGAAACCAAGCCAAAATCAGTTCTTTATGAGCAAGACATGGTCACCTGACCTAACATTGTCAACAATAGAAGGCACATGGCTCAGTGGTTAGAGCATTGGCCTTGCAATTGAAAGGTTGTGAGTTTAATTCTTGGACCGGGTGATGTGTTGTTTCCTTGAGCAAGACACTTTATTTCACATTGCTCCAGTTTACTCAGCTGTAGAAATGAGATGATAGGACTGGGGTCATTCCACTGCAAAGTGGTCGTGGAAGTGCAACGAAAAAAACCCAAAAAAACCCAGCACTCACTGTAAATGAGATTGGTGTTAGGAAGGACATCCAGCCAGAATCAGTTCCCGTATGAGCAAGACAAGGTCAGCCGACCGGACACTGCCCACAACAGGACAACCCATGCTAGCGTAGAAGAACGGACATAAAATGATGATGATGAAATATAACAGAGTTTTATAGCTTGCTTGAAGCATTGATGAAGAGGAAACACAAATTTAAATTTTGAAAACCAAGTTGAGGGCCTTTGAACCCCAGGCTATTGGAATAGCTGCTCCTGATTCTAGATGTGGAAGACGGGACCTTTGGTACCACACAGTGACGTCCTGTTCGAGAATTGGTCCAGTTCTCAATGCGAAAGTTTGGTCTTAGTCCCCCAAGATTTTCCATATGTATATCATTGCATATCTCTCCCGTCTTCATTCCGAGGAGTAGAGTTTCAGTTCTTTTAGACTCTCCCAGTAGTTTATCTCCTTCATCGTGGCAACCTCCTTGGTGTAGCTTCATTGGATTGATTCAAGCTCCATGGTTAGTTTGAAACTATAGGGTGACCACAGCTGGGAGTATTCATCATCATTTCATTTTACGTCCACTTTTTCCCTGCTTGCAAGGGTGGGACGGGAACTGATTCTGGCTTGATTTCTACAGCTGGATGCCCTTCCTAACACCAACCTCATTTACAGTGAGTGCTAGGTGCTTTTTTCCAGTGGCACCTCCACGACCACTTTACAGTGTGGGCTGGGTGCTTTTTTGCCGTGGCACCTCCACGACCACTTTGCAGTGGAATGATAGGGACTCCAGTCCTATCATCTCATTTCTACAGCTGAGTAAACTGGAGCAATGTGAAATAAAGTGTCTTGCTCAAGGAAACAACACATCACCCGGTGTGAGAATTGAACTCACAACCTTTCGATTGCAAGGCCAATGCTCTCAATATGTATGTATGTATATATATATATATACACACATATATAAACTAATATATACACACACACAATATATATATATATATATATATTAGTAATAATACATATGAAGACTAAAATCCAAAGAGGGCTTGATAGGGATAAATATATATCAATTATGTAAGAACCGTAGAGCAAATATTTATTAAAATAACAGATTAAAGTTTAAGCAAAGAATTGGCTGCTTTCACCCTTAATGGGATCTTCTGAAACTAAAAAAAAAAAAAAAAAAAAAAATCAATCTGTGAACGCAGAAGTAAATATTTCAAAAAACGTTGCAACCGAAGGAAGACAGGAAGACGATACTTTGGTTCGTGGAGACGTAGTTTTAGGTATTTCTTCCTGCTTGGTACGGGTATGTTCTTTGTAGAAATATTCAGATGTTTCTGCATGATGAATATAAGTCAATAGAGTACTCAATCAAGGGAGCCAAATAGTAATAATAATAAATTTGAAGACTAACATCCAAAGAGGGCTCGATAAGGATAAATATATATCAAATATATAAGAACCGTAGAGCAAATATTTATTAAAATAACAGATTAAAGTTTAAGCAAAGAATCGGCTGCTTTCACCCTTAATGGGATCTTCTGAAACTAAAAAAAAATCAATCTGTGAACGCAGAAGTAAATATTTCTAAGCCGACCTTTCCCAATTGCACCTCTCAAGGGCAATGACACACGACCATGACCTCTGGCGTCACACACTAATACAGAAGACCCGACTTTCCACAGGAACATATAGACAATATTTGTTTTCCTTTGTTTTTTTATGTCCTATCAACTAATCCGACCTCCAAAATGCTTGCATTTGACTATTTTTTTAGCATATTAATAACAAATATGATTTCCACTGCAATTAAAAATGACTAGCTTTGTGAATGGTTTTTCCACCCAATTTCTGCCTTCATTTTGCTACAAAGCTAATCATTGACGAGAGGTTTCAAAGTTATATTCATTCATAATATGTGAAAAAAATAGTCAACTGCGAGCATTGGTGTGATGTAAATGGTAGGAGTAGGTGTTCTGTAATAAATTTACCATATAGTGAAGAATGGTTATGGTGAATTTATGGTGTGGATTGGGGTAGATTAATGTGCTGTGGTGTGCTTTGTTATAAGTGAGGATTTAAATTTCCACTTTGATTTATGTTAGAAAAAAAATGTTTTCCTTCATTTTTGCATGTGCTATCAACTTTTGGACTATGCTTTTAGCATATTAACAAAAAATATGACTTCTGCTGCAATAAAAATGGCATTTCCACCCACATCCTCCCTCTTTTTTCTACAACGCTAGTCCTTTTCATCAGGTTTCCATGTCATAACCATTGATAATATGTGCATAAAATAGTAATTTGCGAGCACCTTTTATGTCAAATTGGGTGGTAAGCACAATAAAAAAAAAAAAATAAATAAATAAAAAATGCCAGATGAAAATTTGTCACACCAAAATCAATATCTTGGTGTGATGTAGTATGGTGTGGTTTGGTGAAGTTTCTACAAAGATAGTCATTTTCGACAGGTTTCCCTGTCATAATTGTTGATAAGTGGAAAAAAAATAGTCAATTGGGAGCACCTTTAATGTCAGATTGGGTGGTAAGCACACACACAAAAAAAAAAAAAAGGAAACGGGAAGAAAATGTTTCACACCAAGATCAATAGCTTGGTGTGATGTAAATGGTAAGAGTAGGTGTTTTGTAATAAATTTACCATATAGTGAAGTATGGTTATGGTGAATTTATGGTGTGGATTGGGGTAGATTAATGTGCTGTGGTGTGCTTTGTTATAAGTGAGGATTTAAATTTCCACTTTGATTTATGCATGTGCTATCAACTTCCAAGATGCTCGCAGTGGACTATGCTTTTAGCATATTAACAAAAAATATGACTTCCGCTGCAATAAAAAATGACTAGCTTTGTAAATGGTATTTCCACCCACATCCTCCCTCTTTTTTCTACAAAGCTAGTCATTTTCGACAGTTTTCCATGTCATAATTATTGATATGTGCGAAAAATAGTTAGTCAATTGCAGCACCTTTGATGTCAGATTGGGTGGTAAGAACACACACAAAAAAAAAAAAGGAAACGGGAAGAAAATTTTTCACACCAAGATCAATAGCTTGGTGTGATGTAGTATGGTGTAACTTGGTATGGTGTGGTTTGGTTCGGTTTGGTGAAGTTATGAAATGAAAACCAATTGTAAATGATAGATTCCCATGTCATATCCATTGATAATGTGTGGGAAAATAGTCATTTGCAAGCACCTTTGATGTTAGTTTGAGGTGGTACCCACAAAAAAAAAAAAAGCAGGCAGCAAATTTGTCACATGTGATGTAAATGGTAGGAGTAGGTGTTCTGTAATAAATTTACCATATAGTGAAGTATGGTTATGGTGAAGTATATGGTGTGGATTGAGGTAGATTAATGTGCTGTGGTGTGCTTTGTTATAAGTGAGGATTTAAATTTCCACTTTGATTTATGTTAAAAAAAAATTTTTCCTTCATTTTTGCATGTGTTAACTTCCAAGAAGCTCGCTGTGGACTATGCTTTTAGCATATTAACAAAAAATATGACTTCCACTGCAATAAAAAATGACTAGCTTTGTAAATGGTATTTCCACCCACATCCTCCCTCTTTTTTCTACAAAGCTAGTCATTTTCAACAGGTTTCAAAGTCTTCATTGATAATATGTGCAAACAAATAGTTAATTGCGAACACTTTTAATGTCAGATTGGGTGGTAAGCACACACACAAAAAAGACAAAAAAAGCAGGAAGAAAATTTTTCACACTTAGTTCAATAGCATGGTGTGATGTAGTATGGTGTAGTTTGTTATGGTGTGGTTTGGTTATGGTGTAGTTTGGTATGATTTAGTTTGGTGTAGTTATAACATGGAAACCTATCATAAATTTACCAAGGTATGGTATAATCTGGTTTGGTGTAGTGTAGGTTAGTGTGGTGTCGTTTGTTATTGTGTTGCATCGTATAGCGTGATTCTCTTTAAATTAAAATCATTAAAATGTAATGCCTATCTTCTATATCTTAAAGAGTGACCTTAAATGTGATTGCAAATGACTTTTTTCTCTGGATTAATGTTAGATTTAGGGTTAGTGTTAGGGTAAGTTTTACTGTTAATGGTAAGTTTATTGTTAGTGACTGTGTTACTGTTAGCATTACTGTCACTGTTAGTGTTATTGTAACTGTTACTCTTACAGTTACTGTTTGCGTTACTGTCTGCATCAGCGTTAGCATTTGCATAAGCGTCTATGTAACCTTTTGTGTTAGTGTCTTTGTAGACGGGTGTTAGCATCTGCGTTAGTGTTTGGATTAGCCTTAGTGTTTGCGTGTCAGCATCTATGTCAGCATTTGCGTCAGCGTCTGCACTGGTGATAGTGATTGTGTCAGCATTTCCCTTAGCGTCTGAGTCAACATTAGTGTTAGCATTAGTGTTTGTTTCAGTGCCTACATCTCCGTCAGCATTATCATTAGCGTCCGTGTCAGCATTTCCCTCAGTGTCAAGCGTTTGCATCAGCGTGCACGTCAGCATTTGCATTAGTGTTTGAGTCAGTGTTAGCATTTGTGTAGGGGTTAGCAATTGCGTCAGCATCTGCATCAGCATTCACATTAGCGTTTGCGACAACGTTTCCTTTAACGTCTTTGTCAGCATTTCCGTTAGCTTCTACGTCAGCTTTTCCGACTGCGTCTGTGTCAGCGTTTCAGTTAACGTCAGTGTTTACGTTAGCATCTGTGTCAGTGTGTACGTTAGCATCTGTGTCAGCATTTCCGTAACGTCTATGTCAGCGTTTTCCGTTAGCATTGGCGTTTCCATCAACCTTTCCTGTGGCGTCCGCATCATTGCAACGTCTGCATATCCCATGTAAGCGTTAACTTCAGCATTTGCTTCAGCGTTAGCCTTAGCCCTAGCGTCCGCATCAGCATTTGCATTAGCGTCAGCATACACGTCAGAGCCGGCAAAACTGCCTCAACCTTTGCGTCGGCGTTAGCTTGGCTTTGGCTTCAGCAATCCGCATCAGTAATTGCGTTTTGGAGATCAGCTTCAGCAGTAAGGGTAAACGCTAATTTCTACGCCTGCTTCTACGTAACAACTACGTCAGCGTTTTGTTAGCTTCGACGTCAGTGTTTACATTAGCTTCTACGTCAGCATCTACGTTAGCTTCTACGTCAGCATCTACATTAGTGTCTGTGTCAGCGTTTGTGTTAGCTTCTACGTCAGCGTCTGTGTCAGCGTCTGTATTTACATCTACATCAGCGTCAGCGTTTACATTTGCGTCTGTGTCAGCGTTTACGTTAGCTTCTATGTCATCGTTTACGTTAGCGTCTGTGTCAATGTGTGTTAGCATCTGTGTCAGCATTTATGTTAGCGTCTGCGTCAGTGTTTATATTAGCATCTGCGTCAGTCTTTACGTTAGCATCTGTGTTAACGTGTGTTAGCGTCTGCGTCAGCATTTTCATTAGTGTTTGCATCAGTGTTTCCTTTAGCTTCTACGTCAATGTTTAGGTCTGCGTTAAGGTTCACATTAGCATTGCTGTCATCGTTTGCGTCAGCATTTGCGTTTGCTTTAACATCTGCATCAACATTTGCGTCTGTATTTGCATTAGTGTCTGCATTTGCTTTAGTGTTTGCATCAGCGTGAGCATTTGTGTCAGTGTCCACGTCAACGTTAGAGTCTGTGTAGCATTTACATCAGCGTATGCGTCAGTCTTTGCACCTGCATCAGTATTCACGCTAGTGTTTATGTCAGCGTAAGCGATTGTGTCAACATTTGCGCTAGCGTTTGTGCCAGCATAGCCATCTTCGTCAGCGTTGGTGTTAGTATTTCCATTAGTGTTCGTGTTAGTGTTTGATTTTGTATTAGTGTTAGCATTTTTGTTAGTGTTAGTGTTTGTGTTAGTGTTCAGGTTAATGTTCGTGTTAATGTCAGTTTTAGTGTTAGTGTTCAGGTTAGTGTTAGTGTTTTATTGTGTGTTAATGTTTGTGTTAGTGTTTCCATTAGTGTTAGTGCTAGTCTTTGTTTTTCTGTTAATGTTAGTGTTTGTTTTAGTGTTGAGGTTAATGTTAGCTTAGTTTTCTGGTTAGTATCAGTTTTCGTGTTAGTGTTCAGGTTAGTTAGTGTTAGTGTTGTTTTTAGTGTTAGTTTTTATGGTAGTGTTAGTTTTAGTGCTAGTGTTTAGGTTAATGTTAGTTTTAGTGTAAGTGTTCAGGTTAGTGTTAGTGTTCAAGTTATGTTAGTGTTAATGTTAGTTTTAGTGTTAGAGATTGTGTTAGTGTTTGTTTTTGTGTTAATATTTGTGTTAGTATCTCTGTTAGTGTTAGTTTTAGTGTAAGTGTTCAGGTTAGTGTTAGTGTTCAAGTTAATGTTAGTGTTCGTTTTAGTGTTAAGGTTAATGTTAGAGATTGTGTTAGTGTTAGTATTTGTTTTTGTGTTAATATCTCTGTTAGCATTAGTGTTAGTGATTGTGTTAGCGTTAGTCCTTGTTTTTGTGTTAAGGTTAGCGTAAACGTTAGCATTAGTATTTCTGTTAATGTTAGCATTAGTGTTTATGTTAGTGTTCAGGTTAATGTTAGCTTAGTTTTCAGGTTAGAGTTAGTGTTCAAGTTAATGTTAGTTTTAGTGTTACTGTTGAGGTTAGTGTTAGAGATTGTGTTAGTGTTTGTTTTTGTGTTAATATTTGTGTTAGTATCTCTGTTAACGTTAGTGTTTGTTTTAGTGTTGAAGTTAATGTTAGCTTAGTTTTCTGGTTAGTATCAGTTTTCAGATTAGTGTTTGTGTTACTTTTAGTGTTAGTGCTCAGATCAGTGTTAGTGTTTGTGTTACTGTTTATGGTAGTGTTAGTTTTAGTGCTAGTGTTCAGGCTAATGTTAGTTTTAGTGTAAGTTTTCAGGTTAGTGTTAGTGTTACTTTTAGTGTTAGTGCTCAGGTCAGTGTTAGTGTTTGTATTAGTGTTTACGGTAGTGTTAGTTTTACTGCTGGTGTTCAGGTTAGTGTTAGTTTTAGTGTTAGTGTTCAGGTTAGTTTTCTATTTAATGTTAGTTTTCAGATTTTGTGTTTGTGTTAGTTTTCATGTTAGCGCTAAGTTCACTGTTAGAGCATGTGTGAGTGCAAGTGTTAGAGCATGTGTGAGTGCAAGTGTTAGGGTAAGTGTTATTTTTAAAGTTCGGTTTTAGCTTAAAGTTAGGTTTTCTACTTTCCAGGAAAAAAGTTGATCCCCCTCTAACTTGAGTGGTGTGATATAGTGTGGCAACGTATAGTGTTTCATAGTCTTGTGTGGTGTTGTCTATTGTTGTATAGTGTAGTATGGTATATTGTTTCATAGCATGGTCTGATGTGAGGTCGTACAGTGTTTCGTAGTGTGGTGTTGGATAATGTGGTATGGTATAATGTTTGTCAGTGTGGTGTGGTATGGTATAGGTTGATGTAGTGTGGCTTAGTTTGATTATAATAATACAAATAATAATAACAATAATAATAGTAATAGTAATAATAATTGTTCTTGTTCATTTTCTTTGTCTTCTTCTGTGCTTTTGACTGCTTCTGTGCCTTTGACTGCTTCTGTGCCTTTGACTTCTTCTGTGCCTTTGACTTCTTCTGTGCCTTTGACTTCTTCTGTGCCTTTGACTTCTTCTGTGCCTTTGACTTCTTCTGTGCCTTTGACTTCTCCTCTGCCATCTAAATACCAAAAACAAAGAATGTAAAACATATATGTTGCCTATCTCTCAGACTTTACAAAGTGCTGAGGAGATAAAGTTAATTTAAAGAGCAGTGTACTCATGCACTGTGATCCTATAATGTAGCTTATAAGCTATTTCATAACTAAAAAACAATGTCAAACATCAACAAAAGTATATACAAATATCTTTGAATGTTTAAGTTAAACCTAAATATCTATAAATCATTAGGTTTAGACTGAACTGAGATCATACTTTCTTCCTCTTTTCGTCTTCTTCTTTTCGTCATCTTCGTTTCTCCGTGTCTTCTTTGTCTTTGTTGTCATTTTCATTTTTGTCGTCTGCTTCGTCGTCTTTTTCTTCTTTTCCATCTAAATATAAAAAAAAATTGTAAACAAATATATAGCTGATCTCTCAGACTTTCATGAAACACCGAGGAGATACAGTTAATATAACGAGTGGGGAGCTCATATATATATATGGTATAGCATGGTGTTATGTGGTCTGGTGTAGTACATGGTGTGATGTGGTGTGGTATGATATGGTGAGGCGGGAGGGGGGGGGGCACAACGTTAGATTAATGTTAACAATACACATGTAGCATCCACATGTGATGAGAAGGGGGAAACAGTGTTTTACTAATTTTAACATTACATGTAGCATCCATCTACAGGTGATTAAGTTAAGACTGAGGTGTAATCATATGAAAAGGTCAATTTAAAACTACACTGAAATTCTGCTTAAAATGATGGTCAATGAAGTGTTTACTTACTCAGATCCTTTGAAATAACTTTCTTTCTCTTACTGTAACTGGACATACCTACGAAATAGAAAACAGTCGAATAGACAGTGGTGTGGTGTGGTGTAGTGTGGTTTAGTGTAGTGGACAGTGGTGTGGTGGAGTGGAGTGTGGTTCAATGTAGGGTGGGGGATATGGTGTAGTGGAGTGTGGTGGGATGTAGTGTGGTAGCATGTGATGTGATGTGGCAAGGCGTGGTGAAATGTGATGTGATGTGATGAAATGTGGCGCGGCATGGTGAAATGTGATGTAATGTGATGAAATGAGGCATGGCGTGGTGAAATGAGCCGAGGCAAGGCGAGACGAGATGAGTGATGTGATGTGATATGGTGAGATGTGATGTGATATGGTGAGATGTGGTGTGGTCTGGTGTGGTGTGGTGTGATGTGATGGCGTGCGGAGTGATTTGATGTGGTGCGATGTGATGTGAAATTTTTTCATCCTATTTTTCATGTGCTATCAACTAATCCAATCTCCAAGATGCTTGAAACTGACTTTTCCCCCCAGGAAAACGGTGGGGTGAGGTGGTTCCCCCTTCACCCGGATAACCCCTGCTTACTCGGAATTTTCTCTTTGATTCTATTTTCATGCGTTATCAGTGAATATGACTTCCAAACCAGTCAAAAACAACTAGCTTTGGAGAAAGAGAGGGAAAGAGTTTTGCAGATCTACACCCCACTCACATGTTGTGGGACTTAATCATTTTCGGTATATTTCCTGTGCTATTAATTTCCTATGCTATTTCCTATGCTATTAATTAATCTGACCTAGATGCTTCCAATCAACTTATTTGCCTGGGTTAGGTTTAGGGTTGGGGTAATGTTTAGGGTCTAGTTTTAGGTTTGGAGTAAAGTTTAGGGTTTAGTTTTAGGTTTGGAGTAAAGTTTAGGGTTTAGTTTTAGGTTTGGGGTAATGTTTAGGGTTTAGTTTTATGGTTGGGGTATAGATTAGGGTTTAGTTTAAGGGTTGGGGGTAATGTTTATATTTAGATTTAGCTTTGTTTGGTTTAGATTTAGAGTTTAGAGTTGGGGCTAGATTTAATTTTATGTTTAATTTAGTTTTAGTTTCCAAATCCCAGAAAAAAAAATTGATTCAGAGCAACTAAAAGGTCAGATTAGTTGATAGCACTCAAAAGGAGACCGAAGAAAAATCATTAGGGTATATATCTACAAAACGACAATGGTTTTTCCACCTGCTTTACCCCTCCTTTTTCCTAGAACAACTAATCATTTCCAACTGGTTTGGAGGTCATATTCGTTGATAACATATAAAATCTCTTAGAGAAAACTCTGGGGTTAAATGAGAGAAGTGCATCCACCTAAGTTTTCCATGAAGAGAGAGTCAATAACAAACATCTTTGAGTTCGGATTAGTTCATAACTGTTTCTACTTTAGGCACAAGGCCAGCAATTACCCAGTGCATTACTGGTACTTTATTTTATCGACCCCGTAAGGATGAAAGGCAAAGTCAACCTCGGCGGGATTTGAACTCAGATCGTAAAGGGACGTAACTATGCTGGAAAGCATGGTGTCTGACCCTCTACCGATACTGCCAATCCTAACACATGAAAAAATGATGAGGAAAAAATTTTGGGTGTTATGTGGTGTGGAGTAATGTGGTGTTGTGCAGTGCGGTGTTGTGCAGTGCGGTATTGTGCAGTGCGGTGCAGTGAGGTTCTTCATCTTTCTATTCATCTTCTTTGTTTTGTCTTCCATCTAAAAAAAAAATATATATATATAAAACCTATATGTAGCCAATCTCTCAGACTTTTACAAAGTTCCAAGGAGATAAATTTAATATAAGTGGTGTGTTCCTGAACAGAGATACTACAAAATAGCTTAAAAGCTATATATATATATATACATATATATATATAAATAAATACACATGGGTGTGTATGATTGTGTATAGAAGATTATATTAAAAAAAAAAAGGAAATGGGAAGAAAATTTTTCACACCAAGATCAATAGCTTGGTGCGATGTAGTATGGTGTAACTTGGTATGGTGTGGTTTGGTTCGGTTTGGTGAAGTTATGAAATGGAAACCAATTGTAAACGATAGATTCCCATGTCATATCCATTGATAATGTGTGGGAAAATAGTCATTTGCAAGCACCTTTGATGTTAATTTGAGGTGGTAACCACAAAAAAAAAAAAAAGAAAGCAGGTAGCAAATTTGTTACATTAATGTCCGTGTGATGTAAATGGTAGGAGTAGGTGTCTGTAATAAATTTACCATATAGGGAAGTATGGTTATGGTGAAGTATATGGTGTGGATTGAGGTAGATTAATGTGCTGTGGTGTGCTTTGTTATAAGTGAGAATTTAAATTTCCACTTTGATTTATGTTAGAAAAAAAATTTTTCCTTCATTTTTGCATGTGTTAACTTCCAAGAAGCTCGCAGTGGACTATGCTTTTAGCATATTAACAAAAAATATGACTTCCGCTGCAATAAAAAATGACTAGCTTTGTAAATGGTATTTCCACCCACATCCTCCCTCTTTTTTCTACAAAGCTAGTCATTTTCGACAGTTTTCCATGTCATAATTATTGATAATATGTGCGAAGCACCTTTGATGTCAGACTGGGTGGTAAGAACATACAAAAAAAAACAAAAAAACAGGAAGAAAATTTTTCACACTGAGATCAAAAGCATGGTGTGATGTAGAATGGTGTAGTTTGTTATGGTGTGGTTTGGATTGTTGTAATTATGACATGGGAACCTATTGCAAATGATAGGTTTCCATGTTATATACATTGATAATGTGTAAAAAAATAGTCATTTTTGAGCACCTTTGATATCAGATTGGGTGGTAAGCACACACACACACACAGAAAAAAAAAAACAGGAAGAAAAATGTTCTCACTGAGATTAATAGCATGGTGTGATGTAGTATGGTGTAGTTTGTTATGGTGTGGTTTGGTTTGGTGTAGTTTGGTATGGTTTAGTTTGGTGTAGTTATAACATGGAAACCTATCATAAATTTACCAAGGTATGATATAATCTGGTTTGGTATAGTGTAGGTTAGTGTGCTGTGGTGTGTTATTGTGTTGCATCGTATAGCGTGGTTCTCTTTAGATTAAAATCATTAAAATGTAATGCCTATCTTCTATATCTTAAAGAGTGACCTTAAATGTGATTGCAAATGACTTTTTTCTCTGGATTAATGTTAGGGTAAGTTTTACTGTTAATGGTAAGTTTATTGTTAGTGACTGTGTTACTGTCACTGTTACTCTTACAGTTACTGTTTGCGTTACTGTCTGCATCAGCGTTAGTATTTGCATAAGCGTCTATGTAAGCTTTTGTGTTAGTGTCTAAGTAGACTGGTGTTAGCATCTGCGTTAGTGTTTGCGTAAGTGTCAGCATTTGCGTCAGCGTCTGCATTGGTGATAGTGATTGTGTCAGCATTTCCCTTAGCGTGTGAGTCAACATTATTGTTTGTTTCAGTGCCTGCCTCTACGTCAGCATTATCATTAGCGTCCGTGTCAGTGTCAGCGTGCACGTCAGCCTTTGCATTAGTGTTTGATCAGTGTTTGCATTTGTGTAGGGGTTAGCATTTGCGTCAGCATCAGCATTCACATTAGCATTAGCGTTTGCGACAGCGTTTCCTTTATCGTCTGTGTCAGTGTTTCCGTTAGCGTCTGTGTCAGCGTGTACGTTAGCTTCTATGTCAGTCTTTCCGTTAGCTTCTACGTCAGCATTTCCGACCGCGTCTGTGTCAGCCTCAGTATTTACATCTACATCAGCGTCAGCGTTTCAGTTAACGTCAGCGTTTACGTTAGCTTCTACGTCAGTGTTTCCGTAATGTCTACGTCAGCGTTTTCCGTTAGCATTAGCGTTTCCATTAACCTTTCCTGTGGCGTCCGCATCATTGCAGCGTCTGCATATCCCATGTAAGCGTTAACTTCAACATTTGCGTCAGCGTTAGCGTTAGCCTTAGCCCTAGCGTCCGCATCAGCATTTGCGTTAGCGTCAGCATACACGTCAGCGCCGGCAAAACTGCCTCAACCTTTGCCTCAGCGTTAGCTTGGCTTTGGCTTCAGCAATCCGCATCAGTAATTGCGTTTTGGAGATCAGCTTCGGCAGTAAGGGTAAACGCTAACTTCTACGCCTGCTTCTACGTTAACAACTACGTCAGCGTTTTGTTAGCTTCTACGTCAGCAACTAAGTTAGCTTCTACGTCAGCGTCTACGTTAACATCTACGTCATCGTTTACGTTAGCTTCTACGTCAGCATCTACATTAGTGTCTGTGTCAGTGTTTGTGTTAGCTTCTACGTTAGCGTCTGTGTCAGCGTCTGTATTTACATCTACATCAGGGTCAGCATTTACATTTACGTTAGCGTCTGTGTCAACGTGTGTTAGCATCTGTGTCAGCGTCTGCGTCAGTGTTTATATTAGCATCTGCGTCAGTGTTTACGTTAGCATCTGTGTTAACGTGTGTCAGCGTCTGCGTCAGCATTTTCATTAGTGTTTGCATCAGTGTTTCCTTTAGCTTCTATGTCAATGTTTACGTCTGCGTTAAGGTTCACATTAGCATCGCTGTCATTGTTTGCGTCAGCATTTGCGTTTGCTTTAACATCTGCATTTGCATTAGTGTCTGCATTTGCTTTAGTGTTTGCATCAGCGTGAGTATTTGTGTCAGTGTCCACATCAGCGTTAGAGTCTGTGTAGCATTTACATCAGCGTGTGCGTCAGAGTCTTAAGTCAGCATTCGCCTTTGCACCTGCATCAGTATTCACATTAGTGTTTGTGTCAGCGTAAGCGATTGTGTCAACATTTGCGCTAGCGTTTGTGCTAGCATAGCCATCTTCGTCAGCGTTGGTGTTAGTGTTTCCATTAGTGTTCGTGTTAGTGTTTGATTTTGTATTAGTGTTAGCATTTTTGTTAGTGTTAGTGTTTGTGTTAGTGTTCAGGTTAATGTTGACTTAGTTTTCTGGTTAGTGTTAGTTTTCAGGTTAGGGCTCGTGTTACTTTTAGTGTTAGTGCACAGGTTAGTGGTTTATGGTAGTGTTAGTGTTCAGGTTAATGTCAGTTTTAGTGTTAGTGTTTACGGTAGTGTTAGTTTTAGTGTTAGTGTTATTTTTTCCATTAGTGTTAGTGTTTTCTTTTGTGTTAGTGTTTCCATTAGTGTTAGTGCTAGTCTTTGTTTTTCTGTTAATGTTAGTGTTTGTTTTAGTGTTGAGGTTAATGTTAGCTTAGTTTTCTGGTTAGTATCAGTTTTCGTGTTAGTGTTCAGGTTAGTTAGTGTTGTTTTTAGTGTTAGTTTTTATGGTAGTGTTAGTTTTAGTGCTAGTGTTTAGGTTAACGTTAGTTTTAGTGTAAGTGTTCAGGTTAGTGTTAGTTTTAGTGTTAAGGTTAATGTTAGAGATTGTGTTAGTGTTAGTATTTGTTTTTGTGTTAATATTTGTGTTAGTATCTCTGTTAGCATTAGTGTTTGATGTTTCCATTAGTGTTAGTGATTGTGTTAGCGTTAGTCTTTGTTTTTTTGTTATTGTTAGCATTAGTATTTCTGTTACTGTTAGCATGAGTGTTTGTGTTAGTGTTCAGGTTAATGTTAGCTTAGTTTTCAGGTTAGTGTTAGTGTTCAGGTTAATGTTAGCTTAGTTTTCAGGTTAGAGTTAATGTTAGTTTTAGTATTGAGGTTAGTGTTTGTTTTTGTGTTAATATTTGTGTTAGTATCTCTGTTAGCATTAGTGATTGATGTTTCCATTAGTGTTAGTGATTGTGTTAGTGTTAGTCTTTGTTTTTGTGTTAATGTTAGCATTAGTATTTCTGTTACTGTGAGCATGAGTGTTTGTGTTAGTGTTCAGGTTAATGTTAGCTTAGTTTTCAGGTTAGTGTTAGTGTTCAAGTTAATGTTAGTTTTAGTGTTAGAGATTGTGTTAGTGTTTGTTTTGTGTTAGTATCTCTGTTAGTGTTAGTTTTAGTGTAAGTGTTCAGGTTAGTGTTAGTTTTAGTGTTAAGGTTAATGTTAGAGATTGTGTTAGTGTTAGTATTTGTTTTTGTGTTAGTATCTCTGTTAGCATTAGTGTTTGATGTTTCCATTAGTGTTAGTGATTGTGTTAGCGTTAGTCTTTGTTTTTTTGTTATTGTTAGCATTAGTATTTCTGTTACTGTTAGCATGAGTGTTTGTGTTAGTGTTCAGGTTAATGTTAGCTTAGTTTTCAGGTTAGTGTTAGTGTTCAGGTTAATGTTAGCTTAGTTTTCAGGTTAGAGTTAATGTTAGTTTTAGTGTTAGTGTTGAGGTTAGTGTTTGTTTTTGTGTTAATATTTGTGTTAGTATCTCTGTTAGCATTAGTGATTGATGTTTCCATTAGTGTTAGTGATTGTGTTAGCGTTAGTCTTTGTTTTTGTGTTAATGTTAGCATAAGTATTTCTGTTACTGTGAGCATGAGTGTTTGTGTTAGTGTTCAGGTTAATGTTAGCTTAGTTTTCAGGTTAGTGTTAGTGTTCAAGTTAATGTTAGTTTTAGTGTTAGTGTTTGTTTTTGTGTTAGTATCTCTGTTAGTGTTAGTTTTAGTGTAAGTGTTCAGGTTAGTGTTAGTGTTCAAGTTAATGTTAGTGTTAGTTTTAGTGTTAAGGTTAATGTTAGAGATTGTGTTAGTGTTAGTATTTGTTTTTGTGTTAATATTTGTGTTAGTATCTCTGTTAGCATTAGTGTTTGATGTTTCCATTAGTGTTAGTGATTGTGTTAGCGTTAGTCTTTGTTTTTGTTTTCAGGTTAGCGTTAATGTTAGCATTAGTATTTCTGTTAGTGTTCAGGTTAATGTTAGCTTAGTTTTCAGGTTAGAGTTAGAGATTGTGTTAGTGTTTGTTTTTGTGTTAATATTTGTGTTAGTATCTCTGTTCGCATTAGTGTTTGTTTTAGTGTTGAAGTTAATGTTAGCTTAGTTTTCTGGTTAGTATCAGTTTTCAGATTAGTGTTTGTGTTAGTGTTACTTTTAGTGTTAGTGCTCAGGTCAGCGTTAGTGTTTGTATTAGTGTTTACGGTAGTGTTAGTTTTACTGCTGGTGTTCAGGTTAGTGTTAGTGTCAGTTTTAGTGTTAGTGTTCAGGTTAGTTTTCTATTTAATGTTAGTTTTCAGATTTTGTGTTTGTGTTAGTTTTCATGTTAGCGCTAAGTTCACTGTTAGAGCATGTGTGAGTGCAAGTGTTAGGGTAAGTGTTATTTTTAAAGTTCGGTTTTAGCTTAAAGTTAGGTTTTCTACTTTCCAGGAAAAAAGTTGATCCCCTCTAACTGGAGTGGTGTGATATAGTGTGGTAAAATATAGTGTTTCATAGTCTTGTGTGGTGTTGTCTATTGTTGTATAGTGTAGTATGGTATATTGTTTCACAGCATGGTCTGATATGAGGTCGTACAGTGTTTCGTAGTGTGGTGTTGGATAATGTGGTATGGTATAATGTTTGTCAGTGTGGTGTGGTATGGTATAGGTTGATGTAGTGTGGCTTAGTTTGATTATAATAATACAAATAATAATAACAATAATAATAGTAATAGTAATAATAATTGTTCTTGTTCATTTTCTTTGTCTTCTTCTGTGCTTTTGACTGCTTCTGTGCCTTTGACTTCTTCTGTGCCTTTGACTTCTTCTGTGCCTTTGACTTCTCCTCTGCCATCTAAATACCAAAAACAAAGAATGTAAAACATATATGTTGCCTATCTCTCAGACTTTACAAAGTGCTGAGGAGATAAAGTTAATTTAAAGAGCAGTGTACTCATGCACTGTGATCCTATAATGTAGCTTATAAGCTATTACATAACTAAAAAACAATGTCAAACATCAACAAAAGTATATACAAATATCTTTGAATGTTTAAGTTAAACCTAAATATCTATAAATCATTAAGTTTAGACTGAACTGAGATCATACTTTCTTCTTTTCGTCTTCTTCTTTTCGTCATCTTCGTTTCCCCGTGTCTTCTTTGTCTTTGTTGTCATTTTCATTTTAGTCGTCTGCTTCGTCGTCTTTTTCTTCTTTTCCATCTAAATATAAAAAAAAATTGTAAACAAATATATAGCTGATCTCTCAGACTTTCACGAAACACCGAGGAGATACAGTTAATATAACGAGTGGGGAGCTCATATATATATATGGTATAGCATGGTGTTATGTGGTCTGGTGTAGTACATGGTGTGATGTGGTGTGGTATGATATGGTGAGGCGGGGGGGGGACACACACAACGTTAGATTAATGTTAACAATACACATGTAGCATCCACATGTGATGAGAAGGGGGAAACAGTGTTTACTAATTTTAACATTACATGTAGCATCCATCTACAGGTGGTTAAGTTAAGACTGAGGTGTAATCATATGAAAAGGTCAATTTAAAACTACACAGATTCTGCTTAAAATGATGGTCAATGCAGTGTTTACTTACTCAGATCCTTTGAAATAACTTTCTTTCTCTTACTGTAACTGGA
The DNA here is from genome assembly GCA_964016885.1 of Eledone cirrhosa. Taxonomy (NCBI): domain Eukaryota; kingdom Metazoa; phylum Mollusca; class Cephalopoda; order Octopoda; family Eledonidae; genus Eledone; species Eledone cirrhosa. The sequence goes on along the minus strand of OZ024742.1, from coordinate 301,620,206 downwards.
CATACCTACGAAATAGAAAACAGTCGAATAGACAGTGGTGTGGTGTGGTGTAGTGTGGTTTAGTGTAGTGTAGTGGAGTGTGGTTTAGTGTAGTGGACGGTGGTGTGGTGTAGTGTAGTGGAGTGTGGTTTAGTGTAGTGGACAGTGGTGTGGTGTAGTGGAGTGTGGTGTGGTTCAATGTAGGGTGGGGGATATGGTGTAGTGGAGTGTTGTGGGATGTAGTGTGGTAGCATGTGATGTGATGGCATGTGATATGATGTGATGTGGCGAGGCGTGGTGAAATGGGATGTGATGTGATGAAATGTGGCATGGCGTGGTGATATGTGATGTGATGTGATGAAATGTGGCGTGGTGTGGTGAAATGAGGCGAGTTGAGACGAGATGAGTGATGTGATGTGATATGGTGAGATGTGGTGTGGTCTGATGTGATGTGATGTGGTGTGGTGTGATGTGATGTGAAATGTTTTCATCCTATTTTTCATGTGCTATCAACTAATCCAATCTCCAAGATGCTTGAAACTGACTTTTCCCCTCCAGGAAAACGGCGGGGTGAGGTGGTTCCCCCTTCACCCGGATAACCCCTGCTTACTCGGAATTTTCTCTTTGATTCTATTTTCATGCGTTATCAGTGAATATGACTTCCAAACCAGTCAAAAACAACTAGCTTTGGAGAAAGAGAGGGAAAGAGTTTTGCAGATCTACACCCCACTCACATGTTGTGGGACTTAATCATTTTCGGTATATTTCCTGTGCTATTAATTTCCTATGCTATTTCCTATGCTATTTCCTGTGCTATTTCCTGTGCTATTAATTAATCTGACCTAGATGCTTCCAATCAACTTATTTCCCTGGGTTAGGTTTAGGGTAATTTTTAGGGTTTAGTTTTAGGGTTGGGGTAAAGTTTAGGGTTTAGTTTTAGGGTTGAGGTAATGTTTAGGGTCTAGTTTTAGGGTTGGAGTAAAGTTTAGGTTAAAGTTTAGGATTTAGTTTTAGGTTTGGGGTAAAGTTTAGGGTTTAGATTTAGGTTTGGGGTAATGTTTAGGGTCTAGTTTTAGGGTTTAGTTTAAGGGTTGGGGTAATGTTTATATTTAGATTTAGCTTTGTTTGGTTTAGATTTAGAGTTTAGAGTTGGGGCTAGATTTAATTTTATGTTTAATTTAGTTTTAGTTTCCAAATCCCAGAAGAAAAAAAATTGATTCAGAACAACTAAAAGGTCAGATTAGTTGATAGCACTCAAAAGGAGACCGAAGAAAAATCATTAGGGTATATATCTACAAAACAACAATGGTTTTTCCACCTGCTTTACCTCTCCTTTTTCCTAGAACAACTAATCATTTCCAACTGGTTTGGAGGTCATATTCGTTGATAACATATAAAATCTCTTAGAGAAAACTCTGGGGTTAAATGAGAGAAGTGCATCCACCTAAGTTTTCCATGAAGAGAGAGTCAATAACAAACATCTTTGAGTTCGGATTAGTTCATAACACATGAAAAAATGCTGAGGAAAATTTTTTTGGGTGTTATGTGGTGTGGAGTACTGTGGTGCGGTGCAGTGTGGTGTTGTGCAGTGCGGTGTTGTGCAGTGCGGTGCAGTGAGGTTCTTCATCTTTATCTTTCTCTTCTTCATCTTTGTATTCATCTTCTTTGTTTTGTCTTCCATCTAAACAAAAAAAAATATATATATAAAACATCAAAACATCTATGTAGCCAATCTCTCAGACTTTTACGAAGCTCTAGGGAGATAAATTTAATATAAGTGGTGTGTTCCTGAACAGAGATACTACAAAATAGCTTAAAAGCTATATATATATATATACATATATATATATATAAATAAATATACACGGGTGTGTATGATTTTGTATAGAAGATTATATTAATAAAAGGAATTCCAACTTTGTCTGATTTACTCGTTTTATTTACAATCCTTTAAAATTATAATGGTATTAGAATGAAATAGTATGGTAGAATATTAAGTGTTAATTGAACAAGTAATTTCATACTTTCGCAATATTCAGGTTCATATTCTGTGGTGACAGTCAAGTTTACAATTTTCAACTGTAATGAGATGGGTAAATTTTGTGCCTTATATACAGTGAAAAGCGGCTACAGAATGCTAAATTTTGCAAACTGTATTTCGACCAATCGATGTGTAGTTTCACTGGATTACTGAAGCTGATTGGTTTAGGCATCACGGTTGGTTGGGCATGTCTAACGACTTCTATTTGGCCCTATTCAAAGCATCAATTGTTTTGCTATTTTTAGAAATGATGAAAATAGCATTTTCTAGGGTTTTTCCTTATATATCCTTACCAGAAGACGTGACAGAGTGTCTATTGTAAACACTAAATCCCTCCCCCATGAATAATGCACCTCTCAACATAGACTCATAATTAGCGACCTCATAGTCAGGACGAGACGTTCTCGACAACAGAAGAGGACTATCCTCAGGAGAAAAATATGAAGCTAAAAGGACCCCACAGCCAGTAATAAATTTAAAAGCATATTACTTGATGCTTTCGACTGTAAGGGAGAGCAATTAGAGTCGTACAATATAGAGGAACAGTGGGATTTCCTGAAAGCAAACTTGCTGATGGCGACAGATGAAGTCTGCGGCTGGAGCAGGCCTATAGGCAGGAGGAGAGTAACGTGGTGGTGGAACAGTAAGGTGGAGGAGTCAATTAAGGCCAAAAAGCAGGCTTGGAAAGTATGGCGGGATGGGGGAAGTAGAGAAGACTATTAAGTGGCCAGGAGGGAAGCTAGGAGACAAGTGTACTTCGCAAGAAGAGAAGCAGAGGAAAGAAAGTTCAAGCATGTTCTACAACGCGAGGACCAAAAACGTGAGGTGTTCAGGATTGCTAGGCAATGTGTCAAGGAAAACCGTGATATTATCGGGGAGAAGTGTGTACTTAACGATGATGGCGTACTTGCCATCACTGACGCTGATAAGAAGGTAGCTTGGAAGTGTCACTACGAAAGGCTACTAAATGAGGAGAATAAATGGGAGAAAGACAGTCTCCCCCACATCGATCCAACAGAGGGACCAGCAGTGCTAGTTGAAGGTAGTATAATAAGTAAGGCAATCAAAGATATGAAGATGGGTAAGGCGGCTGGGCCTTCGGAAATAGTTGCTGAAATGCTGAAAGCATCTGGAACGGTGGGACACACTCTGGTCACCCGGATAGTAAACCAAGTCATACAGAATGGAGTTGTTCCGAAGGACTGGCGTAGCAGCATGATCATTAACTGCTACAAGGGTAAAGGAGATGCCCTAGATATGGGTAACTATAGAGGCATTAAATTAATCGACCAGGTCATGAAGGTCACAGAAAAAGTAATAGCGCAACTAATCAGAGAGCGAATTGATCTAGATGAAATGCAGTTCGGGTTTGTGTCAGGTAAAAGTACCACAGACGCTCTTTTCATTGTACGACAACTACAGGAGAAGTACCTAGCTAAAAGTAAACCCCTATACTTAGCTTTTGTCGACTTGGAGAAAGCCTTTGACAGAGTCCCCCGTTCCATTATCTGGTGGGCTCTTAGAAAACTAGGTGTTGATGAATGGCTTGTGAGAGCTATACAAGCCATGTATAAAGAAACAGTCAGCAAGGTTAGAATTAACAATGAATATAGTGAAGAGTTTAGCATAAATGTTGGTGTTCATCAGGGCTCCGTTCTTAGCCCCCTACTATTTATTATTGCCCTTCAGGCTATAACAGTGGAGTTCAAGGCCGGCTGCCCATGGGAACTCCTATACGCAGATGATCTAACGCTCATAGCTGATTCAATGGCTGAACTAGAGAAGAAATTCCAAACATGGAAGCATGGCCTAGAATCAAAAGGCCTTAAAATTAACCTGTCTAAGACTAAAGTTCTAGTTTGTAGGAAGGAAAATAGGGCACCGGTCCCATCCGGGAAATGGCCATGCTCAGTGTGTAGAAAAGGAGTAGGTAGAAACTCCATTTTATGTCCCAAATGCAAAGTATGGGTGCATAAAAGATGTAGTTGGATCACAGGTAAGCTAACTAAGAATATAGATTTTATATGTGGCCGGTGCTTTGGTAGCAGCAAGTGCCCACCAATACTAGCTCATTCCATTGCACAGATGGTTCTTTTAGAAATAGTGGACACCTTCCGTTACTTGGGTGACAAAATCAGCAGTGGTGGAGGGTGCTCTGAAAGTACAGTAGCTAGAGTCAGAACTGGATGGAAAAAGTTCAGAGAGCTTATACCACTATTAGACGCTAAAGTGTTCTCTCTAAAAATGAAAGGCAGGCTGTATGATGCCTGCATACGAACAGCAATGTTACATGGCAGTGAGACCTGGGCATTGTGTGCAGAGGATATACGCAGACTAGAGAGGAACGAAGCTTGCATGCTCCGCTGGATGTGTAATAGTAATATACGTGAACGGCAAAGCATAAACGAACTAGGGGAAAAATTAGAAATAAGAGGGATCAGATGTTGTTTACTCGAGAGAAGACTACGTTGGTACGGTCACGTGATGCGCATGAAAGACGACAGCTGTATAAAAAAGTGCAGGGCGATAAAAATAGACGGTAGCCACGGAGTAGGCAGACCCAGAAAAAAACCTGGGACGACTTGATAAATTCCGACCTCACACACTTACACCTCTCCAAGACAATGTCACTGGACCGAGATCGTTGGCGCTACACAGTAATACAGAAGACTCGCCTTACCTAAGTACAAAGTGAAACCTACTACAGTCAGTAGGCACCTCTAACAAAAATACACCCCCTTCCCACTGCCCCCACCCCATCCACACCACCCCTTTCAATGTAAAGTTATGTTGGTACCACAACATCCAGTCCGAAACAAATGAGGTCGTGTAGGTCAGTGGTCGCCAACATGGGTTCCGCGGAACCTTGGGGTTCCGTAGAACAAACTCCGGGTTCCTTAAAAAAATAAATATTTACATTACCATTAATATTTTGGGTTTTCTGAAAAAGGTGCAAAGAAAATGCCAAAGGTGCAATGTATAAATGAACGAGTACTATTGTAGTGTACACAGGTTCTCCACTCCAATTCGTGGAAAACACTACTTTTAGTTTCTCACTTGAATTAGTAGAAAAACACTGTTCTGAGATTCGTGGAAATTGAATACTTTCAATTTCACATCAATTCTTGGAAAGACATAGTTTTCTGAATTCCGAGGATTTGACTACTACTGATAATACACTAATTGAACTTAGAAATTGACCAATCACGAACAAGTAAATGTTGGTCGATGACAGCATAACTTTAAACTGAAAACTTCAGTTCAGCGAGGTCTCTCAGCCGAGAGACAGGGTCAGTTCGCTGTTCTCACAACGTAAGTTCAGTAGAATGTTTTCAATAGAGAACACCTTTTAATCTGCTGTCCTCACAAAAGCTTTAAAGTCGCCTAAAGTTTCCTCGCAGAGTGAACTCGCTTACTAGTCGTTTTCAACATGCATCCAGTTCCACAGACAATTCTAAATAAGAACACGTTACATTCTGTTGTACTTTGTACAGAAAATATAACGCCTGTAAAGTTTCGACTACTAACAAAGGTAATTTTGCATTCCATGCATACACTATCAACTTTGCCACACATGTATTCATTTGATGACATCTGCATTCACAATTGAGAAATTACTTCATACAATAAATATATATGTCCACAAGCATTTGACTAAACTTTATTTGTTCCAATCTAATATATGTTTAACGCAGCCTAAAGCCTTCTTATATTATATCTAACTTTGAGTCAAAATAGATAGAAGATATCTGAATTAATTTCCAATACCATCGTCATATCTTCTACACTATCAGCTGATCTGCATTTTTTGCACCTTTTAGTATGGCGGATATTTAAATATATTTACATTACCAATAATATTTAATACGACCCTAAAGTAGTATATGCAGGAAGTGCTGGACTCTGAAAAAAATTTCTTCTAGTTGTTTATAAATTTGCACCTTTTTCAGTAACCTCTAATATTTTAATATTATTATAAGACTTTAAATAATATGTTTGCCATCCTAAAATGGAGAAATTTCAATTTTTAAAAATTAAAATTTTTTTTTAACTAGTTAAGTTTTTCCAAATATCTAAAATTAAAGTTAATTTAAGTACTTTCTGTAATTAAAAAAACTGTTAATTTCTCTTGTTTATTAATGTCATGGCAATATCCAATTTTAGCGGCATTTAGGCCGCTTGCTTGCTGCTTACTTCAATGTATGAGGCTATTCCAACAAATTTACATTCCCCCCTTTTTTTAGCCGTTAAAAGAAATATAGATTTATTTATTTTTTTTGCGATTTATTAGAGAGGGGGGTGCTCCCTTCTCTTACATGTACAAGCCGATATAGAGAGATGGCCCACGTACACGGGCCATTATTGCTACTTTCACCCATCTTTCATGGAATTGGCTGGGACTGAGTGCCTTTTTCTCCAAGAGGACCATTTGTTGGCCGGCGACATATCCCCACAGTTTCCTCGTTGCAAACGCATCTGGGACATTTCTTTTCCAAGGGGTTTCCGTCCCGGAATCCGTGTCTGTAGAGCCTTTCCCGAACGGGCAGGGCCTCTCGGTATAATAGTAAGTATTAGCGGTTGTAATAAAAATGCAATCAAAATGTAATAAATACCTTCACTGATTTCTTTCCTTATATTATCAACAGAAGTTAGTATGTCACCCAAAGTTCGCTTTGTATGTTCCCGAATAGCAGTGAATTTTGATAAAATTGTTTCTAATTCCTTCTCCACAGTAAGACAAATATCCATGGGTAGTTGAAGAGGATAAGTATGAAAGAACAGTCATTTAAATTTACAGATGGACAGATGTGGTGTTTGGCGGGGTTTGAGATATATAGAAAAATAATTATTTACAGAAAAAGAAAATAATAAAGAATTATTATAATTTTTTTAAAGATTTATATCTTTTTGGACTTTTGGAAGCAAATTTTAAACTGTATATCGCAACAATAAAAAAGAAAGAAAATATTTCTTTAAACAATATATTGTTCCGATATACAGTTTAAAATCTTTGGGAAACATCTACCGTCTCCACTCATAAAGCTGTCATTTCGCCACCGCCACATGAATTCATTCAAATATGACAAACATGGATCGGCTAGTGCCGTTTATTTTTTTTATTTTTTTTTTGGCATGAGACCAGAGTCCTTCAATATGTTGGGTATGCGTTCTGATACCGGATCGACAAAATTTAGTGAATGATTCACTGTAGAGTGTTGATAATTAACAGGCATATGTCGTATGTATCATGGATCCACTCAGCACATGGTTTTGTATAATGGGTAGCAGGGTCTCAGCAGTGCGATCTGGGATTTCTTTAAGAAAAATTTTTCTGGGATTATTGGTATCGATCCCACCAATGACCCAATGGCCTTCATGCCAGGTCTCACGAGCGTACTTTCGATGAAAGTATTTACTTTCATCGATTTGTACAACTATTGGGACTCCGTCATCATCCATTCCACCTAGTTTTGATGGGTTTCGATCCACCCATTCACTGCACACGTCCCGTAAAAAGTTGCACCAGTCAATAATGGTGTTTTCACTACACCGAATCTCGTCAGCAATAATAATATTTTCGAACCCAATTGACCAGAAGTAAATCATATAAATCATTTGATGTAAATCTAAGTGGCCTCGAAAAAAAAATGACCCAGAACGGACAGATTTTCTTAAACTGCATACCTTACATTTCCATCGAAATTGGTCGATTACTTCTTTGTAACTTACAAACGAACAGGAAATATTACATGAAGGACAGTTCATAGTGTTTGAAAGTAATCGGTTCCGAGCCATACATTCGATAATACTGAGTTTGTTTGCAGTTAAAATCGCCAGTTCCCTCATTTTCAAATCCATATTTAACGTCTGCTGTGATGAATTAACATTTTCAACAATGAAAATTGGTGCAGGTGGACGTCCTGGCATTTTCTTTATTCAGAATTTCGGTTTAAAATCAATTAGAACTATGTTATTTCACCTTTAACAATATCTGCATTGAAATGACCGGCAGGGAGCTAGTTATGCCAATTCGTGTAAAATACCCAAAGATTATGTATATTAATATAAGTTTCACTTTATTGTGGAAAATAACCCAAAATTATAAATATTAGCCCTCTGTCGGTGATTATCTTATAATTGATTTTAAACTGAAATTCATAAAGTGAAACTTATATTAATATACATAATCTTTGGGTATTTTACACGAATTGGCATAAAATTACGACAAAAGGATGTTTGGAAAAAATCAATGATAGATATCAAGGTAGCCAACCGCTCTTGGCCAGAGAACGACTGGACATCCATCTATCCATCACCCAAAGATACAATGTAATAAAGTAAAAGTAATAGAAGAGCTCAAAGTTCAAAATATAGTTCACAGGTGTGCAATCACATGACAGCAGGAAAGAAAGTGTGTTCCAGAGAATGAATGCAGGTGGTTTCTGTTCTGTGGTATATCGTGAAATTTCCAACCTCCGAATGGATTTTCTCACAGGAAGAGTGCTGCAAAAATGAATTCTCTGGCTTTGGTGAAGCTGTATTGATGTATTGCTGTTGCTGTTATATTGTTGTTGCTGCTGCTGTTGTCTCGCTGAGTGAGCGTATTCGGTGTTTAAATTCACAGTAAAAAATTTTTTTTTAGAAAAAATGAGTTGCGCAAAGTGCTAGAAATAGCAGCCGAAGTTGATGGTCGATGTTGAGAATGCGTTGACCTGGAAGGGTCAAGAGGCCAGCGACCAGAGAAATAAGCATTCTTAATAAATGCGCGGTTATCAACGGTAAATTTACATTGTAAATTTATAAACCGGCAAATAGAAGAATATAGCTTAAGGCTGAAGAATCCTTGGTGAGAAATGTTATCTCTGGCGTGCGGCTGTCTGTGAGTAGAGACATCTCTGTGAATCGAGAATTTATGCTGCCTACACGTGCCAATACAAGGTTGAAAAAAATAATATTTCTAACGCGCGAGAAAATGATAGTGCAATTTTGAAAGTGACAATGATGAAAAAGAAAGGCTTCACTCAGCATAATTATTGGTGTGAACTTTGGAAAAAAACAAAAAACTTGAACGATGAAGAAAACGATGAACAAAAAGGCAATGGTTCATCGAAAATAAATGTTCCTGTTGAAATGTTTTTTTAAAGAATATCAAATTTCTTTTTTTTTTTTGTGTGTTTTGAAAGAGTTCGTTGTAAGAAACGAGAAACATATATATATATCGTGAAATGTTTTTTTTTTTTTTTTTTTGTTTTGAAAGTGTTCGTTGTAAGAAACGAGAAACATATATATATATTGGTGAAATGCGACAGTTAATTGATGCGTGAGAGAAAAAGTATGTCTGTGCGAATTCCACATGTGCGTGTGTGCGTGTCCTTGAGTATTTTCATAGTTTGTCGCTAAATTTGCTGTGTATTCGTAATGTTACTCACAAAACCAGATGTGCTATTTTTTTTTTTTTTTTTTTGGGGGGGGGGGGGGGGGGGGGGTGACCACTTATAGCGATGAACGGCTGCGTGTTCGTATCACGTCAGGGTCACCAATATAGCGAGATTACTGAGGTTGTATGAATGTAACAAAACGAGACATGTCAAAGATAGATGTTGTTAGAATGAAGCAAAGTTAGTAGTTACCGTTTTGATTGCCAGGCAAACGCGGCTGACAGAGGCCGCCTGGCCTTAGCCAGGCGCCTGTTGGCCAAATGAATGGCGGAGCCCAATGAGAGGCTCTTGACCTGGTGCCGAAAAGGCAATGAGAGAAAGGAAGCTTAAAGTTGTTAGTTTTATAGGGCTCTGACCGGAAGTTGCAGAAAGGGTTCCACTTCCCGTCTAGATCCTAATCAAAACAAGGGAGACAACCGCTACAGGTCATTGGTGGGATCGATACCAATAATCCCAGAAAAATTTTTCTTAAAGAAATCCCAGATCGCACTGCTGAGACCCTGCTACCCATTATACAAAACCATGTGCTGAGTGGATCCATGATACATACGACATATGCCTGTTAATTATCAACACTCTACAGTGAATCATTCACTAAATTTTGTCGATCCGGTATCAGAACGCATACCCAACATATTGAAGGACTCTGGTCTCATGCCAAAAAAAAAATAAAAAAAATAAACGGCACTAGCCGATCCATGTTTGTCATATTTGAATGAATTCATGTGGCGGTGGCGAAATGACAGCTTTATGAGTGGAGACGGTAGATGTTTCCCAAAGATTTTAAACTGTATATCGGAACAATATATTGTTTAAAGAAATATTTTTTTTCTTTTTTATTGTTGCGATATACAGTTTAAAATTTGCTTCCAAAAGTCCAAAAAGATATAAATCTTTAAAAAAATTATAATAATTCTTTATTATTTTCTTTTTCTGTAAATAATTATTTTTCTATATATCTCAAACCCCGCCAAACACCACATCTGTCCATCTGTAAATTTAAATGACTGTTCTTTCATACTTATCCTCTTCAACTACCCATGGATATTTGTCTTACTGTGGAGAAGGAATTAGAAACAATTTTATCAAAATTCACTGCTATTCGGGAACATACAAAGCGAACTTTGGGTGACATACCAACTTCTGTTGATAATATAAGGAAAGAAATCAGTGAAGGTATTTATTACATTTTGATTGCATTTTTATTACAACCGCTAATACTTACTATTATACCGAGAGGCCCTGCCCGTTCGGGAAAGGCTCTACAGACACGGATTCCGGGACGGAAACCCCTTGGAAAAGAAATGTCCCAGATGCGTTTGCAACGAGGAAATTGTGGGGATGTCGCCGACCAACAAATGGTCCTCTTGGAGAAAAAGGCACTCAGTCCCAGCCAATTCCATGAAAGATGGGTGAAAGTAGCAATAATGGCCCGTGTACGTGGGCCATCTCTCTATATCGGCTTGTACAGGTAAGAGAAGAAGGGAGCACCCCCCCTCTCTAATAAATTGAAATAAAAAAATCAAAAAAATCTATATTTCTTCCCGTGTACGTGGGCCATCTCTTTATATCGGCTTGTACAGGTAAGAGAAGAAGGGAGCACCCCCTCTCTAATAGATCGCCGAAAAAAAAAAAAAAATCTATATTTCTTTTAACGGCTAAAAAAAAAAGGGGGGGGGGATGTAAATTTGTTGGAATAGCCTCATACATTGAAGTATGCAGCAAGTAAGCGGCCTAAATGCCGCTAAAATTGGATATCGCCAATGTCATATTAAAAAGTTTAACTGTAGATAAATAACATTGATATGATGTCTACTGCAAAGAAGCTGAAGTTAGATACCAGCAGTAAGGTTAGACAGTGGTCTGATGATTATGTTAGATATGGATTTTAAAAAGCTGACACTAAAAAAGATATACCAGATCAGCCCATGTGTTTGCTATGTTCAAAAGTTCTATCAAATAGCTGTTTAAATCCTGCAAAACTTAAAAGACACCTTGATACTAAGCATGAAACACTAAAATAAATAAATACTTTTTTTTTTTTTGAAAAGTTTTGTATTGTATAGGTTCCGTGAAGAATTCAAAATATTTAGAGGGTTCCTCGGTTTTAGAAAGGTTGGCGACCACTGGTGTAGGTGTCACGACAAAAAACATACAGTCCACGCTGTAATGTGGCCGTGTAGGTAACACGGTAAAACCCTCCCAGTCCACACTGTAAACGTGGTTGGTGTTAGGAAGGGCATCCAGCCGTAGAAAACCCGCCAGACAGTCCTATACGAGCAAGACAACCACTCTTGCCTCAAGTGGGAAAACTCCCGTCCAAACCCATGCAAGCGTGGAAGATGGATGTTAAACGATGATGATGATGATATACATACATACACACATATACATATATACAAATACAAATATACATGCATATATATACACATATACATATATATACATGCATATATATATATACATATACAATATGTATAGGATTCCTTTCCCTTTGAGCACATAATTTACAGGGAATAACGCGACTCTATGGCTCCGTTAATTTATCTTCATATATATACATACACACACACACATATGCATACACACACACATATATATATATATACATACACACACACATATGCATACACACATATATATACATACACACATATATACATACACACACATATATAGATATACATACATATATATACATATATATAGATTCATACATACATACACACACACACACACACACACACACACATATATATATATGTGTATAAAGTACTTGACCATGAGCATTCTAGTTGTTCAATAAACTGATTGAATAATACAAACGATGTTTTAATATACAGATTCATTATTTGTGTATATATATTTGTGTATATACTGTAAATTTATTTATATGCTTTGTATATATTATATATACACAAATAATTGTTTCTACTTTAGGCACAAGGCCAGCAAATTACCCAGTGCATTACTGGTACTTTATTTTATCGACCCCGTAAGGATGAAAGGCAAAGTCTACCTCGGCTGAGTTCAAATCCCGCCGAGGTAGACTTTGCCTTTCATCCTTACGGGGTCGATAAAATAAAGTACCAGTAATGCACTGGGTAATTTGCTGGCCTTGTGCCTAAAGTAGAAACAATTATTTGTGTATATATAATATATACAAAGCATATAAATAAATTTACAGTAGAATAACATATATACATACATACACACATATATATATGTATGTATGAAACTTAATTATAATGCGACTCCTGTAACGTTTTTAATAATTATTTGATATTACTTACTGCTTTTTCTTTTCTCCTGCGCTTGTTGGCATTTGCTATTCCCTCGAGAAAAATGGCGCCAAACTTTTCCTTTTGAAAGAATAATGTGATTGTGTTCACGTGATATATAGCTGTCAGTCGTGAAAGCAGCCGAAGGTGACGTCATTCGTCATCGTTTATTTCCGTATTACTACCACCAAGTAACTCCACTTACGCGTGGTAGTAATACGGAAATAAACGATGTTTTGCTTTCATCTGCTGCTTTCGACTGACAGCTTATAGCGTTGTAGTGCCCAAAACTCTTTCATTGGAATTTAGATATCAACTAGGAAAATGTATGTATCACTATATGTTGTTTGTGTGTGTGTACATGTATGAGTGTTATTATATGAGTGGATCTGTATGTTATTAGTTTTATGTGCATATATACATATGTTTCTATATCTATATGCAGTTATTACATGTTGAATTGTTGAAATGTTTTACATATTTGTACAGTTCCATTGGCAGACTACTTGCAACTTCCTAACTAGCCATGTTCTTTCCAGTTCTGTGAGGCCCTGCTTCTCAAGATTTGTTTTGAGGCAGTTGGTAACATACTCAAGTGTCCTAATGATAACAGGTACCAATCTAAAGGTATAGTCAGGGTGGAGTATTTGCAGGTTTCTCATTAGTTTGGCATAAATATTCTCCTATTCACTAATCTTTAACACTATATTAACATCTGTTGGGCTGCTGACTTCCACAGCTGTGCATAGCTTCTTTTTTCTGTCCCATAAATTATATTTGGTCTGTTATGTTTACACTTTGTTGGGGAACATTTCACCAATACACTCTCATATTACGAGAGCACATGTCCTCCACATCACTGTAACTTTAAATAGTTTTATTCTGAAGGCTATCCCTTCTACAGATTGCATTGTATAGTGTTTTGGCCACTATATCCTTCCTTATAGATAGTTAATATCTGCTTACAATATGGGTAATATCCCACAGCGTCTGTATCTGTTGTTGCATCTAGGTGTTTTGCCTGCATCCATATCTCTTTTGTGCATCAGGTATTTCCTTGTTATTTCCTGTTCCTGGATTGCAAAAGCATATCCTTCAAAGTGAGAGTTAAATATACCAGTTGTTGGTCCAACATAGACTACTTTGGATATCTATATTACTCTCATTTTGAAGATTTTTGGCAATATAGCCATGCATGATTTTTGTTGATAAGCACACATTATTTCATCCACTGATTTGATGTAGTAGTGCTGTGAGTTTGAGGTCATCATTCAATGAGTATTTCTCAAGAAGCTCATGATGTTATCTGTCCCATGTATTCAGACTTGTTCCATGGATAACCTTCTACACTTGGAGGTTAGTAGCTATTGCTGAAAGAATATGATGCAACATTCTAACAATGTTTGGATTGATGTTAAGTCTCAGCATCTTTGCTGATATTTTAGGTAGAGGCAGTCTATGTCACTTTCCCAGCTACAGGTCTGTTTTAACCTGTTAACTGCTGCATATATTTTACATAGCTACAGTTGCTGTGCAGGGTTTTATTTTCAGTAAAATAACTATTTTTTTAAACAAGCATTTATTAACAACACATATCTGAATGATTGACAAACGTCACATCAATAAACTAGTAACCCCATCTAGCTTTGAAGTTATGAACTGTTGGAAATGATTTCATAACTTTGAAATTATGAAATGTTGGAAAAGCGTTCAAACATGTTAGGACGAGTTATCTTGTCTGTGGCACTGGAATGCATACATGTTAGGATGAGTTATCTTATCCATGGCACTGAAATGCATACATGTTAGGATGAGTTATCTTATCTATGGCACTGAAGTGGTTAAGAGAATAATTATGAAGCACCATAGTGGTAGGCTGACGATTAACACCAAAGTGGTGGTGTTATGATAAAATGTACCCAGTGTATGCTGTGAAGTGGTTGGTATTAGGAAGGGTATCCAACCATAGAAACCATGTCAAAATGGAACACAGTAGTAAGACTTGGTCATCTGACCTGCCTTTTCAATCTCAGAATGTGACAACCCATCTAACCCATGCAAGCGTACTCTTATGAGGTCATGAGATCATGAGCTCCTTTACCCTTCTTGGTGGCAACTCTTTTAGTTGTCTCTTATGACACATTCAGATACAGTGTACATATTTAAAACTGCTAAACCTAACAAAGGTTCTTACATAAAATTAAGATTAGTGGTTTTTAAATAAACAGAAACATTTTGAAGCATTTTTGCATCATAGAATGAAAAATAGTTCCAGGTAGTTTAAAATAAATAGGGTTAAGATGGTGTGTGATTTGAGGTAAATTTGGCTACTATTTTTAGTTAGTTTAATGAGTTGCTAGATATTTACATCAATGTAACTAACTATTGGAAAAGAAATATGTCAGAAAATGTTGTTTCAGTTAGTCTATCAATGTAGTAAGGTTTTTATACTTATGTAAGAACAACATTTACTAATGCAATTGTTAATCTGTCATTCATGTCACACACTTTGTCATATGACCTGGTTTCACAATCATTCGATTAATCCAACAACTGCCAACAAATCAGAAGGCGTATTACAATGAAGAACCTATTATATATGTGCATATATATATTTATATCATCATCATCATCATCATTACTGTTTAATGTGTATTTTCCATGCTTCCATGAGTTCTGAGGCTAAACCAGTCAGGTGACTATATCTTCCTCATATATTCTATTTTTAGCTTGGTTTCTATGGTTGGATGCCCTTTCTAATGTCAACCCCTTTATAGCATGTACTGGGAACATTTTATGATGGTATCAGCCCTACCACCTTACAGAGTGGACTAGGGGCTTTTTATGATGATACCAGCACTACCACTTTATAGTGTAAGCTGGGTGCATTTTATTGTGGCTCCTGCATTACCCTATTACAACATTAGGGTGCTAGTTGTGTCCTCGACCAGGCTGGGAAGGCAGGGATGCGAGTGAAAGGGTATAAAATGAGATTTGGGTGGCAGAATAGCTACATATTCTTTGCTGAGGGGTGGGTTTGGGTCATCCCACAGTGGAACTGCTAGCACCAGGTCATGGGGCTGGTTTTGAAAAGAGTGAGGGACACCTGACATTATATCATGGGGCATGTCCAGCTTTCCATGCTGGCCTGGGTGAGGGGGAATTGGGGATAAGGGGCTGAGGGTGGATAGACGATAATGTGAGTGGGAGGGGGCTATTGTGGGGAAAGTCTAAGCTATGGGGGACTATGTTGGCATGAGCTGGATGAGGAAGAGGGAATGAAAGATGCGAGTGGTGGAGGAATAATGTGGGCGAGGTTAAGGTGTAGGTGAATGAGATAGTGAGGAGGGGATTAAGATAGAGGAAAACAAACAGGGTGGAGGAAGTGACAGGGTAGATAGAAACATCTCTGCCTCTTCATTTACTATCCTCCCTATGCTTGTTTCATACAGCCCCTGTGGGAAGGTGGGTCTCCTGCAGTATAGCATGTTACCTGTCAACTCTATTCTGTGTCATCTCCTTTTTGAGGTTCAACTGCATGAGGTCAGCCATTAACACATCATCGCAATTTTTCCTAGGTTACCCCTCTTCCACAGGTTTCTTCAACTTCAAGTGCCCTGCAGTTATTTATGCAGCTGCCATCTTCCATTTACATCACATGTCCATACCATCACACTCTCCTGCACACTGCACCTGATGCCCCTTATACCTCTTATGCTCATTCTTTCTCAGCTCATTGACACAGTTCACTTTTTTCTATCTCCAGAGGTAATTGATCTGATTTTTTCAACTACTATTTATAGTGATTGACTATTATTATTGTCATCCATGTTGGGACAATTACATTTTAAATTTCCCAAATGTTTCTTAAATCAGCCAGAAGTTCATTCATATATATATATGCGACGGCTGGAGAGAAATGAAGCAAGTATGCTCCGTTGGATGTGCAATGTCAATGTGCGTGAACGACCAAGCATAGACGAGTTGAGAAAGAAACTGGGTGTAAGAGGGATAAGTTGTGGTGTGCAGGAGAGAAGGCTGAGATGGTATGGACATGTGAAGTGCCAGGAAGTCCCAGTGGAGGGAAGACGCAGTAAAGGTAGACCACGAAAAACATGGGCAGAGGTGGTGAGAGCAGACCTCAGATCGCTGAAACTCACCGAGGAGATGACGAAGGACCGTGACAAATGGAGAGATGCTGTGCTGAATAGGACCCATCCAACCCTTGCAAGCAGGGAAAAGCGGACGTAAAATGATGATCATGATAATGATGATATATATATATCATCATCGTCATCATCGTTTAACGTCCACTTTCCACACTAGCATGGGTTAAATGGACTGTCCCATTAGAGGCAGGTTGGGTCAGGTGATCGTATCTTGCTCATATAGAACTGTTTCTGGTTAGGTTTCTATGATTGGATGTCCTTCCTAATGCTAACCACATTTACAGTGTGTACTGGGTGCTTTTTGTCGTGACTCCTACATGACCACTTACTGTGTGGGCTGGGTACTTTTTGTTGTGACATCTACACAACTACTTTACAGTGTGTGTGTGTGTGTGTATATATATATATATATATATATATATATATCATCATTCATCATTTCATTTTACGTCCGCTTTTCCCTGCTTGCAAGGGTAGGATGGGAACTGATTTTGGCTTGATTTCTACAGCTGGATGCCATTCCTAACACCAAACTCATTTATAGTGAGTGCTGGGTGCTTTTTTGCCGTGGCACCTACACGTCCACTTTGCAGTGGAATGATAGGGAACCCAATCCCTATCATCTCATTTCTACAGTTGAGTAAACTGGAGCAATGTGAAATAAAGTGTCTTGCTCAAGGAAACAACACATCATCCGGTCTGAGAATTGAACTCACAACCTTTCGATTGCAAGGCCAATACTCTAACCACTAAGCCATGTGCCTACTATCTATATATATATAATTTATGTTAAAGTTCATACACCTAACATGTATGCATGACCTTAGGTTTTGAGGTCCAATTTGTCCTTGTGCCTGGCAAAAGAGACTAGTTTTAGATCTGCTACTCTACTATACAGTGGTAGCCAAAACTGGACCCTGAAACCTTAGGTTGTGCATACATGTTAGGTGTATGAACTTTAATATAAACTAAATAAGCTCTCTTGTACTAGATTGAGCATTCTTTTCCTTTGCTTTTTATCTATAGATATCCTGTATATTCAATTCAATTCAATTCAATATAATTGGCAGAAATTAAAACATAGATGCTTCAGATGCCATGTAAGGAGGGCAGGGGGCAACATTTACACAGTCTGAAACACAGTGGTCCAACACAGGTCCAATTTCGCCTTGAATTGTTGCGTGGTTGACGCATTGACTACTTCTTCTGGAAGCCGATTCCAGGGTCCAGAGATGCAGATCGAGAAAGCAGCTTTCCGTCTATTTAGGCGAAAGTGGCGGTGAAACAGCTTTTTGTCATGTCCACGTAGACCCCTTTCAAGTGCCGGAGTGAATTGAAGAGATTGTAAGCCAAAATGAGATCGCTTCGTAGCCGTCGACGCTCCAAGGAGAAGAGGTTCAGCTTCTGCAGCCAGCTTTCGTAGGGCAGCTCATGAAGACCCTGTACCATTCGAGTCGCTAATCGTTGAACTCTCTCCAAGTGATGGATATCCCGGATGAGATATGGGTTTGATGCTTGGATGCCATATTCTAGGTGCGGTCTCACGAAGGCGACATAGAGAGGCCTGAAAATTTCTGGAGTAAGTTTGGCAAAGGAGCGTCAAATAAGAAAAAGAGAGCTCCTTGCCTTGTTTGCGGCTTGAATGCAATGTTTTGATGGTTTGAAGGACGAGTCAACCATCAGACCAAGATCTTTAGTCTCCTCAACCTCCTTCAAAGGAGCAATGCCACCATTGAAGGTAAGAGCTGAGTTATAAGGTGTACCCACTGCCATATGGCAACACTTTTCGACATTGAGGTATAAATCCCAGTCAATGGACCAACTCCAGGCGCGCTGGAGGCAGGACTTGAGATTGTCGATCTCGCTCCTACAGGCTACCATTTTCACATCATCTGAAAATAGAAGCACATTTCCACCAATCACGTCCGGCATGTCGTTGATGTATAGAAGGAAGGGAATTGGGCCTAACACAGAGCCCTGGGGAACGCTGCTGCCTACACCTACCCCCGATGACAGACTGCCATTGATCCTAACTCTGCAAGTACGACTCTCCAGAAATGACCCAATCCACTTTATAATCGAGTGATGGAGACCGTAGTTGCTGAGCTTATACAGGAGCAGGCGGTGGTTGACGGAGTCAAAGGCTTTTGCGAAGTCGAGAAAGATAATATCAGCCGCATCTCCATCGTACACTATCCTCGTCACCCATTCTTCCATCACGAGTAGGTTTGTGAGACAGGAATGTTTCGGGATGAAACTGTGTTGAGATGGAGAAATTGCAGTGAAAGACGCAAGATGAGCCATAATTGCCGGCTTGATTAGAGATTCCAAGGCTTTACAGGTGATTGAGGTGAGGCTCACGGGTCTGTAGTTCCCCGGATCTTCTTTGTCGCCTTTTTTAAAGATAGGGCAAATTATAGCTACTTTCCAGTCGGCAGGAACAACTCCGGTAGCCAATGACAGGTTGAATAGTGTGGCTAGAGGTTTAGCAAGGTTGGGTGCAACTGCACCCAAAATCGCTGGATATAGACCGTCTGGACCATGCTCCTTATTCACATCTAAGGACAAAAGCAACTTTTCTACCTCGTCCGGTCTGACTGTGGTTGGCTGCTTTGGTGGGGAGATCATGTTTAGATTTAGATTTGGAGGTTCTCTGCCATCGTCCTCCTTGAAGATATTTGCGAAAACATCGGCAAAAAGAGAAGCTTGTTTGTCAGCGTGTTCAATAACTGCACCTTCGGGGTTTCGGAGAGTGACAATTTGGTTATTCAGTTTTTGATTTCTTTGCACGTGAGCATAAAAGCGCTTTGGATTACGACCGGCATCATTTGCAAGTTCCCTTTCAAAATTTTGCCTTCCAATTCTGGAAATATGCTCGACATGATTTCGCTGCTTTCTGTAGACTTCAAATGGCGTCACAGACATGGTCTCTTGATAGTGCTCCCAAGCAGCGTTTCTTAACTTCCGTTCGCGGATAATTGTCTTTGTTATCCAGGGTTTGTGTTTCTTGCGTTTTGGCGTTCTCAGCAACACTGCCATTTCTGTTAGCCCAAGTAGAATTTCCTTTATTTCTCACCACAAAGTTTCAACAGACTGATTTTCAGTTAGGCTGCGCCAATTTATCTCGTTGGAGGCCATTTTGATAAGATCATGATTGATAGCAGCAAATATTCTTCTCAGCTGATTCGAAACAGGAGGCAGTGCAAGCGAAGTATGCATGCTAAAGCTCAGTACTGCATGATCATTTTTCCCAAGTGGAGACAGAACTTGCAGAGACGATACGGATCTAGGATAGCAGGAGAAGATAAGGTCTAGTAACGATGGTCGTTGACCACTTCGAGCTCTTGTCGGTTTTGTAACATGCTGGCAGATGAAACATTCTTCCGTCCTATCGAGCAATAATTGGTCAAAGTTATTATTGGACGTGCACACATTTGAGTTACAGTCTATAGTCGGGGCATTAAAATCCCCGAGTATAAGACAGTCATTTGGACATCTTGAGACAGCTTTCATTGCATTAATGAGACTCTGATCTTCATCTGTTGTAGAACCAGGATTGCGATAGATGGAAAGAACGGGAATAGTTTCTCCACCCACATTAAGATTGCAAAGAACAGCATCAAAGTTCTCCGAAAGTACGGTGTTCGGTGGTAGAGGCTGACGGGATGGTTTGAGTGATGATCTTACATAAACGATAACTCCTCCACCTTTTCTTTGAGATCTATCACATCGGAATGTAGTAAAGTCAGGAATGTGAATCTCTGCATCCTTGACTTTTGAATTTAACCAGGTTTAGGTTATGACTATGAGGTCTGCCTTCTCGTCTGCAATAACGGAATGGAGATCATCAAGTTTGGACAGAAGAGAGCAAGCGTTGGTTAAAATAACTTTGAATGAGTAATCAAGGGACGGCGATTTGGGCTTTAATCGCTTTTTGGGGATCTTCGGGAGGAAGTTGGAGGGCTTCTTGCACACCTTCTCATCTGAGATGGCTGTTTGTTCTGCCAGGGAAGTTTGGAGTCTTTGGATATCGTTATTGGGGCCGCCCAAAGGTAAGAGTGTACTATCTTTCCATTTCTTATCCGCAGACCAGTCTCTCCGGCAGCTATGCGTGACTATGAGTTCTGTCTTCAAAGTTCTCCAGCGGATTCTTTCTTTTAAGGAGAACTCCTTCCGAAAATCCAATTTACTACCCCGGTAACACTTTCTGGCTTTGGCAAGGAAGTCCTCTGCTTGCTGAGAAGTAGAGAATTTGACTTTGATGGGTCGGGGTCTTGAATTAGGATTTCGTTCTTCAGATTTCCGGCCAATTCTCACGGCTCAGACTTACGTCTTGCCATCTGAATCGCCAATAGTGACTTTGATAATGTTTGAGATAAACTCAAAGTCTTGGTGGTACCTCTCCTTTTCAGTGTTTGCACAGCTTTCGGAAACTCCGTAGACATAGACAGATTTATTACACTGTTGTTCTTCAGCGCTGGCAGCTGTCTTGGGGGTACCACATTTACCTGTAACATAATGGCAAACCGTTTACTGAGTTGACCCGATCCGCTTCATCATCAAGCAGACTTGTATTTGCCGTAACAAAATTGTCTGCTGGGCTGATAGGGAGATAAGGTTTGTTTCGATCATCAACCATGCCGGAGCGGCGGTGTCGTCTTTTGGATGACCGCCAAACCCCGGCAGAGGAATTTACAGTGCCTTCATCAGAGATTAAACCTGCATCATTCATCGTGGTAGATGCACCTGCAGGAATTTGATGAGTAGACGAGACCAATGTGTTTTGCTTGGTGTTGTTTTGTGCAGCATCTGCTATCTTCTTGCTTTGCTTCTTTTGGTGCTTCGGTTTTGCTTTGATCGTCTTTGTCTGGGAAGATGTAGATTTAGACGGTCTGGAAGTCGCATCATTAGGAGGTTGAAGTGATAATATCGTTTCTTCCATTATCAACATCTGTGACATGAGGGCATCAAGTTGAGTTTGAAAGTGTGCGTTTTTCAGTTCGATTTGGGTAAGGTTCAGTTTCAACCGCTTGCAATTACAATTATAGGTCGGTGGCATAACATTATGAGAAGTTTGGACAGCCGAGCGAGCTCTTGTAGTTGCAGGCATTATTGTGCTTAGAAAATGTACACACGTTGACGGTTGGAGTTGAAGAAAAAGAGAGTATAATCCACAAATGCGTAGAACAATCCAAAATCAGGGGGAAAAACAGCAGCAATAAACCTCTTTGGATGAGTAGTTGAATCAACTTGAACCGTTAAGCACCAAAATTGGTGTGCAGTTTATACGTCTTGTATAGAACCTTCACGTCAACCATTTAACATCAGTCTAGAGTTGTTGGTTTGTCGTCATTGTTGTTCTTGGTGCAGTTATTGTTTTTAATTACGTTGTTGCTCTTGGAGTTGTTGTTGCTGCCATTTTCCTCATTCGTTTCATTGTTGTTGTTGGTGGTGTTGCTAAATTCGTTGTTGCAAGTTGTGTTTGTAATTACGTTTTGTTGGTCCATAATTTTGCTTCTAATTATGTGTCCCTCCTCTCAACTTTTAAGTCGCTATCACAAGATGGCAGACTTATATATATACACACTCTTTTCCTACTATATCAAGCGTAAAATTAATAATATATTTCTTCATTGTATGTGTTGTTTGGTTTGTTATTTCTATTTGCCTTTTGCATATCATCATCATCATCATCATCATCATCATTTTATGTCAACTTTTCCCTGCTTGCAGAGAGAGAGAGAGTTGAAAAGGGGGGAAAGTTCTATAGAAAACAGAGGTTATAGTTAAAAAGTGAAGGTTAAACTGCACAGAAGATTAGTTTTCTTTATTCCAACAGAATGAATAATTTTATAATTGTTACATTAAACATAACCGGTCTTGATTGGTATATCAATCTAATCAAATATTTCATATTAAATATTAAAAAAAACGTTTTTCATGTATTCTCTAAGCAGTTCAAATATATGTAGGGAGAGAGAGAGAGAGAGAGAGAGAGGTAATGTATGGAAATGTGATGCAGCCTCTCCCACCTCCTTGCCTATCTGAGACATCAGTAGCTTTGATTAAGTACCAACCCATCCCACCCATGCTAGCAGGGAGTATGGAGTATGAATGTTAAATGATATATAAAATCCAATATTAATTTTTAGATAGAGATCAATGTTTTATTTTCAAATCATAATTTTTATGGCGTTTATTCAAATCTAAGTTTCTCATTTTATTTTATCAGACAACAGATGGTGTACCACACACAGCCTCCATGAAATATTTATTTATATACTGATGTTCATTGTAGACAATGGAATGAATGATATAGACTAGGAAGATATCCACTACAATGATATAGACAAAGAAGATATCTACTGCAGTGATATATACAAGGAAGATATCCACTACAATGATATATACAAGGAAGATATCCACTACAATGATATAAACTAGGAAGATATCCACTACAATGATATAGACTAGGAAGATATCCACTACAATGATATAGACAAAGAAGATATCTACTACAGTGATATATACAAGGAAGATATCCACTACAATGATATAGACTAGGAAGATATCCACTACAATGATATAGACTAGGAAGATATCCATTACAGTGATATAAACAAGGAAGGTATCTACTACAATGATATAAACAAGGAAGGTATCTACTACAACGATATAGACAAGGAAGGTATCTACTACAATGATATAGGCTAGGAAGATATCCACTACAGTGATAAATACAAGGAATATATCCACTACAGTGATATATACAAGGAATATATCCACTACAGTGATATATACAAGGAATATATCCACTACAATGATATAGACTAGGAAGATATCCACTACAATGATATAGACAAGGAAGGTATTCATTACAGTGATATAAACAAGGAAGGTATCTACTACAATGATATAAACAAGGAAGGTATCTACTACAATGATATAGGCTAGGAAGATATCCACTACAATGATATAGACAAGGAAGATATCTACTACAGTGATATATACAAGGAAGATATCCACTACAATGATATAGACAAGGAAGGTATCCACTACAATGATATAAACAAGGAAGGTATCTACTACAATGATATAGGCTAGGAAGATATCCACTACAGTGATATATACAAGGAATATATCCACTACAATGATATAGACAAGGAAGATATCCACTACAATGATATAGACAAGGAAGGTATCTACTACAATGATATAGACAAGGAAGATATCTACTACAATGATATAGACAAGGAAGATATTCACTACAGTGATATAAACTAGGAAGATATCCACTACAGTGATATAGACAAGGAAGGTATCTACTACAATGATATAGACAAGGAAGATATCCACTACAGTGATATAAACAAAGAAGATATTCACTACAGTGATATAAACTAGGAAGATATCCACTACAGTGATATAGACAAGGAAGGTATCTACTACAATGATATAGACAAGGAAGATATCCACTACAGTGATATAAACAAAGAAGATATCCACTACAGTGATATATACAAGGAATATATCCACTACAATGATATAAACTAGGAAGATATCCACTACAATGATATAAACTAGGAAGATATCCACTACAATGATATAGACAAGGAAGATATCCATTACAGTGATATAAACAAAGAAGATATCTACTACAGTGATATATACAAGGAAGATATCCACTACAATGATATAAACTAGGAATATATCCACTACAATGATATAAACTAGGAAGATATCCACTACAATGATATAGGCTAGGAAGATATCCACTACAATGATATAGACAAGGAAGATATCTACTACAGTGATATATACAAGGAAGATATCCACTACAATGATATAGACAAGGAAGGTATCCACTACAATGATATAAACAAGGAAGGTATCTACTACAATGATATAGGCTAGGAAGATATCCACTGCAGTGATATATACAAGGAATATATCCACTACAATGATATAGACAAGGAAGATATCCACTACAATGATATAGACAAGGAAGGTATCTACTACAATGATATAGACAAGGAAGATATCCACTACAGTGATATAAACAAAGAAGATATTCACTACAGTGATATAAACTAGGAAGATATCCACTACAGTGATATAGACAAGGAAGGTATCTACTACAATGATATAGACAAGGAAGATATCCACTACAGTGATATAAACAAAGAAGATATCCACTACAGTGATATATACAAGGAATATATCCACTACAATGATATAAACTAGGAAGATATCCACTACAATGATATAAACTAGGAAGATATCCACTACAATGATATAGACAAGGAAGATATCCATTACAGTGATATAAACAAAGAAGATATCTACTACAGTGATATATACAAGGAAGATATCCACTACAATGATATAAACTAGGAATATATCCACTACAATGATATAAACTAGGAAGATATCCACTACAATGATATAAACTAGGAAGATATCCACTACAATGATATAGATAAAAATAAAATTCACTACAATGATATAAATAATAGAGATATCCACTACAATGATATAGACAAGGAAGATATCTACTACAATATATAGACAAGGAAGATATCCACTACAATGAACCGTCTGAGGAAAGTTTTAAAAACAGCAAACTCGATATTGTCTTCGTCGGAAGAATTCCGCTGGAGTACCCAGACATATACCTTACAAGACCTGGTTTCTAAGTTTACTTTACCCAGGGTAGTGTTGTGTGCTGCCCAATCATGTTATCTCAATCAACTGGACTTTGAGTTTGATCTAAAGCAACCTCTATTGATCTATAACTTTCGTGATATCCAGAAACTTGAGACAAAATGTATGGAGTTTGATGAATCCGAGGAAACCTACAAAGAGAATGGACCTGACGTAATAATCCCAGAGGATTATGATGGTAAGAACTATTATTTACTAGAATACTACTACTACTACTACTACTACTACTACTACTACTACTACTACTACTACTATAAATTTCACACACAATTCCTAGGCCATCTCACAGTTATGCTAAGTAAGTTTGTCCAATGTGTAATGTAGTGGAATCCAACCAGAGACCTTATGACTGCTTAACAAGCTTCTTAACTATTCAGCCATGGCTATGTTGTTCCAACTGTTGTACAGACTGTTAAATAAACTGTTATATACCTACTGTCCAACACGACCCATTATTAAATCTAGAACACAATCCATTATAATATAACCCTGCAACTGTCCAACATAACCCATCATTAAATTTACAACACAGATTATATGACCTTCTAACTCTCCAATATGACCCATCACTAAATCTAGGACACAGCTAATATAATATGGCCCTCCAGCTATCCAACATAATCCATTATTAAATATAGATCACAGCTATTACTGTATGACTGTCCAACATAGCACATCATTAAATCTAGAACATAGCTATTGCATGACTCACCAAGGCGACAGAGGACTCTAGTCGGATGCTATGTATTTCACAACCACTATAAGTGTTTTAAGGCCACCCCCCTGTTTAAAGAGGATTTAGTCTTGTGGGTCCATGGCATCTTATGTGCAGCAGTAGCTACAAGGGTCAGCTGAAAAGTTTATAGGCAGACCTAGATACTCTCATGGAATGATTAAATGGGGTTTATTTTTCAACATAGTCCCTGGAAAGAAACAATGCAGTTATTAATAAGAGTTGAAATCAATGAATGAAATATTTCATAACTCTAGCATCACTCCTTCATAGTCAGCCTATGAACCTTTTAGCCAACACACACACAAATATATGGCGGACTTCTGTAGTTTCTGTCTAGCAAATTCCATTGATAAGGCACTGGTCAACCTGAGGCTATAGTAGAAAACACTTACTTAAGGTGCTATAAAGTGGGACTGAACCCAGAACCAACTGGTTGTGAAGTGAACTCCTTAATCACACAATCGTGACTGCACCTCTATCTGTTCATCTTAGGAATCTATTTCTGTCACGAAATGTCTTTATATATCTTAGTTAAACATCACCAGCAGTTTAAAGACTAGCAAACACACATACACACACATATATATATATATACTCAAACATACACATACACATATATATATATATATATACACACATTGACACACATACATATGCACATATAAATATACAAATACACACACACAACAAAACCAAACAAAATCCAACCACCATCAACTGGCTGACGACTTTATCATGTTTTATCAACACGACTTCATTAAGTTTGTACAGCATTGGAAATAGATATGGTGTCAATTTTAAATCCATGTAAACGTAATGTTGTTATTGTTGTCATCTGCTAATCCTGCTGCAGTTAAATAACCAGTAGGATGGACAACACATCTATAATGAAAGGATTTTATGTAAATGACATGGACGTTCGTGACAGGGTTCTTCTTTAAAATAAAAGAGTTTTCATGTTTAAAATAAGAATTTGTGACATGCGTAAAATTGCTAAATCATTGTATTATTTGTAAATGTTTCCTATGATGAACTAGAATACATGTTTTCCTCTCTCTCTCTCTCTCTCCTACATGTAGATAGCTATGTGTGTATACGAATACTCACACATATATGGGTGTGTGGTATGTACTGGGTAACTAAAAAAAAAACTGGCTCCATTTTTATTTTTGTCTACATTATTAATTTTTTTACGAAAACTAATGAAACCCTTAAACACAATGTATAAAAAATTCCCTGTCTCTTGATTTTTCTGACCAGAGTTACAGAACATGTTCCAAATGATCTCCATTTGAATCTTTGCATTTTTTAAGACACATGGTGAAGTTTAGCATAACATCTTTACAAACGGACATAGGGATGACTCTGATCTCCCTGATGTTTTCCTTTAGTTCAGTGATGGTCCTGAAATAGCTCTAAAACAAGAAATCTGAGGCTTAAATCATGGCTGTTTTTATATATTGTGTTTAAGGGTTTGAACTAAATATATTCTGAGTTTCATCAGTTTTTGTCAAAAAATGAATAATGTAGACAAAAATAAAAATGGAGCCAGTTTTTTTAAAGTCACCCAGTACATACCACACACCCATATATATGTGAGTATTCGTATACACACACAATTATCTATGTGTAAGAGAGAGGGAGGAAAACATGTATTCTAGTTCATCATAGGAAACATTTACAAATAATCTTAAAACATTTACAAAATCAATCTTCAAACTGACCACACGATTTGCAAAGTTATTTTTTAGCCTTTCTTGTGACTCATTCGAAGTGTCAAAGCTTGCTCCATGTTGCTGGAACCAGAACTTATTCATTAGAGATGGGTACATGGTCTGTAGATCCTTTTTGAAGTCCTCCAGGACTGCCACATAGTGTTCCTTTGTGACAAGTAATAACACTATATTTTTTTAAAGAAGAATGAGTCAACAACATTCTCTCAGAAATAGCAGCCTATATGGTACATTTAGCCAAGTAGAGAGGTTTCATATCCACTTCAGTGGGTTTGTTTGACACCAAGAACACATTGTTCTTGGTGTCAAAGTTGATCTTTTCCATTAAAGTCCACAGCAGATTCAGAAAATTTGTTTTCCATTTTCTGTAGCATTTTCTCAGCCATAGCCATTTTCTTGGTCTTATCAACTACAGTCAGCTTTTGTTTAGTCTATATTCTGTAGGGGTACTTCTTAAGATCCTCTTTGACAATCCTTCTACAAGGATGTCCTTCGCAGTGATCGTTTTGGGCTCTGTTCAACAAATTCTCAGACCATGTCAATAACTTCTTGTGTATGCTTCCTGGGTCATCCAGAATTGATAGGATGGTCCAGTAGACATTATATTAAGGTTCTTTACTATCCCATAGGTTTCAAACTTCTTCACCCAATTTTGTATATTAGTTTTGAAGATTCCAAAAAAGCATGAAATTGTTCCAGGACTTGCTTGAATGAGCCACACTTATAGTAGTGTTTCACAGAGAAAATCTGATGCTGGAGCTCTCATTAAGGGTTTTGTTGTCTTCTCAGAAATTTAAGGTTGATCGGTTAAAAAATTAATATACAATGATACAAAACGTGTGCAGAGCCAGTTTCTTTTGAGTCACACATATATGGGTCTGTGTATATGTATACTCACACTTGTTCACTATTTTATACACTTACAAAATCATATTTATCTCCAAAGATTAATTTAACCAAAAGAGACAAAGACACACAACATAACACACACACACACACACACACACACACACTCACACTCACACACACACACACACATGCACAGACATATTCCTCACTTTGTAATGATATTGAACGAAAGGACTGAAATTATTCTGCCTTTATGATACTTTAGTTCATGTAGTTTGAAGCATCCATTGCAACTTGTTTTGATGTCAGCATGCGTTTGTATTTATATTGAGCTTGAAAAGTAATTGTGGATTCATAACATTCAAATAATTGCCAATTATTGAATTATATACTTTCAGCAGTTGGTAGTGTGTGTTGGTGGAGTATCATACAATTGCTGAGAAAACAAGCAATTGAAACAAGAGGCAGCAAAAACGAAAGAACTTAAAGCTGCTAGCGTATGGCTTGAATATGTGGGATCAAGATTTTTGCTGGCTGAAAACATACAGAACATTTTGTAGTTTACTTGAAGCAATGTATATAGTATAAAGAATTTGAAGTTTGAAAGCCACGATAATTGTTCCTACTTTTGGCACAAGGCCAGCAATTACCCAGTGCATTACTGGTACTTTATTTTATCGACCCCATAAGGATGAAAGGCAAAGTTAACCTCAGCGGGATTTGAACTCAGAATAGTATGCGAAATAACAAGTTGGATGAAACAAGATGTGTTTTTTACCTTAATGAAAGGACATATAAACAAATTAAGGTAAAAATCACATAACATCTTGTTTCATCCAACTAGTTTATCCATCTATTTCACATTGTCATGGCTATCAAACTTCAAATTCTTTATACAGAACATAGTATTTGCTCTACGTAGTTTTGATAGCTGTGTCCCAGTGAGTCGAGACAGTTGAGACTAGTTTTAAGTTTAGCTGTATGGTGTGCAACTTCATCAGCAAATGAATATTAAATATGCAGTGTTGCAAGTCCACATGTGTCTGGACTGTTGTGTGGGCCATCAGCTAGTTCATACTTCAAAAAGTTATTCCCCCACACACATACAGACACTCACATGCTCATGGGCAAGATTGTGTATATACAGCCACATGCTTTCCATTAAAGGCTTCACATTTATTTCATTCCTAGGATGGTTCTACTGCCCAGAATCAGAAGAAGACTACCCACCAGCATACTATCAAGATGCTCAGGCAGTGTCAGATGCGAGGGCCAGAGCTGTGATCACCATGCAAGAAACATTGGCTCTACACCAGCCGGAGAGTTCAATTCTCAGTGGAGAAGACAATTATGAAGAACGGCCAGTAGAACCAGGTAGAGTGTTGAAAGTGATGAATTCCAGTGTTGTGAAAGGGAAACACTTGAAGCAGTTGAAACAATATCAAAGTAAAACAAGGTAAATATGATTCCCCCCCTTCTCCACACCACCACTAAATGGAAAAAAAATTATAAACACCTTTAATCAATTTTCAAACCTAATTGGGTCCTCATCAGAAGACATGTATATCATCCAAACAACCACTAGAAAAATGTATTTGACGGACTTATATACCCATTTGTTCTTAGTATTATTCTGAAGTGAACATACTAATTTGCATATAATTAGCACTCATGTTGGTAATTAATTAAGATATGTATTAAGAAGTACACTAGCAGTGAATTTTTCGTATTTCATGTTAATTAATAAGTGATTAGTTTCGTAGTCACAAACACCGATCAATAAGCACTTGTGTTGGCAAGATATTGTGAGGCAGGATGTTGTGAGGCATATTTGATGTCAGTATACCATTCCGAAAGTACAGTAGCCAGAGTGAGAATGGGATGGAAGAAGTTCAGGGAGCTACTACCACTGCTAGCTGCAAAAGGCTTTTCCATAAAAATGAAAGGTAGACTGTATGATGCATGCATATGAACAACAATGTTGCATGGTAGTGAGACCTGGGCACTGTGCAGAAGACTTGCAAAGATTGGAAAGAAATGAAGCTTGCATGCTCCAATGGATGCATAATAATAATATACATGAATGGCAAAGCATAAATAAACTGAGAGAGAAACTATAACTAGTGTCATATAAAAGAAAACCAAAGTCAGGATGGTTACTACAATATTATAGATAGAAACCCTGATAAATTGAATTCCAACATATCTAAAAATAATTAATTTTATTATATTTGGGGAGGGTCATATTGTTAAAATATTTTCAGAAATATATAATAAAACATACTCACTGTTTATTTTTCTGAATGTATTTGATATTTTTGTTTTATTATTTCTAGGTTTTTAAAGTGTTACAGTGAAAGTAAAGATATTCTCCTGATTCCATTTACATCTAACACTGGCTTTTGTGACCTTCCACTTGATGGCCCAGACAGTAAAAAATATATTACAATGAAGAACATAATTGAACGTGAAGACTTTCCATTCCAATTGAACTTGGTATGTGGAAAACTACCCCCAATACTTGATTCTTTTGTTGGAGTTGTTATGGCTAAAAGAATTATCAAAGAGAGCACAGTATTAGCTTCTACACTGAATGACACCGACCCCCTACTGATGGAACTAAAACTGGATTCCCCTGTACAGTTTTCTATAGCTTTGAATGACTTTGATCTACAACAGCGTGAAGATTATTTAGAAGCACTTCATGTTTGCCACAGTGAAGGAGAAAGCTACCTTCAGAATATGAAAGTTGCATTTTGTGTTTATCCTGATGTTTCAACTTCAAATGAAGAAAATAGAGAGTTTCAAGAAGACGCCAGCATCGTTAGAACTGATTCTATTGGCTTCTATTCTGATATATCTGACAGTGAGTTCTTTGGTGAAGAAAACACAACACAGAACAATGAAGACAATATCTATCAGATTGATTTAGCAAAAGAAACATTTTCACAACATTCAACAAATAGGGAAATTTTCGTTTGACAGCAAATTATCAAATTAGCATTTAAACCAGCTGTATCTGAGCAGAATTCTCTCACGTCTTTCTGTTTAAACCGGTTGTAACCGGCTGCTCATACTGATGTTAATGTATTTTTCTCAACATAAATAATATCAAATTCTCATAGATTCAATATTATGTGAGATAATTATGTGAAGTAAAGCCTTTACCATGAAAACATAATAGCTAATATAGAGTAATTTAAGCTAAAGGGTTAATTCATTCTTAATATTTCACAGCTATTTGATTAGTTGGTTAATTAATTCAATTCATACATGTGATTAACAGTGATCAATTCATCAAATATCTCATTTAAAAACTGACAATTAAATTGCTTAATTCACCAACTGGTTACACAGTATATATATATACAGTATACACACACACACACACACACACATGTATATATGAAGAAATGGAGATGTTATATGTATTATGTCTTGTGTAAATAATTGCTAATTAACTGTTTCAATTAATGTATTGTTTATATATGCATGTACCTTTGTCACTTGTATTGAACGTATGTAGAAATTAAAGAATGGATTTAAGTTGTTAACCTTTTATTTTTCATTTTAAACACACATACATACACACACACTCACATATGCATGTATATATATATATATTGGAACATGTGTGAGATCCTTGGTACAGTTAGGTATATTTGAAAAAAAAAAAGAATGACTTCACTTGTAGTGTTAAATAATTTAATTTAATTTAATAATTGTTTCTACGTTAGGCACAAGGCCAGCAATTACCCAGTGTATTACTGGTACTTTATTTTATCGACCCCGTAAGGATGAAAGGCAAAGTTAACCTCGGCGGGATTTGAACTCAGAATGGCAATTTATTTAATTTAATAATATTATAATATTATAAAATTAAATCAAATTATTTAACACTACAAGTGAAGTAATTCTTTTCCTTTTTTTCAAATATATATATAGATATATATATATATATATGTATGCATGTATATATATGTATGCATGTATATATATATATATATATGCATATATATATATATATGTATGTTTGTATGTATATATATTTATATATATATATATATATATATATATATAAAGTTGTAGTTCTTGTCTATTTGTTTGTTCACGAACTCCTCCTATGGTTTTGGAGATAGACCCCCATCATCATCATCATCATCATCAACGTTTAACGTCCGTGTTCCACACTTGCATGGGTTTGGACGGGGGTATTCCCACTTGAGGCAAGAGTGGTTGTCTTGCTCGCATAGGACTGTCTGGCAGGTTTTCTACAGTTGGATGCCCTTCCTAACACCAACCACATTTACAGTGTGGGTCTGGGAGGTTTTTACCGTGTTGCCTACACGGCCACATTACAGCGTGGACTGTGTGTTTTTTTGTCGTGACACCTACACAATCTCATTTGTTTCGGCCTGGATGTTGTGGTACCAACATAACTTTACATTGAAAGGGGCGGTGTGGATGGGGTGGGGGTGGTGGGACGGGGGTGTATTTTGTTAGAGATGCCGACTGACTGTAGTAGGTTTTACTTTGTATTTAGGTAAGGCGGGTCTTCTCTATTACTGAGTACCGCCAAAGGTCTCGGTCCAGTGACATTGTCTTGGAGTGTTGTAAGTGTGTGAAGTCGGAATTTATCAGCTCGTCCCAGGTTTTTCTGGGTCTGCCTACTCCGTGGCTACCATCTATCTTTATTGCCCTGCACTTTGTTATACAGCTATCGTCTTTCATGCGCATCACGTGACCATACCAACGTAGCCTTCTCTCGAGTAAAC
Organism: Eledone cirrhosa; assembly: GCA_964016885.1. Classification (NCBI taxonomy): domain Eukaryota; kingdom Metazoa; phylum Mollusca; class Cephalopoda; order Octopoda; family Eledonidae; genus Eledone; species Eledone cirrhosa. The sequence continues at coordinate 301,586,480 of OZ024742.1, read as the reverse complement.
AACATCTGATCCCTCTTATTTCTAATTTTTTCCTTAGTTCGTTTATGCTTTGCCGTTCACGTATATTACTATTACACATCCAGCGGAGCATGCAAGCTTCGTTCCTCTCTAGTCTGCGTATATCCTCTGCACACAGTGCCCAGGTCTCACTGCCATGCAACATTGCTGTTCGTATGCAGGCATCATACAACCTGCCTTTCATTTTTAGGGAGAACCCTTTAGCGGCTAATAGTGGTATAAGCTCTCTGAACTTTTTCCATCCAGTTCTGACTCTAGCTACTGTACTTTAAGAGCACCCTCCCCCACTATTTCTATAGAACCCTCTGCGCAGTTGAAAAAGCTAGTATTTTGTGGGCACTTGCTGCTACTTATTGCACCAGAGCACCGGCCACATGTAAAATCTATGTTCTTAGTTAGCTTACCTGTGATCCCACTACATCTTTTATGCACCCATACTTTACATTTGGGACACAAAATGGAGTTTCTACCTACGCCTTTCCTACACACTGAGCATGGCCACTTCCCGGAAGGGACCGCCGCCTTATTTTCTTTCTTACAAACTAGAACTTTAGTCTTAGCCAGGTTAATTTTAAGGCCTTTTGATTCTAGGCCGTGCTTCCATGTTTGGAATTTCTTCTCTAGCTCGGCCATTGATTCAGCTATGAGTGTTAGGTCATCTGCGTATAGGAGTTCCCATGGGCAGCCGGTCTTGAACTCCTCTGTTATAGCCTGAAGGGCAATAATAAATAGTAGGGGGCTGAGAACAGAGCCCTGATGGATGCCAACTTTTACGCTAAACTCTTCACTATATTCGTTGTTAATTCTAACCTTGCTGACTGTTTCTTTATACATGGCTTGTATAGCTCTCACAAGCCATTCGTCAACACCTAGTTTTCTAAGAGCCCACCAGATAATGGAACGGGGGACTCTGTCGAAGGCTTTCTCCAAGTCGACAAAAGCTAAGTATAGGGGTTTACTTTTAGCTAGGTACTTCTCCTGTAGTTGTCGTACAATGAAAAAAGCGTCTGTGGTACTTTTGCCCGACACAAACCCGAACTGCATTTCATCTAGATCAATTCTCTCTCTGATTAGTTGCGCTATTACTTTTTCCGTGACCTTCATGACCTGGTCGATTAATTTAATGCCTCTATAGTTACTCCTATCTAGGGCAGCTCCTTTACCCTTATAACAGTTAATGATGATGCTGCTACGCCAGTCCTTCGGAACAACCCCATTCTGTACGACTTGGTTAACTATCTGGGTGACCATGGTGTGTCCCACCATACCAGATGCCTTCAGCATCTCAGCAACTATTTCCATATTCTGAAACTACATTGCCGAGGGTACTTTGATAAGTATATTTCATTTTAATTAAAGGATTCCCTGGAGTCACAAACCCGCGCTGAAAATGTTTTCCCTTCGATTTATATGAAATTTAAACCATAGGTAAATGACAAGATATGATTCCTATTCACAAAATTTCAGCAAATTTCAATAATATTAAAACACCCTAATGGGGGTTAAACCTCCCCCCATAGTGAAAATTTTGGCCAATAAATGGAACAAGATGTGTTGTAACAAGATTGCATGAGAACTTGATTGAAGCAACCATTATATTCGGGGCTTACAAAGGTCAAGCTCTTCTCATTCCAAGGATTCCACTTATACCAAGTGATAGCGAGTTGTCTTTTATATTTAAGAGGCTGCAGTTCCCAGTGAGGTCATGCTTTGCCATGAGCATCAATAAGAGTCAAGGTCAAACTTTCAAAACTATTGGTATAGATCTGACAAACCCATGTTTCAGTCATGGCATGTTTTATGTGGCTGTTTCAAGGACTGGAACTTCAAAAAATCTCTACATTTTAGCCAATCAAAGAAAGACAAGAAATATTGTTTACCCTGAAGTTCTTCATTAGGACAAAGTATGAAATATATTTTCATGTATTTATTATGTTAAAAAATAAATAAATAAACTTTGAATTTCTAATTTGAAAATAATGCTTTACACAAAAATGAAATGATCAAGTTTTGAATTGATATTTAAAAAAAAATTATTTACAAGAAACAAAATAAGATAAGATTTAATAATGTAATTTTGATTTGATATAGTACAAAAAATAATGTTTTCCAATTTTTCATGCATTACATTTTACATTGAGTAATATTGTAATGCAGAGTTTTTCTCCATAAATTATATCACTGATTATATTAAATTATATCATCATTTTCTTACAAAAAAAATGTGTGGAACGCAGCAAGGCGTGGGTAATTCGGCTTGTCTATCATCATCCTCATCATTTTACGTCCCCTTTTCCCTGCTTGCAAGGGTGGGACGGGTCCTATTCAGCACAGCATCTCTCCACTTGTCACGGTCCTTCATCATCTCCTCCATGAGTTTCAGTGATCTGAAGTCTGCTCTCACCACCTCCGCCCATGTTTTTCATGGTCTTCCTCTACTGCGTCTCCCTTCTACTGGGATTTCTTAGCACTTCTTTACGCAGTGGTCATCCTCCATGCGCATCACATGTCCATACCATTTCAGTCTTCTCTCCTGCACACCACAACTTATCCCTCTTATACCCAGTTTCTTTCTCAACTCGTCTATGCTTGGTCGTTCACGCACATTGACATTGCACATCCAACGGAGCATGCTTGCTTCATTTCTCTCCAGCCGTCGCATATACTCTGCAGTTGCTGCCCCTGTCTCACTAACATGCAGCATCGCGCATCTCACACAGGCATCATATAACTGTCTTTTCGTACGCAGGGAGAAACCGTTCTTTGTCAACAGAGGAAGCAGCTCCCTAAACTTCTTCCAACCCGTCCTTATTCTAGATACTATGGCCTTGGAACATCCCCTGCCATGCTAATCTGATCACCTAGGTACCGGAAGCTATCAACCACTTCTATAGAACCCACCTGCATTGGAAAAATGTGTCTATCACTGCGATTACTACTGCCAACTTTCCCTGTACATCTACTGCATACGTAGTTTTCCCTACCTGTTAGTCTGCCTGCTATCCCACTACATCTCTTGCGTACCCAAGATCTGCATTGCATACATTTTATGGAATTTATGCCAGTTCCTTTTCTACATATGAGGATGTATATGAAAAAATACGTAAAACATTACATAATGGAATACGTAGAGAAAACACATACACTACATAAAAAAATATATGCAGGGAATACACAAAAACAGTTTGTAACGGAGTATGGTACTGTGGCTGAAACAGAGTGCATTAGTGATGGGTGAGACGGGATTGAGTATACTCATTGAAATTAATCCGCCGTGTCCTGGCTATTGCGACAGCGGTATTTAAGATAAAGTACAGAACCAAATGTGCAGCATTGGGTATGTTGACATGCCCCACACGACATACATAGTCATCAAGGTATGCTGTCGGATCCCATGGACCCACACCGCCACCCCGACTGATGTCCGCACCCCCGTATGGCTCTAGTTGGAGCTATCAGGGAGTTCCCATGCGAAGAGTGTGCACTTTCGTTGGTCTCTACATGCCATGATGATCTCCGATTTCAGGTTGACTGCGTCATCTTTTAATCTCACTATCTCCATGGCCTTGGAATGGCACAGCCTGCACTTCCCCTCGCTGGCCGAATATGCATTAGCACGTTGAACGATACTCCAGTTGAGATCGTACGTGGTGCAGCTGTCCTTCAAGTCCCATATCAGGTCCGCCAGTCTAGTGGAGTGTCTCTTGCTCCGGTCTTTGAAAGAGTTTGTGTGATTGTACATCCTCGATTTAAAGGTCATGGATGCTGCGGCGATGTAGGTGCACTTGGTGTTATGTATTCTAACCACACATTTATAGACAACGCCCTTCGTTAGGCAACTTCCCTTCAGAGGGCAGTTGCATGTTCGGGCTGTATGTTGCTCATTCCTTATGTAGGGTCCTGGTCTTTTTGCGGCGTCGTCCCGATTCGCTGTGTATTGTTCTGCCGGTGCGGTGGGCTCCTTTTGTTCAGTGTCACCTGGTTGTTGAGTACTGTGTCTTCCGTGGGTAGATCAGCTACCGTAGGGTCCGGGTCGCAGTTGGTGACCCTGCCTCCATGTGGTCCTCCTGGCCACCCAGGAGCATCGGTTGCTTGCAGTAGTTGGCAGTCGAATTTCCCCGCATTGGTTTTGGCCATATAATCTGCAATGTTAGGTGTGGTGGAGAAGGAGAACTTCATTGTATGGTGGTTGAATATCCTGTGGTACCTGTTTGACACCAGGAAGCACTTGTCCAATGCTTTGAAGAAAAGGCCTGGTATATTAGTGCATACATGTTTCGAATACGGCACGTTAAACCACTTAATTGTCCTAGACCTTGTCCTATTCCATCGTCTGTGTGTAGTAGGCTATTTCCCTGAGGGGATCTGGGTTCTGTTTTCTCGTCTAGTTACAAGGACCTTAGTCTTTGTCAGGTTGACTTTGAGACCCTTTCTTTCTAGTCCCTGCTTCCAAGTTTGGAATTTCTTCTCTAGTTCTACCATAGATTCAGCTATAAGTGCGAGGTCATCTGCATACAGGAGTTCCCATGGGCATCCGGTCTTAAACTTCTCCGTTATTGCCTGCAGAACTATGATGAACAGGAGAGGGCTAAGAACAGAGCCCTGGTGGACACCAACCTGTACGCTAAATTCCTCGTTATAGTCATTGTTAACCCTAACTTTGCTGACTGCTCCCCTATACATGGCTTGTACAGCTTTCACAAGCCATTCATCTACTCCTAGTTTTCTAAGAGTCCACCAGATTATAGCACGGGGAACTCTGTTAAAGGCTTTCTCGAGATCGATGAATGCCAGGTAGAGTGGCTTACTTTTAGCTAGGTACTTTTCCTGTAACTGTCTCACAAGGAAGAGGGCATCAGTGGTGCCTCTTCCTGGCACAAACCCAAATTGCATCTCATCTAGTTTCACCCGGGCCCTAATCAACTGTGCTATAACTCTTTCTGTTACTTTCATGACCTGGTTCATCAGCTTTATACCTCTATAGTTTGCTCTATGTATGTATATATATATATATATATGTATGTATATATATGTATGTGTATATATATGTATGTATATATATGTATATATATATGTATGTATATATATATGTATGTATGTATATATGTATGTATATATACAGATTACTAAATGAGGAGAATGCATGGGAAGAAGAGACCCTACCCCAAGTAGACCCTATAGAGGGACCAGCAGTACAAGTCAGCGGCAGCGTAGTAAGTAAGGCAATCAAAGATATGAAGATGGGGAAGGCAACCGGTCCATCGGGTATAGCTGCCGAGATGCTGAAGGCATCTGGATCTGTAGGTCACACTATAACCACACGTATCGTTAACCAGGTAATACTAGAAGGTGTCATACCAAAAGATTGGTGCAGTAGCATCATTGTCAACTGCTACAAAGGTAAAGGCGATGCACTAGATAGAGGAAACTATAGAGGTATAAAGTTGATGGACCAGGTCATGAAAGTAACAGAAAGAGTTATAGCACAGCTGATTAGGGACCGGGTGAAAATAGACGAGATGCAATTTGGGTTTGTACCAGGGAAAGGCACCACTGATGCCCTCTTCCTTGTGAGGCAATTACAGGAAAAGTACCTAGCTAAAAGTAAGCCACTCTACTTGGCATTTGTCGGCCTTGAGAAAGCCTTTGACAGAGTTCCACGTGCTGTAATCTGGTGAGCTCTTAGAAAACTAGGAGTAGATGAATGGCTTGTGAAAGCGGTACAAGCCATGTATAGGGGAGCAGTCAGCAAAGTTAGGATTAGCAATGAGTATAGCGAGGAATTTAGCGTACAGGTTGGGGTCCACCAGGGCTCTGTTCTTAGCCCTCTCCTGTTCATCATAGTCCTGCAGGCAATAACAGAGGAGTTTAAGACCGGATGCCCATGGGAACTCCTGTATGCTGATGACCTCGCACTCATAGCTGAATCTATGGTAGAACTAGAGAATAAATTCCAAACCTGGAAGCAGGGACTAGAAAGAAAGGGTCTCAAAGTCAACATGACAAAAACTAAGGTCCTTGTAAGTAGACGAGAAAACAGAACCCAGATCCCCTCAGGGAAATGGCCTTGCTCAGTATGTAGGAAAGGTGTAGGTAGGAACTCCATTCTCTGCCCCAAATGCAAACAATGGGTACACAAGAGATGTAGCGGGATCTCAGGAAGCTTAATTAAGAATGTAGGATTCACATGCAGCAGCTGTGCTGAGACAGCAAACAGCAAACAGCCACAGGAAACAAGTACCACCAATCTCTGGGAGGGCCCTGTAGAAACAGTAGACAGCTTCTGCTACCTAGGTGACCGAATTAGCAACGGAGGTGGGTGTTCAGAAAGTACAATAACTAGGGTAAGAACGGGATGGAAGAAGTTTAGGGAACTACTACCACTGCTAGCTGCAAAAGGCTTCTCCCTCAGAATGAAAGGCAGACTGTATGATGCGTGTATCCGAACAGCGATGTTGCATGGTAGTGAGACCTGGGCGCTGAAGGTGGAAGACTTACGTAGATTAGAGAGAAACGAAGCCTGCATGCTCCGATGGATGTGTAACAATAATATACGTGAACGACAAAGCATAAATGAATTGAGAGAGAGACTGAGCATAAGAGGAATCAAATGCTGTGTGCAGGAGAGGCGGTTGCGCTGGTATGGACATGTGATGCGTATGAAGGATGACAGCTGCATAAAAAGGTGCAGAGCACTAGAAGTTGAGGGAAACCGCGGAGTGGGGAGACCCAAGATGACCTGGGATGAGGTGATAAAAGCCGACCTTACCCAATTACACCTCTCCAAGGCAATGACACACGACCGTGACTTCTGGCGTCACGCAGTAATACAGAGTACCCGACCTCCCATGGGTACAAGCTGAAGCATATAGACAATATGCCCCCACACCCCCCACCGTAAGGTGGTCATGGAGGTGCCACGGCAAAAAAGCACCCAGCCCACACTGTAAAGTGGACGTGTAGGCGCCACGAAAAAGCACCCAGCACTCACTGTAAATGAGGTTGGTGTTAGGAAGGGCATCCAGCTGTAGAAATCAAGCCAAATCAGTTCCTGTATGAGCAAGGCATGGTCAGCCGACCAGACACTGCCCACAACAGGACAACCCGTCTAACCCATGCTAGCGTGGAAGAACGGACGTAAAACGGTGATGATGATGATGATATATGTATGTATATATATATATATGTATATATATGTATGTATATATATATATATATATCATCACCATCATCATCATCATCATCATCGTTTAACGTCCATATTCCACGCTTGCATGGGTTTGGACAGGGGTTTTCCCACTTGAGGCAAGAGTGGTTGTCTTGCTCGCATAGGACTGTCTGGCGGGTTTTCTACGGCTGGATGCCCTTCCTAACACCAACCACATTTACAGTGTGGAACTGGGAGGTTTTTACCGTGTTGCCTACACGGCCACATTACAGCGTGGACTGTGTGTTTTTTTGTCGTGACACCTACACGACCTCATTTGTTTCGGGCTGGATGTTGTGACACCAACATAACTTTACATTGAAGGGGTGGTGTGGATGGGGTGGGTGTAGTGGGACGGGGTGTATTTTGTTAGAGGTGCCTACTGACTGTAGTAGGTTTCACTTTGTACTTAGGTAAGGCGGGTCTTCTCTATTACTGTGTGTATATATATGTATATATATATGTATATATATGTATGTATATATATATGTATATATATATATATGTATGTATCATCATTCATCATCATTTCATTTTACGTCCGCTTTTCCCTGCTTGCAAGGGTGGGACGGGAACTGATTCTGGCTTGATTTCTACAGCTGGATGCCCTTCCTAACACCAACCTCATTTTTACAGTCAGTGCTGGGTGCTTTTTTGCCGTGGCACCTCCACGACCACTTTGCAGTGGAATGATATGGACCCTAGTCCCTATCATCTCATTTCTACAGCTGAGTAAACTGGAGCAATGTGAAATAAAGTGTCTTGCTCAAGGAAACAACACATCACCCAGTCTGAGAATTGAACTCACAACCTTTCGATTGCAAGACCAATGCTCTAACCACTAAGCCATGTGCCTCCATATATATATATATATGTATGTATGTATGTATGTATATATATATGTATGTATGTATATATGTATGTACCATGGGCCCAGCACTATGTGTCAGTAATTGTCACAAGTGTAGTCTTTGTACCAGAGTTTTCAAGTCGCTGGCTGGACTAAAAAGTCACACTCGTTCAGCGCATCGGTAGGGGTTCTCCTACATGAATATAAAGTAGTGGCCGTACTCGAAAACAAGTTGGCAGCCACCATATATGTATATATATATATATATGTATATATATATGTATGTATATATATGACAGGTTTTGTTTTTAGTCCTGCTGGATGTCCAAAATCACCCTCCTCACCAAGAAACCTTGGTGGGGCTGCCAGTTTAGTCGCCAACGACCCGACCATGAGGCAGGTTGTACTGGGATACATGTTACCAGTAGCACCAACCTGTCAAAGGAGCTCTTAAGAGCCAATGGCCATCCAAAATCACCGGGAGAGATGACCCCTTAGCCTTTGTCAGGGCAGAATTCTAGGAGAAGGAAAACTCTGATATAACACCTGCAACCCTGATGGTATTCAATGATGTTGACTTGTTCTTCTTTTTGGTAAATATCATCTTGGTTAAGAGAGTGGGACTGATTTTGTGCAGTGCCTTTGCTCACTATAAAAGCTTCACGGCACAGGCATTGCTTTATATCTGGGGATCTCTCTGCACTTGTTGTCACATGGTACTATGGGCCCAGCACTGTGTCAATAATTGTCATAAATGTAGTGATTGTACCAGAGTGCATCGGTAGGGGTTCTCCTACATGGATATAAAGTGGTGGCCGTACTCGAAAACGAGTTGGCAGCCACTATGTATATATATATATGTATCATCATCATCATCATTTTTATGTCCGCTTTTCCCTGCTTGCAAGTGTGGGACGGGAACTGATTCTGGCCTGATTTCTACAGCTGGATGCCCTTCCTAACACGAACCTCATTTACAGTGAGTGGTGGGTGCTTTTTTTTCCGTGGCACCTACACGTCCACTTTACAGTGAGTGCTGGGTGCTTTTTTGCCGTGGCACCTCCACGACCACTTTGCAGTGGAATGATAGGGACCCCAGTCCCTATCATCTCATTTCTACAGCTGAGTAAACTGGAGCAATGTGAAATAAAGTGTCTTGCTCAAGGAAACAACACATCACCCGGCCCGAGAATTGAACTCACAACCTTTCGATTGCAAGGCCAATGCTCTAACCACTAAGCCATGTGCCTCCAAAGTATATATATATATACTTTGATAACTTTGATAGGGTTTGTTTCTGCTTTGATGTAATGTTAAAGAGAGCAGGGCCAATTGAGGTGAAATAATTGTGCTGTATTGTTGCTATGAGATGCGAGTGAGATTTTTGTCATGGGCGGATAGCATGTGGCTGAAGCCTTGGCTGCACATTAAAGGTGATGCCAACATCATTTGGGCAAAGCTGATGGAATGTTTTCCACATCATGCAGATAATGTAGCGCTCATGGCAACGTTGGAGAGAATAAAGGTTGAGCTTTTCTAATCTACTCCAATAGTCAAGGCCTATCATGCCATCTATCTTTTTTGTAATTGACCTTTGGGGTGCTTCAACTTTCATGATACTTTGTTTCATGTGAGGAGACCACAGTGGACAACAGTATTCAAGGTGGGGTCAGGCAAAAGTGGAGAAGAGCAGGACAACAGTGTGGATATCTCTCGACTGGAAAGTTATATGTATATATATATATATATGTATATATAGATGTATATCGGACACAGGAATAGTTCCTTTATTTTCCTCGGAAGAAGAGATATTAATCTTGAAATATCAGGACATATATAAATTTGTATATATATGTGTGTGTGTATATATATATATATATATATATATACACACACACACACACACACACACACACATATACACATACACATACATATACACACACACATACTTGTGTAGCATGGAAGATGGACGTTAAACAAAGATGATGATGATGATGATGTCTGTGGTGCTGAGACCGAGGAGACTACTAATCATGTGAATACTTGATGCATGGGGAGATGTAGAGTGGGTATAGCGATGTAGAAAATCCCAACCGTGGCACTGTGGGTCGGGATTTTACACATCTCTCTCTCTCTCTCATATATATATATGATGATGATGATGATTATATATATATATATATATATATATATATATATATATATATATATATATATATATATATGATGATGATGATGATGATGATGATATATATATATATATCAAATGAAGCAACGGAGTAAAGGACTCACGTTATTCCCTGTAATATATTGAGCTCAAGGAAAATTTTCCGGGCTCTTCAAAATATATAGGAGAGAATACAGGAAAAGAACATGCTTTTTCATTACAAGGTATTTTTACCACCAGAGTGAAAGACATATAAAGCAGGGAAAAGCAGACGTAAAATGATGATGATGATATATATATACATATATATATATCATTATCATCATTTTACGTATATATATATATATATATACTGTTTCTTAAAAAATATTTCCACTCCTGCAAATATAATACAAATTTTATTCCATCTATATAAAGAAAAACAATAACAACATTCTAAATAAATAAATAATAGATAAGTAATGCCTGGTACATAAACCTACTTACTACCACCTATTATATAATTGACCACTCCTGCTATGTCACACAACAGATATCACTCTAACTACAAAAAAAGAATAACTAATAAGATTGGAAATAGTAATGACATAGGAATTGTAACTCAATTTATAGTTTTGCACAGTTAAAAAAACTCCATGTACAAAATATGTTTTTTAAATCTAACTGCTTGCTCTATGTTCACTGTTTTGACATAGTATTTATTCTTGAAACCATTTGAGATTGGTAAACTTTATTCTTTCTCATATTTCCCTGAAAATATGCAAGTTATAAGTATTATCTATGGTGTTATGATGTTGATAATTGATAACTAATCATTTCCAGTTGTTTTGCATATGTATGTACCATTGCTACCGTATTGAAATGGACGTAGAAATAAAAGAATGAATGTAAGTTGTTAACTTTTGTCTTTTGTCATATTGAATATATCGATAGTCGATTGACTTTCATCAAATCGGACCGAGGAAACAATGTTTCCATTGGTCTTTCCAATTGCTAATACTATCTATCGGTCGCAACTCCAGGTAGAAGGAGCAACGTGAAATAAAGTGTCCTGCTCAAGGACATAACGCATCGCCTGGTCCAGGAATCGAACTCACAACCTCAGGATTGTGAATCTAATTCTCTAACCACTCAGCCACACGCCTTCACCATTGAATATATATATATATATATATATATCAGTTCTGTATGAGCAAGACATGGTCACCTGATCTAACGTTGCCCACAACAGGACAACTCTTCTAACCCATGTGTGGAGAAATGGACATAAAACTTTGATGATGATGATAAATACACATACATACTTCCTTGGCTTCTAGGAGGTACAGTAGAGGGAGTTCAAAGAAGACAAAAGCAGAGGTTGTGAGAGCTGATCTCAAATCACTGAATCTCACAGTTGAGTTTACAAAAGACGTAATTGGAGGAGGGATGTTGTACTGGAAAAGACCCATGCAACCCATGCAAGCATGAAAAATGTAACTAAAATGGCAATGATGATATGCATGTATATATATATATATATATATATATATATATATATATATATATATAGCCTGTTTTCCTCTGTTCTCCCTTTCCAGCCTTTTCTACTATGCCTCAGTGGCCTTCTTTGTCTGCACATTTGCCTGTCCATCTTTCTGTTGTTTTTTTCCATTGTATTTGTCCTATACACTCCTTATTTTGAGTACACACACACACACACACACACACACACACACACACACACACACACACACACACACACATATATATATATATATATATATATATATATATATATATATATATATATATATATATACACACATATATATATATGGAGGCACATGGCTTAGTGTTTAGAGCATTGCAATCGAAAGGTTGTGAGTTCAATTCTCAGACCGGGTGATGTGTTGTTTCCTTGAGCAAGACACTTTATTTCACATTGTTCCAGTTTACTCAGCTGTAGAAATGCAAAGTGGTCATGGAGGTGCCATAGCAAAAAAGCACCCAGCACTCACTGTAAATGAGGTTGGTGTTAGGAAGGGCATCCAGCTGTAGAAATCAAGCCAGAATCAGTTCCCGTCCCACCCTTGCAAGCAGGGAAAAGCGGACGTAAAATGATGATGATGAAATGAAAAATACACATATATTTACATACATATTTATATATATATATAAATATTTATATACACAGTGGAACTTAGAACAGAAGGCAACCTGGAGAAAAAAATATCTGGAAGCTGAAAGACCTCTCAGTCAGTAACGGATTTAAAGATATCTTACTCAACACCTATGACAGTAAATAAGAATAGATAGAGACATTCAATATAGAACAGAACTTGGAGTTCTTAAAAAATAACTTACTAAGGGTGACAGACGAGATTTGTGGATGGAGCAAGACCACAGGGAGAAGGAGAGTGACTTGTGGTGGAACAATATGGTAGATAAGGCAATTAAGGCTAAGAGACAGGCATGGAAATAATGGAAGAATGGGGGAAACAAGGTACATTACATAGAGACCAGGAGGGAAGCTAGGCGACAAGTATACGTAGGTAGAAGGGAAGTGGAGAATAAAAAATTCAAGCATGTTTTGCAGTGTGAGGACCAGAAACAGGAGGTTTTAAGGATTGCGAGGCAGTGTGTTAGAGAAAATTGTGATGTCATTGGAGAGAAGTGTGTCCAGAATGATAAAGGAGAGCTTGCCCTGACAAGTGTTGACTAGAAAGCTGTGTGGAAGAGCCATTATGAAAGATTACTGAATGAGGAGAATGCATGGGAGAAAGAGACCCTACCCAGTGTGGACCCTATAGAGGGCCCAGCAATACAAGTCAGCAGCAGTGTAGTAAGTAAGGCAATTAAAGATATGAAGACGGGGAAGGCAACTGGTCCATCGGGTATAGCTGCTGAGATGCTGAAAGCATCTGGGTTGGTAGGTTACACCATAACCACACGTATTATTAACCAAGTAATACTAGAGGGCATCATACCAAACGATTGGTGCAGCAGCATCATTGTCAACTGCTACAGGGGTAAAGGAGATGCACTAGATAGAGGAAACTATAGAGGTAAAAAACTGATGGACCAGGTCATGAAAGTAGCGGAAAGAGTTATAGCACAGCTGATTAGGGACTGGGTTAATCTAGATGAGATGCAGTTTGGGTTTGTGCTAGGTAAAAACAACATTGATGCTCTCTTCCTTGTGAGGCAGTTACAGAAAAAGTACCTAGCTAAAGGTAAACTGCTCTACCTGGAATTTGTCGATCTGGAAATTATAGCACAGAATGCTCTGTGCTATAATTTAGTGGGCTCTTAGAAAACTAGGAGTAGATGAATGGATTGTGAAAGCTGTACAAACCATGTATAGAGGAGCAGTCAGAAAAGTTACGGTTAACAATGACTATAGCGAGGAATTTAGCATACAGGTTGGTGTCCACTATGGCTCTGTTCTTAGCCCTCTCCTATTTATTATTGTATTGCAGGCTATAACAGAGCAGTTTAAGACTGGATGCCCATGGGAACTTCTGTACATAGATGATCTTACACTTATAGGTGAATCCAAGGTGGAACTAGAGAAGAAATTCCAAACATGGAAACAGGGACTAGAAAGAAGGGGTCTCAAAGTCAACCTGACAAAGACTAAGGTATTCGTAAGTAGACGAGAAAACAAAACCTAAGTCCCCTCAGGGAAATGGCTTTGCTTAATATGAAGGAAAGGTGTAGGTAGAAATTCCATCTTCTGTCCCGAATGCAAACTATGGGTACACAATAGATGTAGTGAGATCCTAGGAAGTTAAGTTAAGAATGTAGGCTTTACATGTAGCAGTTGCACTGGGTGAGTAAGCAGCAAACGGGCACCAGAACAAGCACTACCAAATTCTGGGAGGGCTCTGTAGAAACAGTAAACAGCTTCTGCTACCTAGGTGAGCAAATTAGCAGCGGAGGTTCTGAAAGTAAAGTAACCAGGGTAAGAATGGGATAGAAGAAGTTCAGGGAGCTACTACCACTGCTAGCTGCAAAAGGCTTTTCCATAAAAATGAAAGGCAGACTGTATGATGCGTGCAAGCAATGTTACAGGGTAGTGAGACCTGGGCGTTGTGTGCATAGGTTAGAAAGACTTGCATAGGTTAGAAAGAAATGAAGCTTGCATGCTCCGATGGATGTGTAATAGTAATATTCGCGAACTGCAAAGCATAAACGAACTGAGAGAGAGATTAAGCATAAGAGGAATCAAATGTTGTGTGCAGGAGAGGAGATTACGTTGGTATGGACATGTGATGCATATGAAGGATGATAGCTGCATAAAAAGGTGCAGAACACTAGAAGTCGATGGAAGCCTTGGAGAGAGAAGACCCAGGAAGACCTGGGATGAAGTCATAAAAGTTGACCTTGCCCAATTGCACCTCTCAAAGGTGATGACACAGGACCGAGACCTCTGGCGTTATGCAGTAATACAGAAGACCCGACTTCCCACGGGTACAAGCCGAAGCTGAAGCATATAGACAGTATGCTCCCATCGCTTCCCACTGTAAAGTGGTCGTGTAGGTGCCACGACAAAAAAAGCACCCACCCAGTCCACACTGTAAATGAAGTTGGTGTTAGGAAGGGCATCCAGCTGTAGAAATCAAGCCCAAATCAGTTCTGTATGAGCAAGACAAAGACACCTGACCTGGCATTGCCTACAATAGGACAACCCATCTAATCCATGCTAGCGTGGAAGAATGGGTGTAAAACAGTGATGATGATGATGAGTGGAACCTCGATTCACAAACTTAATTAATTCTTGAAGGCTGTTCGTCACCCAAAATGTTTGTGAACCAAAGCTATTTTTCTCATACAAAATGTTGAGAAAAATACCCATACCAAAATATTAGAACAATTTAAGGCTTGTATTTACATATTTTTGACAACATGGGAGATAGCTATATGCATTTTAAATGGGAGATTGAAATTGAATTTTTATTGTTATTTTATATACCTTGATGGAGCAGACCAATAATCAAAGACATTTATGTATATGTATGTATACATGTATATATGTATGTTTTATATATATATAATAATATGTATATGTATGTATGTGTATATGTGTGTATGTATGTGTACATGTGTATGCATATTTATGGCTTAGTGGTTAGAGCATTGGGCTTGCAATCGAAAGGTTGTGAGTTCAATTCTCAGACCAGGTAATGTGTTCTTGCCTTGAGCAAGACACTTTATTTCACATTGCTCCAGTTTACTCAGCTGCAGAAATGAAATGATAGGACTGCAAAGTGGTCGTGGAGGTGCTACAGCAAAAATGTACCCAGCACTCACTGTAAATAAGGTTGGTGTTAGGAAGGGCATCCAGCTGTAGAAATCAAGCCAGAATCAGTTCCTGTCCCACCCTTGCAAGCAGGGAAAAGCGGACGTAAAATAATGATGATGATGATGATATTTATATATATATATTAATTATCGTTGTGTACGTGTATCAGTTGCTGTATGTTTGTATATGCGGATGAGTGTATATGTATATATATGTATATATGTATATGTATGTACAAGTGTATATGTGGGTACGTATGAGTGTGTATATGTGTTTGCATGTATGTATGTCGGTCGTGTATATGTGTACATAGGGTTTGGGTATATGTTCGTTTGTTGAACATATGTGTATTTACGTGTAGGTATGTGTGTGTGTGTGTGCGTTATATACGCATTTAGGCATGTATATTCATATATGTATAATTACATATATATATAATTACATGTATACACACACACACATATATATATGTGTATTTGGTGTATACGTTCGTATGTGTGTGGATATATGTGTCGCGCCGTGTTTAGGTATGTGTGCGTGTGTCTATGTGTATGTGCATGTATATGTATGTATGGTGTGTGTTTTCACGCATGCACGTGTATGGATGTGTGTATGTATATATTTAATTATTATTACTTTTATGGCGGTGGATTGGCAGTATCGGTAGAGGGTCGGACGCCATGCTTTGACGTATAGAGTTACAGCCCTTGCCATTCTGAGTTCAAATTCCGCTGAGGTGAACTTTGCCTTTCATCCTTACGGGATCGATAAAATAAAGTACCAGTAATGCACTGGGTTATTGCTGGCCTTGTGCCAAAAAGTAGAAACAATTATTACTTTTATGATTTTAATAACTTCTGTCATTTTCATTCTACTAATTTATTTACATTATTCTTAACTCTGAAGCCGAGAATCATTCGGTTTCCTAAATAGAATAGTAGTCTAATGACTCCATTTATGCCATGAACGTGGTTTTGTCTTTGCGTGTAATTGTTCTCATCGCTCCATATAACGACATATTATCTTCGCTTTTTTCTGTTCGTTGCCAGGGAACATCTTCACAAACCAAAGTATCATCTCCTGTTTTCCTTCAGTTGCAAATTTTTTCGGAATATTTACTTCTGCGTTCACAGATTGATTTTTTTAGTTTCAGATCCCGTTAAGAGTGAAAGCAGCAATTCTTTGCTTAAACTTTAATCTGTTATTTTCATGAATATATGTTCTATGGTTCTTATATATTTGATATATATTTATCCTTATCGAGCCCTCTTTGGATTTTAGTCTTCACATTTATTATCTATATATCTAAAACAGAGAATGTCTGTCTGTCTGTCAGCTCCCTAAAACTCGAGAACCACCCAGTCGATTTTTTTCAAACTTTACACATGTAATACTTATGGTCCTATGAGTGTTTTGAGGGAAAAAACTTTCAAATTTTCAATGCCCTAGGGACCGCTTAACGATCTCTCTCTATAATTCTTAGTCTTTCTTTTTAGATAGATACATAGATAAAACGTTGCGCCCTTATAATATCTGTCTGTATGTCTGGCTGTCTGCATTATGACATTATGACGCTGTGTGTGTGTGTATATATGTATATATAGTGTGTGTATATATATATATATAGTTTATAACGTTTTTCGAAATATTTACTTCTGCGTTCACAGATGTCTTTTTTTTAGGATAAATATATATCAAATATATAAGAACCCTAGAGCAAATCCTGAGCAACACCGGGCCATTCTGCTAGTTATTAATATTGTATATATATATATATATATATATATATATATATATATATATATATATATATATATATATATATATATATATATATATATATATATATATATATATATATATATATATATATATATATATATATATATATATATATATATATATATATATATATATATATATATATATATATATATATATATATATATATATATATATATATATATATATGTATATGTATATATATATATATGTATATATATATATGTGTATATATATATATATGTATATATATATGGATATGTATATATATATGGCAGAGGCACATGGCCTAATGGTCAGAGCATTGGCCTTGCAATCGAAAGGTTGTGAGTTCAATTCTCAGACCGGGTGATGTGTTGTTTCCTTGAGCAAGACACTTTATTTCACATTGCTCCAGTTTACTCAGCTGTAGAAATGAGATGATAGGGACTGGGGTCCCTATCATTCCACTGTAAAGTGGTCGTGTAGGTGTCACGGCAAAAAGCACCCAGCACTCACTGTAAATGAGGTTGGTGTTAGGAAGGGCATCCAGCTGTAGAAATCAAGCCAGAATCAGTTCCCGTCCCACCCTTGCAAGCAGGGAAAAGCGGACGTAAAATGAAATGATGATGATGAAATGATATATATATATATATATACAAGGTGAGTCAGAAAAGTTCCAGGACTGATGTCACAAAAAATTTATTTCAAACCCAAACTTCACACTAAGAGTTTTCTCCTTCAAAGTAATCCCCCTGGAGTATGTAACTGTAATCTTAGCTCTCTGCAGCGATCAAACTTTTTCCTTCATAATTTTATATACATGTCCTCTGTTTCAGGTCGTCAAGCAATGAGCACAGAGCAACGAACAAACTTGAAAACTCCGTCAGAAGCACTGGGATTGCTCCAAGTGTATGGAGATGAGACGATGTCACGCTCCCGTGTTTTTGAGTGGTGCAAGAGGTTTAAAGAAGGACGCGAGGACGTGGAAGATGACCCCAGGAGCGGAAGGTCCTCAACAACCAAGACTGAGGTCAACGTTGAGCGCGTCAGGCAGATGGTGGGTAACGATCGTCGGCTGACTGTTCGACTGATGGCAAATGAGCTGGGCATGAATCGGGACAGCGTCTGGAAGATTCTCACTGAAGATTTGGACATGTGGAAAGTCTGCGCGAAGATGGTGCCAAAACTGCTGAACCAGAAGGGTCGACGCATGCAAGTGTGCCAGGACATCCTCGAGCGTCTTGAAACTGAACAAGACTTGCTAGGGACAGTCATCACCGGTGATGAGTCATGGATCTTCGAGTACGACCTGGAGGGGACCCGTTTTGATGACGTGGACGATATCAAAAAGGCCATGACGACAGAACTGCGGAGGATCCTGGAAGAATCCTTCCAGGAGTGCATGCAAGCGTGGCAGAAAAGGAAAAGTGCATTAGACTCCAGGGGATTACTTTGAAGGAGAAAACTCTTAGTGTGAAGTTTGGGTTTGAAATAAATCTTTTGTGACATCAGTCCTGGAACTTTTCTGACACACCTCGTATATATATATATATATACATGTATGTATGTATACATTTACAATATTTTTATGTATAACAAACATACGTAAGTCCCACTATGGTTATTTTATGCTGTGATCATGTAAATAACCTTTTTCCTACTACTTTATATACTACATAATACAGTAATTTGTTTAATTTATCAATAAAAGCAGGTTTGTTAACATTAAAGTAATATAGTGTATATATTATTATTGTAAGTCAGGTCATCTAGGTAGCTTTATTCTGTAGTAACCCACTCCAATTTATCTCTCATAATTGATGAGTCACTTACAAATATCGGGACAGTTTCTAATTCTCTAGTTGTTGTTTTTTTCTTTGAATTTCTTATTCATATTTTTTAGTTTATTATTTCCCTTTTTGTTATTTAATTCAACGTCTGCAAAGGCTGTCACTGTTATTTCGTCATTTTGTAATGTTGTTGTAACAGTGTTACACACATTTCTGTTTCTCTGTTTCTCTGTGTATTGTGTGTGTGTGTGTGTGTGTGTGTGTGTGTGTGTGTGTGTGTGTGTGTGTGTGTGTGTGTGAGCGTGTATGTGTGTGTGTGAGCGTGTGGGAGAGTGTGTGCGCATATATGCACGTGTGTATGTGTATTTCACAAACTGAGCAAACATGGTAAGTATAGCAATAATTGTTTCTACTTTTTGGCACAAGGCCAGCAATTATTCCAGTACATTACTGGTACTTTATTTTATCGACCCCGTAAGGATGAAAGGCAAAGTAAACCTCGGCGGGATTTGAACTCAGGTAAGTATAGCAATAATGAAAACAATATATATATACCAATATATATAGCCCCAATACTGCTGTGCCCTAGGCCCACAGCCTTCTCCTATGACCCTAGGGCAGTTGCTTTCCCCTCTCTTTTCATAACCACAAAAGACATTTGCATTTTTTACAATAAAACTTGTAATTTATTCTGTTATAGTTTATAACGGTGGTTGCTAGACACTACGGCTTAATACGGGATGTTTGTTTACAGACACACCGAGCATTATAATAAATGTTTGGTGAATCCATACGTACATATATATATGTGTGCATGTATGTATATATATATACATACTACTGTACGTCTGTATACATATATGTATGTACGTATACATACTTATATTTAAGTAACAGCCGTACTAAGAGTGGGAAATAAAATTTTGTTTCATTTTTTTCCGTTTATCGTTTTCGGTGCACCCGGCCGATTAACCCACTCGATATGCAAATTGGGCCGTTAATACGCATAAGGAAAGTATATACTTTCGGACGTTCAACTATCTGGCAGGAAGGTATACGTTGCTGACGATAGCTAACAAGCTTAAAACTAGTACAGCGTTCCTTTGTCAGTGTTGAACAAACGAGCAACGGTCGTTGCTAGATACTGTACTGCTTAATACGGGATGTTTGTTTACAGACACACCGAGCATTATAATTAATGTTTGGTGAATCCATACGTACATATATATATTTGTGCATGTATGTATATATATACATACTACTGTACGTCTGTATACATATATGTATGTACGTATACATACTTATATTTAACTTTTATATATATATATATATCAAATTATAAATGCGAGGAAACAATATGTAAAGAATTACTTATTTTTTCTTCAAAGTCCCTACTGCAGTTTCATCAACCGTTTTGCAATATATATATATATATATATATACACACACACATACAAATTTAAGGTATCATAACATATCAATTATGTATGATATTTCACGTTGGGATAGCTCACGAACCCTAGCAGATATAGACAGGTATTTTGTACTATATACTGTATTGCAACAATATTTAATTCATTTATATAGCAGACATAATTCCTCTGATGATTGATTCGCTTCTCCCATAACTTAACCAAAATTGATAGTGGGTGATCAATGATTGATTGCTTAGATCGAATTTAAGTTTTGGTTCGCCTCGTATCATGAAATGACCATAAGGAATAAGAACTTTTTCCATCTGAAATACGTATTCTTCCTTGATATATATGCTTTTTGTGTGTGTACAAGATACTATGTTTTCTCTTAAGATATATGGTTCTTTCTCTCTTTATATATACATTTAGAAATAAGAGGGATCAGATGTTGTTTACTCGAGAGAAGGCTACGTTGGTACGGACACATGATGCGCATGAAAGTCGATAGCTGTATAACAAAGTGCAGGGCAATAAAGATAGACGGTAGCCACGGAATAGGCAGACCTAGAAAATCCTGGGACGAGCTGATAAACTCTGACCTCACACACTTACACCTCTCCAAGACAATGTCACTGGACCGAGACCTTTGGCGGTACTCAGTAATAGAGAAGACCCGCTTTACCTAAATACATAGTAAAACCTACTACAGCCAGTAGGCATCTCTAACAACCCCGTCCCACCACCCCCATCCACACCACCCCTTCCTATGTAAAGTTATGTTGGTGCCACAACATCCAGGCCGAAACAAATGAGATCGTGTAGGTGTCACGACAAAAAAACACACAGTCCACGCTGTAATGTGGCCGTGTAGGCAACACGGTAAAAACCTCCCAGTCCCACACTGTAAATGTGGTTGGTGTTAGGAAGGGCATCCAACTGTAGAAAACCTGCCAGACAGTCCTATGCGAGCAAGACAATCACTCTTGCCTCAAGTGGGAATACCCCCGTCCAAACCCATGCAAGCGTGGAACACGGACGTTAAACGTTGATGATGATGATGATGATGATGATGATCTATAAATTTGAATTATATATATATATATAGAGAGAGAGGTAGAACACTGGAAGGTAATATCCGTAGTGCTGGAGCACTCAGTTCATGGGACGAGTTTGGTAGAAGTAGTAACACAACAGTTAGTTCACCATACCGAGAACAATTTTTTCACCTTATGCGGATCTTGCATAACTACAAAGTTCCGGATTGAATAACAACAACATTCTAATTTTCTAATCAACTCGAACATTTTATTCCGGACTTTTGCAGTTATCTCCCTTACACCTTTCGCCCGTGGTTTTGTATCGCTTGGGTGAAATGACCTTTTCTGTGTATGCGCATTCATACGGTTGTTCTTCCTGTTCCGTATAATCATGACCAGTCTGAGCTGAAGATCTGCATAAGGTGAAACAATTGTTCTCGGTATGGTGAATTAACTGTTGTGTTACTACTTCTATATATATATATATATTATTCTATATATATATATATATTATAAAAAGTCAGGACCCCAATGGTAGAGCTCAGTCATCGAGGTCCCGATTCTTTATAACATAATCATACTCTACTACCCCAAGTATTGAGTACTCTGTTGAGTAATGGTCTAGCATGTTTCAAAATGAATCCATCCTGATTTATATATATATATATATATATATATATATATATATATATATGATCTTCATCCTCATCATCAATTAACATCTAGCTTCCACGTTAGCATGGGTTAGATGAGTTTGTCCCAAGTAGGAGTACATCAAAGTTTGGTCCTCAGCCCGCTCTTGTTCATTATAGTCCTCCAAGCCATAACAGAAGAGTTTAAGACTGGCTGACCATGGGAACTTCTCTATGCTGATGATCTGGTTCTTATAGCAGAATCAGTAGAGGAGCTAGAGAATAAATTCTGGCTATGGAAACAGCAGTTGGAAGCAAGAGGACTGAGAGTGAACCTAGCTAAGACAAAAGTGTTGATGAGTAGAAAAGAGGACAAAACTCTGATTCCGTCAGGGAAATGGCCATGTTCGATATGCAGGAAAGGAACTGGCATAAATTCTATAAAATGCACACAATGCAGATCCTGGGTACACAAGAGATGTAGTGGGATAGCAAGCAAACTAACAGGTAGGGAGAAATATGTATGCAGTAGATGTACAGGGAAATTAGACAGTAGAAGTCGCATTGATAGACACATTTTTCAAATGCAGGCGGGTGCTATAGAAGTGGTGGGTGCCTTCCGGTATCTAGGTGATCAGATTACCATGGGAGGGGGGGGGCGGGGTTGTTCCGAGGCCATAGTATCTAGAATAAGGACGGGTTGGAAGAAGTTTAGGGAGCTGCTTCCTCTGCTGACGAAGAAGGGTTTTTCCCTGCGTACGAAAGGCCGGTTGTATGATGCCTGTGCACGATGCTGCATGGAAGTGAGACATGGGCAGCAACTACAGAGGATATGCAATGGCTGGAGAGAAATGAGGCAAGCATGCTCCGTTGGATGTGCAGTGTCAATGTGCATGAACAACCCAGCATGAATGTGTTGAGAGAGAAACTGTGTCTGAGAGGGATAGAATGTAGTGTACGGGAGAGGAGACTGAGGTGGAATGGACATGTGATGCGCATGGAGGATGACCGATGGGTGAAGAAGTGCCAGGAAATGCCAGTTGAAGGAAGACGTGGTAGAGGTAGACCACAAAAAACATGGGTGGAGGTGGTGAGAACAGACCTCAGATCGCTGAAGCTCATGGTGGCGATGACGAAGGACTGTGACAAGTGGAGAGATGCTGTGCTGAATAAGACCCGTTCCACCCTTGCAAGCTGGGAAGAGCGGACGTAAAATGATGATGATGATGATGATGATGATGATATATATATATATATATATATATGGAAGGTATATATTAGGTTAACGCTTGATATAGCAGGAGAGGGTCTTAACGTTTCGGACGCTAGTCCTTCATCAGAAGAAAGAATGAGAAATAAAATAGATTGAGGGGACGTCCGGGATGGAATTGGAAAAAATGACTTTAGACAAAAATAACAGGTCCATTATATATTATATCATCATCATCATCTTCATCATCATTTTACGTCCACTTTTCCCTGCTTGCAAGGGTGGGACGGATCTTATTCAGCACAGCATCTCTCCACTCGTCATGGTCCTTCGTCATCTCCACCATGAGCTTCAATCATCTGAGGTCTGTTCTCACCACATCCGCCCATGTTTTTCGTGGTCTATCTCTACCACGTCTTCCTTCAACTGGCATTTCCTGGCACTTCTTCACCCATCGGTCATCCTCCATGCGCATCACATGTCCATTCCACCTCAGTCTCCTCTCCCGTACACTACATTCTATCCCTCTCAGACACAGTTTCTCTCTCAACACATTTATGCTGGGTCGTTCATGCACATTTACACTGCACATCCAACGGAGCATGCTTGCCTCATTTCTCTCCAGCCGTCGCATATCCTCTGCAGTTGCTGCCCATGTCTCACTACCATGCAGCATCGCGCTCCTCACACAGGCATCATACAACCGGCCTTTTGTAGGCAGGGAGAAACCCTTCTTCGTCAGCAGCTCCCTAAACTTCTTCCAGCCTGTCCTTATTCTAGATACTATGGCCTCAGAACACCCTCCTCCCATGCTAATCTGATCTAGGTACCGGAAGCTGTCCACCACTTCTATAGCGCCCTCTCGCATTTGAAAAATGTGTCTATCAATGCGACTTCTACTGTCTAATTTCCCTGTACATCTACTGCATACATATTTCTCCTTACCTGTTAGTTTGCCTGCTATCCCGCTACATCTCTTGTGTACCCAGGATTTGCATTGTGTGCATTTTATAGAATTTATGCCAGTTCCTTTCCTGCATATCGAACATGGCCATTTCCCTGACGGAATCAGAGTTTTGTCCTCTTTTCTACTCATCAACACTTTTGTCTTAGCTAGGTTCACTCTCAGTCCTCTTGCTTCCAACTGCTGTTTCCATAGCCAGAATTTATTCTCTAGCTCCTCTACTGATTCTGCTATAAGAACCAGATCGTCAGCATAGAGAAGTTCCCATGGTCAGCCAGTCTTAAACTCCTCTGTTTTGGCTTGGAGGACGATAATGAACAAGAGCGGGCTGAGGACCGAACCTTGATGTACTCCTACTTGTATCTGGAATTCCTCACTAAACTCCATTCCTACCCTGACTTTACTGAGAGTACCTCTGTACAAAGTTTGCACTGTCCTCACAAGCCATTCCTCAACACCTAGCTTTCTTAGGGACCACCAGATGACAGATCGGGGTACCCTATCAAAGGCCTTCTCTAGGTCAACAAAGGCTAAGTATAGTGGCTTATTTTTTTCTAAGAACCTCTCTTGCAATTGTCTCACCAAGAAGAGGGCATCTGTTGTACTCTTCCCAGGCACAAAACCAAACTGCATCTCATCTAGTTTGACCTTTTCTCTAATTAGTTGTGCTAATATCCTTCTGCCACTTTCATAACCTGATCCATCAGTTTTATACCCCTATAATTGCTCCTCTCCAGAGCATCGCCTTTACATTTGTATCAATTTATGAGAATACTGCTGCACCAGTCTTTGGATATGACACCACCATATATAGCCTGATTGATGATGCGTGCAACCAGTTTAGTGCCTACATCCTCTGATGCCTTCAGCATCTCAGCAACTATTCCCGATGGTTCAGCAGCCTTATAATTTTTCATTTCCCTAATCGCCTCTTGGACCCTATATTCGTCAATCTCAATAGCTGGTCCCTCTGTCGGATCTACTAAGGGTAATTTCTCTCTCTCCCATTCGTTCTCCGCATTCATCAGTCTCTCATAATGACATTTCCAGGCCTCCTTTTTCTGATCATTCGTGACACTAAGTACACCGGCATCATCCTGGACACATTTATCTCCAACAACATCCTGATTTGCATTGAGAACACTGCCTTGCAATGTGGAACACCGGACACCTCTGATCTTCCCGTCACAGAACATTGGCAAACTTCCTACTCTCTGCCTCCCTGCGTGCTAAGTACACCTGACGTCTAGCTTCTCTCTTAGTGGCTGTATATTCTTCCCTACTCCCACCCTTTTTCCAAGCCTTCCATGCCAGTATTTTGTCTCTAATGGCCTTATCTACTGTGCTGTTCCACCACCAGCTCACTCTCTGCCTGGTTGGAGCTCTGCTGCAGCCACAAGTTTCATCAGTAGTCTGCAGCAAGTTGTCACGTAGTTATTATCTATGTCATACGTCTCTAAATCGTCTTCTTTTTCATCATATACATCTTGAAGGGCTTTCCTAAATTTGTATTTTAGTGAAAGGTCTTTTAGCTTCCAGACCTTTCTTCTCCACACCTTCCTGTATGTCTCATTCCATCTCTTGCTTACTGAGATATCACTAACGACTAACCTATGCTGTGGGGTACATTCTTCTCCAGGGTATGCCTTGGTATTAGACACTATCTGCCTGTCCCGCTGCCTAACTAGTAAGAAGTCAATCTGGCTTATGTGTTCACCAGATTTGTAGGTTATTAGGTGATTGGCAGGTTTCTGGAAGTTTGTGTTGCAAATAGTCAATGTACCCGCATCACAAAATTCAAGAAGTCTCACTCCTTCTTCATTTCTTGAGCCGTAACCGTGGCCACCATGTACCCAAGTGTAACCATCCTGGAGCTGTCCTTCATGACCATTGAAGTCTCCTGCTAGCATAACGATGTCCCCGTCCTCTGTCATTGTGGTTGTTTGTAAAAGTTGCTCGTAAAAGCAGTCTTTCTCATCTTTACCTAGGCCTGCTTGGGGAGCATAGGCAGAGATGATTTTCAGTAGTCTCCTGCCTACAACTAATCTAAGCTTAATTATTCGATTACTAACTCAAACTACCTCTATTGTCTTATTGATCCATTTCTCAGCCAGGAAAATGCCTACTCCCCCTAACCCATCATCCTTACCTACCCAGAATAGCTTATAGCTAAGACGTTTGCCTATGACTAGTCTTGCAGAGGCACCTCTCCATCTCACCTCTTGCACGCAGCACACATCCACATGCCTTCTCTCCAGCATCTCCGCTATTTCAGCAGATCTACCTCTGAGAGTGCCAACATTAAGTGTTGCAACTCTGAGATGCGACGTCTCATATTTTGTTGTTGTTCCTATTTGTTGCTGTGCTGATAAGCGTTTTGGCATTGATACACTGGTTGGATGCCCTTCCTAACACCAGCGCCACTTTACAGCATGGACTGGGTGCTTTTATTTGTGCCACCAGCACTAGAGAGGATGTCTTACTAGACTCAAGGGCCCTCTCTACCCCTCCATTTTACAGCATGGTCATTAAAAAAAAACAAAACAAAAAAAACACTTATTGACACGACACACACACACACACTCACACACCAACACTCATGCATACAAACCACAAACACACACGCCACTCACATACCAACACTCATTCATGCATACAAACACACACACCACTCACAATCACACACATATATATATATATATATATTACCGACAGTACTGATACAAAATCAAAATCATGTCAACTGTTGACTTTTCCCAGTCCAGTTCAGTTTTTTATATAATAATAATTGTTTCTACTTTAGGCACAAGGCCAGCAATTACCCAGTTCATTACTGGTACTTTATTTTATCGACCCCGTAAGGATGAAAGGCAAAGTCAATCAATTATTATTTTTATATAATAATTGATTGCTTTACGCTGGTAATGGTGGTGGTGGTGGTGATGGTGGTGGATGGTGTCAGTATGGTGATAGTGGTGGATGGTCAGTGATGGTGTTGGCAGTTGTTGTTGCTGTAGTTGTTATTGTAGTTGCTGCTGCTGTTGCTGTTGTTGTTGCTGTTGTTGTTGTTGTTGCTGCTGCTGCCGTTGTTGTTGTTCTTCACTGATGCTGCAGACAATGGTGTTTATGCTGTTATTGTAGTCGCATATATATAAATACATACATACACACACATTCAACACAGACAATGGTGTTGTTGTTGTTCTTCATTTCACTGCTGCTGTTGCTGCAGACAATGGTGTTGATACTGTTATTGTAGCATCAAATATATATATGGATAGCGTGTGCAGCATCGGTGCCACATAAGCAGAAAAAAAACCACCCCAAAAGTGCAATTTGGGAAACTTCAGTGGTCCGACTTGCCAGGAAAGAACGTCGGAACGCTGAACGGGAATATAAACTGCATAAATCAGATGCCAACAGAAAAAAGCGGAATAAATCTTCTAACCATCTCAAGCAAGTGACAAAGAAGGCAGTGCTTGAATTTGAACAGTGCATAGCAACCAATCCTGACAGTAAGGTGTTCTGGAAATATGTTCATTCAAAGCAGAGACCTCACTCTCCAGTTGGTCCTCTTCGCAATCCCCACACAAGCCAGATCACTGACGATCCCAAAGAATGCGCAGATCTCATTGCTGAGTGCTATGCAAGTATTTTTACGGTTGAAAACCAGAATGTACCTTCTCCACCATCTCTAACATCAAATTCTATAACAACTATGGAATTTACACCTGCAATGTTGCGACGTCACCTTAAGAATAAGCGCAACTATGCCTCCCCTTGTCTTGATGGTGTTACATACCTGCTTCTCAAACGTGGCGGCTATTTCCTTTTGCGCCAGCTTTCTTTCTTCTTTCAATACTGTCTCAACAATGGTGCTACTCCGGAGCAGTGGAAAACTGCCAGTGTCATTCCCCTGTTCAAAAAGGGCAACCACATGTCACCTGTCAACTATCGTCCAGTCAGTCTTACTAGCTGTATGGCCAAACTGATGGAATCCTGTGTCAGAGAAACACTTTGGAACTTCTGGAGCTCTCACAGCCTCATCCGGCCCTCACAGTTTGGATTTATCCCTAACTCCAGCTGCTGTGATCAGCTTATCGAGTTCCTTGAAGACATCACCCGGATCACTGACAGCGGCTCATGGGTGGATGTTGTTTACCTTGACTTTGCTAAGGCTTTTAATTCTGTGCCACACAAAAGACTTATGGCAAAACTCTCTGCAATTGGTGTGAGGGATGATCTTTTCGACTGGTTGAAATCCTTCATTCTCAGCCGAAAAGATGTAGTCACGGTTCTAGGACAGCATTCTTCACCATATGAGATGTCATCTGGTGTACCACAGGGATCTGTTCTTGGTCCCCTTTTGTTTGTGGCATATATTAATGACATAGATGCCAACTTATAGAATGCCATGGTACTGAAATATGCAGATGACATCAAGCTGTACCTTGAAATCAAAAGGACTGATCCTGAAATCTACAACTCTTTCCTACAATCAGACCTGGACACAATGCAGCAATGGATCACAGACTGGCAACTGAAGCTGGCTGTGGACAAGTGTACCACATGCATTTTGGGAGGAAAAATCCAGCATCCACATACTCCCTCTACAACACTGATATCAAGAAGTCCTCTTGTGAACGTGACCTGGGCATTACTGTCAGCAGCGATTTGCATTGGACAAAGCATGTCTCTAAGATTGTCAAAAAGGCCGAGGGTGTCTTGGCATCACTCAGCAAGACCTTTGTTAACTGCTCTCCAGCCATCTATTTAAAACTGTATACAGCTATGGTACGACCACACTTGGAATTCGCATCATCAGTCTGGAACCCCTATCTTGCTCAGAACATTGACCGCCTGGAATCTGTTCAGAGACGTGCAACCAAGCGCATACCCTCCATCAGACACCTACCATACTCTGAACGCCTTGCTTCCCTGGGCATGGATTCATTGAAGCTCCGACGTCTGGCAATGGACTTGGTAAATACCCACAAAGTTATTAACCATCTCGCCAACAACAACCCTGAGCACCTTGTTGATCTCCATGTGTCTAACACACGTGGACATGCCTTACAAAATCAGAAAACAGCACAGCTCCCATGACTTTCGTAAACATTTTTTCACGCTCAGAGTTGCTGAAGCATGGAACAAACTGCCTGCGTCAGTTGTTAGCTGTCGAGACACTGCATCCTTTAAGATACTCATGCTTCCCGAAATACGCCAAAACTACACCTGATGTACCCCTTCCATACACATGCACACGTGTGTATCATGACTCATGCACTGTTCATTTTCCTGACGTTTGTACATTTACCCTATGTACTATACATACACTTTTTGATGAGTTGTAGTGCACCTGAGCACTGTACACAATATTTCATTATTATTATTATTATTATATATATATATATATATACAAATATACAATATATATATATATATATATATATAAATAAAAATTAGGATTGGTGCTCTGAAATAGCGATGTATACATGAATGTATGTATAGTATATTTGGCAATATACCGTATGTTTAATCAAAAACATTTTGAAGACCTTGTACTATCATTTTAAAGTAGTTACTATGTCACTTACTTCTTTTTTCGGCACTCTTCCTTTGCCGAAAAAAGAAGTGACATAGTCACTACTTTAAAATGATAGTACAAGGTCTTCTAAATGTTTTTAATTAAACATACGGTATATTGCCAAATATACTATACATACATTTGTATATATATATATATATACACACACACACAAATATACCATATATATATAATAATAATACTGTTTATAGTTATGTATATACTATAAACAACTATAAACAGGAAAGGTCAGTAATTTCCTACTACCTTATTACCAGTAAGAGAAATAGCTCAATGTAAGAACATCAGTTGTTTTACAGAGCAGGAAAATAAATGAAAATAAATAAATTAGACAATTATCAAAGTTGTGTTCAAATCATTTAATAGCTGACAATCGTTTCTTCCAAACTCTCGGTTGAAATCATCGGAGCATTATCAATGTTTGTACATATAATTAAATTCCTATTCAACTGAACAATAATATAGATACATATATATTGATGTTGTGAGCAACAGTTTCGTATTTACAGGGTGGAATGGATGTGACATATATTTTACGAGAATTGTACAATAATTGTAAACAAATTCAAATTCAAATTAAAAGCACAGAGTGGAATACATGCAACAGATAAAACAAAAGAATAGTCCAATAATTAAAGAGGCATTGAGAAAGAAGTTTTGAGAAAGGAATAATAGTCCATTAACAATACATATGTAGGCATGTGGAGAGTGCACATGCGTTAGTCATATATATGAGAAGGAAACAAGCAAAGTTATTATGCATATATAGATAAATAAATACTGCACTTTAAGCAAATATGTTAATGCATTAAAGTCTATGGTGGATATAGTATGTTGATGGTGTTTGAATTTGTGTGTGTTGAGAAACATAAAGTTTTTGCAGTCTTTTCCATCACATATGTTGAATTAAATTTTAGTTAATGTTTATATTGAATGTTTTAAGTTAGTTAGAGCAATGGATTGTAAATTAGTCTTATTATATTCATATTCATGGACTATAGTTGATCAACCAGTAAATTTTCCAATCGTTAATTTACGGAAGTGAATGAGGGGAGCTAATGCGTAAGGGGAGGTAACTAGCTAATTACATTCAATTCAGTTATTTAAATTCTTTGCTCTAATACAAATTATAATGTGATTCCATTGAATCTCTATTACATTATGCTATATATTTATACTTGATTTTAAATACAGTGTATTTTACTATAATACATTAAAGGCCTCTTTAGATTGTTATCTATTCATTACTGGACAAGGTATATGTTATGAAGAATTGTATAGCTGTTAATATGTCAAAATAGATATGTTATATGTGTAATAATATACATTATTGTTTTAAAAGTTGATCCCTAATATACAATGCTATTACATTTTATATTTAATTATAAATGTATATATACTTTATTATTATTATGTTGTGCTAAAGGTAGATCCCTTATATGCATGTTATTAATTTAAATATTTAATTATAAATGTATATATAGTTTATTATCACATATTACATTAAATGTCTTTACATACTAAATATCCATTACTGTATATAATATAATTAATCTATTGTAGTTATATTACAAGGTGCTAACTTTATGTTTAATTCTAACTGTTATTACAGAGCATAAGGTTAGGTATAAGTTGGAGTTGTGTAGAGGAAAGGGTTGATCAAAGAGTGTGTAGTTGTGGGTGCTGATAAGTCCTAGATGTGAAGTGTTAATGGTGGTGGGGAATCCAAATCTGACATTGTTGTATACTAACAGCTGGGTTTAAAGTTATGGAATGAATGCCGATATTGGTGCTGGCACGAGGAAAATGTCCCTGACTTTCTATTAAGGAGGTCTAGTTTCGAAAAGATTATAGTATGGGTTTCTAGAAGACAGAGACTACACAATCTATTTGGTGGTTTATACGATGAGGCCCTACCTACTACTTCCCATTGTAGTGTAAATGGTCTATTCCTAGTTTTCAGGGAGTGTACGTAGCTAGATAAAGAAGTGGAGCTGGCTAGATTGTGTTTTTTGAAAGAGTGGAGGTGCGAGTGTTATCTCGTCTTGAAGCTGTTCGATATAGAGCCTATATATATAGGCTCTACTTCGAACAGCTTCAAGTAAGTAGTAATGTAAACAAGGCCTTGATCCCTTCTGGGAAATGGTCCTTCTCAGTATGTAGGAAAGGGGTGGGTAGAAATTCCATCATCTGACCCAAATGCAAACTACCAGTGCACAAGAGATGTAGTGGTATCCGTGGTAAGTTAGCTAAAAACATAGGTTTTACATGTGGCCATTGCACAGGAGTAGTAACAAATAAAGGTCAATAAACAGAATAAAATTCTAAAACACCAGGGATCATCAGCAAACTTTTTTTTTTAGCCTGTGACATTTGAGATGTTTTGGAGAGCTGTGTTGCTGCCAATGAAGTCCTTGTTATTGTTGGTAGCTTGCTTTACAAATGTAACAGGTGATGTCCACAATGGTGTTTAATTATTCCAGTGTCTTATCCTCATTATCACCTGCAGTAATGCTGCAAGTGTGTTGACTTGCCTGAAAAATTATTAGGGGGAAAATTCCAGCACCCCTTGTTGAGACATGTGATTCAGTGTGTGCATGTCTTCTTCCACTTTTTTGTCCCACCATCCCCTAAAGTCTAAGTCTAAAGTCTGTCTTAAGCTATTTAATGCTTGTTAGGCCGGTGCTTGTCTTAGTTTCATGGCATGAAGTGATTGAGAGTACAAGACTCCCCCTGGACACGACGCCAGTCCATCACAGAGTTAAACCCCCAGCTATTACTGGTACTCATTTTCAGCTGAGTATACTGGAGAAACGTGAAAGGAAGTGTTTTGCTGAAGAACACAACATGCAACCCAGCCCAGGAATCGAACCCATGACATTATGATCGTAAGTCTAACACCCTAACCATTAGGCTACACGCCTCCACTTAAAAAAAATATAAGCTGTGTTTATTTGCATGTATTCTATTAAAATAAACTAATGCAAGCTTTTATCAAATGGATGGAGAAACTTCTTTAAATAACTGGTACAGGTTTTTAGTAAATGGAAGAGGCAACTTCTTCAGGTATCTAGACACATTAGTAGCCAAGTCTACTGAAACAAATGTCATCTTCATATCTTTCATGAGTCATTATAAATAAATAGCTTCAACAGAGTAGTTTCACCCCTACCTTTGGACATGCTAAAAAAATTAATTTGTCCAGTCCATTGAACACCCTCTCTTCCTGTGTGAATAATATATGTTATCTTTGACTTATGCTCCTTTTATTGGATACATTAATCTGTCAAATTACACATAAAAAATTTATGTTCAATCACTGAATTAATTTACAATGTTCTAGAAACCTTTTGGTCACATAATGGCTAGTTATATAAAATCAGACCTGTCAACTCTCTCCATCCCATGGGGAGATCTTCCACCCACTTTGGGGTAGGTGAGAGATGTCTTCTCTTGTGAAAATGGGTATAGCTTTCATTATGTAAAATCTCACCATTTTGTGCATTAGTTCCCCCGGCTTTGGAGCTCTTTTTTTCATGGTTCTCCTTGTTTGGTGTTTTTAGAGGTTAGCAGGTCTATAAAATGCTATGAAAATCTTAAGATGGCAAGTGATCTAAATCTTTCCTGAATCTATGTCAGTCAGATTTATATCTTTACTAGTCTTTCCCACCAACAATTTTTATGCTATGCTATTTTTCTACAAGACACAAACTATTGTGTGTCCTGTCAATACAAGAAAATTGTTTTCT
The DNA here is from genome assembly GCA_964016885.1 of Eledone cirrhosa. Lineage (NCBI taxonomy): Eukaryota > Metazoa > Mollusca > Cephalopoda > Octopoda > Eledonidae > Eledone > Eledone cirrhosa. Next base: position 301,552,779 of record OZ024742.1, on the reverse strand, counting down.
TAAGGTATTTATCATTTAGCCTAACATTCATTAATACTTACACCAAAACAAAACACATTACATTATTTCATTGTAATTAATGTTGGATTTATTGTGTATATAATCTTTTCCTAAATAGTAATGTTATGTTAATTTTATGTAGTGTAAATAAAAAGAGATTTTAATTTTTATACAGTTTTCCTTTCTTGTTATTTAATAGACTATGTTTTTTAGCTTTCTGATTTTTCTCACATTATTTTTTCCTCTTGCATATATTCATTACAAATTAAATCACCATTGAAATCATGTCCTTATGATGTTTTTCCTTTCATATTTTAGTATTCAAGTGTCAGTCCACCTTCAGTCCCCATGTGGTATCTCTAATGGAAAATACTGCTTATAATTTTTAAAACCATTTTGAAAATATATCAATATTTTGAGGGATTTAGTAATATATAACTTACTCATTATTAAGTTGCTGTTTGGAGCACAATTTAATAAATATTTTTACATAAAATTATGATGGAAGGTTTTAGATAACTATAAACATTTTAACCCTTTAGCATTTACATTATTCTATATTTACTCTTGTATTTTCATGGTAGACTTTATCTCACATAATTATCTCACATAATATTGAACCTATGAGATTTTGATATTTATTTTGAGAACAATACCTGAACATAAGTACGAGTGGCTGATTACGGCTGGTTTGAACAGAAAGAGGTGAGAGAAATCTGGCTGGGTACGGTTGGTATAAATGCTGAAGAGTTAAAATAAATAGGTTCATATGATAGAACCGGGGGCAGTTTAAGGCAGTTTGGTATCAAAAGGATTAAAGGAACATAACTAAATATTGTTATCAGCAACAACAACAACAAACAACACATTTTTGCCAATGTGCAGGGATTTATTTTTATTTTCTTTTGTCTTAGTAGTGGCTGTACTCAGACACAAGTTGGCTTCTATTATGTATCTGCTGCTGATGAATCTTTTAAAGTAGAAACAATTATGTATGTATGTATGTTTGTATGTATGTATGTTTGTATGTTTGTATGTATGTATGTATGTATATATGTATATTATGTCAGGTCACTCTTTAGTGCTACTGGTAACATGTAACCCAGTACAATCTGTCGCATGGTCGGGTCGTCGGCGACTAAACCGGCAACCCCACCAAGTTTACTTGGTGAGGAGGGTGATTTTGGACACCCTGCAGGACAAAAAACAAAACCTGACAAAGGGCGGAAGAACTCATAAGAGTCAACGGCCATCCGAAAGTGTGTAAATATGTATATACACATGTACCGCGCGGTTAAACCACTGGGAGTGAAGGACCCCTAGCTTTTGTCAGGGCATTCTTCTAGGAGAAGGCAACTCAGGAAACTGGGATAACTCCGATATAAAACCTGCGGCTCAGTAGTTACCGATGATGTTGATCTTTTCTTCTTTTCGGGTTATAGCTACTGTCACTCAGAGCATTGTATTGGCTCAGTGCACAGTCTTTCTTCACTTTAAAAAATATATACGCGCACAGGCATTGCACGATAGAATTAATTAATAATTATTAATAATGGTATATCGTGCAATGACCATACTTGAATATGAGGGGGCAGCCATCATCATGTATGTATGTATGTATGTATGTATGTATGTATGTATGTATGTATGTATGTATGTATGTATGTATGTTATCTCTTTCTCTTAATTTCGAGTATATTTTTTTGACCAGCCACCTTCCTGGTGGCAAGGTTGTAAAAGAAAAGAAATTGTCATCCCTTGAATCGCAAGAATATTTTGCAAATTTTGAAGGTGCCAGCTATCGCAGCCATTTGTAGACTATGAATTAGGGAGCTGCGCTCTTTGTCCGCAAATCCAAGTTCAGTCATGCTTTGGTCCAAGCGGGTTGGTATATAACCCGTAGCTCCAATAATGATGGGTATGAAGCTAATGGTGTATCTTGGATACTGGATTTGTAAACTCCTCATCAATGGTCCGTAGATGTCCTCCTTCTCCTGTATTTTTCTGACAATGTTTACATCAAGTGAGCAGCTGATCTCCACAACAGAACACGTTTTCAATGTGTGGTCCCAAACAACAATATCAGGCCGGTTGTGCTTTAATTTGGTGGCAGTTTTTATTTTCAGGTTCCACCAGTATTCCTTAGTGCTATCTGTCTCAATATATTCTTCCTCGTTTGTTGTTAATTTTGTTTTCCGAAGTGCATTCCAGATGGTTCTAGCTATCCCATCGTGTCTCATGGGGAAGTAGTAGCGAGATGACATTCTTTCGCAGCTGGCAACAATGTGGTTTACATCCTCGATCTTTGTTTTACATAGCCTACATTTATTGTCAGCTGATGGCCCTCCCCTTTTGTGCAGCAGATATTTGGTAGGGAGTTCTTGTTCCTGTATTGCATAGAGATATCCCTCAAGGTGTGATGTCATAAACCTGTCTGAACTCCATGCCAGGCTTTTTGAGTGGTTTATCCCCTCTATGGTCTGTGTTTTACGTCTCAAGTATCCATGCACAACCTTTTCTGTGAATTGGTCAATTTTTTCATCTTGTTTGAACATTGAATAGGATCTTCCGATTTCTCTGGGTGAGAGATTTATATCAGGCTTTATTCCATATCTATCCTCCAGATCAGTCGCTATTCTAATGATATATTTTTTTTCATGCTCATAAACCTGGGCAAGATGGTTGCCAACCTTTTTCCCCTGTTGCAGGTGTTGCTTCAGTGTTACTATCCGGGTCTCATATAATGTTAATATGGATTTTAGACCCCGGCCACCTTCCTTGCGTGAGAAGTATAGCCTATCCACATCACCATTGATGTTAAAGTTACCAGTAACACTGAGAAGTTTGCGAGTTCTAACATCCATCCCACTTAGTTCTTGCAATGACCAGTTCAGCAGGCCAAATGTTGGCGTTAGAATTGGCACAGCATAAGTATTGTGGGCAATGTATTTGTTGTACGCTGACAGTTCTGATGACCATATTTTCTTTACTCTTCTGAGGTATTCAGTGCTGGTTCTCTCCTTATTTATGAGTCCATCATATCTGACATTCTCATCCTGTCCAAGATATCTGTAGTTGTCACCTAACTGTAGAGGTTGTATTGTCAGGTTCATCTCTAGATTTCTAGAGGAGGGCACAGCTCTTCCACGTTTTACTGCCAAATATGCACACTTGGACTCACCATGTATGTATGTATGTATGTATGTATGTATGTAGGAAAACTCTGATATAACACCTGCAACCCTGATGGTATCCAATGATGTTGACTTGTTCTTCTTTTTGGTAAATATCATCTTGGTTAAGAGAGTGGGACTGGCTTTGTGCAGTGCCTTTGCTCACTATAAAAGCTTCACGGCACGGGCATTGCTTTATATCTGGGGATCTCTCTGCACTTGTCGTCACATGGTACCATGGGCCCAGCACTATGTGTCAATAATTGTCACAAGTGTAGTGTTTGTACCAGAGTTTTCAAGTCGCTGGCTGGACTAAAAAGTCACACTCGTTCAGCGCATCGGTAGGGGTTCTCCTACATGGATATAAAGTAGTGGCTGTACTCGAAAATGAGTTGGCAGCCACCATGTATGTATGTATGTATGTATGTATGTGTGTGTGCGTGTATGCATGTGTGTATAGATATGTGTGGATCTGAGTATATATGTGTGTTTTATCCACGTGTGTGTATGTGTGTGTTTTGTGAGTATGTATGAAATAACTAAATAATTTATCAGATTGCTTTTGAATAATCTTTATTTTACAGACATTTTTGTGTTGAAGACAAAGACAACACTTAAAGAAGCATGGATTGGAATAATTAAATTCTAATATATACATACAATTTTAACACAATTCTTTTGTAATAATATAGAGTAGCCAACCATATATACAACTTTAACACCCTTCTTTTGTAATATATGGTGGTGATTGTTCAGAAATTAGGAACAATTGTCATGACATAAGTCTTTTGTTAGGATGTTTAGCATAAAATAGACATACATTTAATAAGATGCAATGTGTGTGTGTTGGATCTCCATCACTTCTGACAATATGTGTTACAGTTATTTGACCAATGGAACAGCCTGCTCATGAAATTAACATGTAAGTGGCTGAGCATTCCACAGACATGTGTACCCTTAACATAATTCTATCTGAGATTTAGTATGACACAAGATGTGATAAGGCTGGTCCTTTGAAATACAGGTATGACTCATTTTTGCCATCTGAGTGGGCTGTAGCCATGTAAAATAAAGTGTTTTGTTCAAGGACACAATATACCACCAGGAACTGACTTTAAGATTGATAGCCAAACACCCAAACCTTTAAACCATATAAGATGGAATAATGAAGAGATGAATTTAATGATTTGTTTATAACTTCACATCTTCTTGGTGTTCAGGTTGTTTAAGTGCTATGATGTGACATTTGAAAGATCTCTTGACTAAGTGTAAATATCTCCCACATCTGTCAATGTAGATGTGATAAATGATGTGATATTTTCAAGATGACTGAACTGAGTGTAAATATTCCTCTGTAGTGGAAATATTTTATTAGATCATATTATATATTGGCAATCAAATGGAGAAAATATAGGGTTTGAGAGGACCCTTCAGTCTGGATGAGCATGTGACAACATCTCTCTATTGCTGGTACTATGTTAAAATGTAAACTGGTAGTCATGGTGCAACAATAAAATACACCCATTACTCCCTGTATAGTGGTTAGCATAAGAAAGGGCATCTAGCATTAGAAAGCAGGCCAAATATAGAACATATAAGTAAGATGGGTTGATCTGATCCATCTAGTCTCATACCACGACACCCCCATTTAACTCATGCCAGTGTAGAGAACACGTAAAATGATGATGATGATGATGATGTGTCTTGTTATTCAGTGAATCACTGTGATTATTGTAGTCTAGGTAAATAGTGTTAGACTAGTTAGGGTAGTTTTGTAAAGCACTAAAAATATTATATTATATTGACCTGAAATAAACTTTTTCATAGTTACTATTTTGCAAGACCACATACAGAGACATACACACTCCGACATAGATGCACCTACATGTAGACATACACACACACTGACACCTACTCACCTACCGACACCTACAGGCACCTATATGTACAAACATATAAAGGAACGACTAAGAACTTTCTTGATTTTTTGTGTGTGTTTATTACTGTTTTATTGAGAAGTTGTTTCAGTTGTGTAAGGCCACACATTAAATAATGTTGTAAAATGTACCAGAATCTTCTCAGGGTTACTATATTTCTATTATCCAATATTTAATGAATGACTATTAAGGAAGAGTTGAAGTTGTGTCAACATTTAGAGGAAGAAACACGTAATTTGATCAACAGCAAACAACAAACCACTGGCTGTTTGTCTTCATCATCATCGTCGTCATCTTTAAAGTCTGCTTTCCATTCTAGTAAGGACTTTTTATTTTATTCTTTATTTTTATTTCCAGATTATTTCAATTTTATTTTTTTCTCTTACTATTTTTATCATTCCAAATCTTGTATAAATGTACTGTTGTGGACACAGAATGGTGGAATGGTTAAGAAGCTCACTTGACAATCATTAGGTCCCAGGTTCAATCGCACTGTGTAGTATCTTGGGCAAGTGTTATTTATCATAGCCTTGGGTCGACCCATGCCTTGTGTAGGCAGAAACTGTTTGGAAGCCCATCGGATTGACGGTGTTTGCAATTCAAAGGGTCAGCTTTGTTATATACTGAATCTCAATGAGAATTACTTTAAATATACACGTGTCTTTGAAATGATGAGCCACCTACATGTTAATTTTATGAGCAGGCTGTTCTATTCATTGAACAACTGGATCACTCCTCATTGAAACTGACGGAGGTCCATTCCAAATCATGTTTAACCCTTTAGCACTTTCATTACTCTATATTTACAATTATATTTTCACAGTAAAGGCTTTATCTAACAAAATTATCTCACATAATATTGAATCTATGAAATTTTGATGTTATTTATTTTTAGAATAATACCTTAACATCAGTATGAGCAGTTGTTTCCAGCTAGTTTGAGCGGGAATAGATGAGAGAATTTTGGCTGGATACATCATCATCATCATCAGGTCGAGCTTGCTCGGCTTTCTACCACACGTTTCCTCCATCTCTGTCTCTCATAGCGTTTGCCAGTTCTTCCACAGTGCATCCAGTATCGTCCTCAAGCTGCTTGACGTATGTCTTCTTGGGACGACTAGCGTTTCTTGTACCATGAGATGGACTTCATAACAATACATCACCTGCTATTTCTTCCTTGCTGCGCCAACAGTAGCCAGCAAATCTGAGTCTCTGTCCAGGTATTGACCTGCTGATAGGTGGTATATTGTCATATATATATATATTGGCTGGATACAGCTGGTTTAAATGCATGTGTCTTTGAAATGTTCAGCTATTTAATGTTAATTTCATGAGCAGGCTGTTCTGATGATTGAACAGCTGGATCACTCCTCATTGAAACTGATGGAGGTCCATTCCAAATCATGTTTAAATGTTCTGTAAAAATAACTCTGTCTTACAATCAAACAGAACTCATTTACATCCAATCCAATACTGAATGCTTCTAACTATTCTCATTGCCAAAAATAGAAACCAGTCGCAGTTGAGACCTCAGGCATCCTTGGACCCTGGAGAGCTGAGCTCCTCCTCAGAGTCGGAATGTCAGCAGCCCATCTGAGGAAGGAGCCCTGCGAGGTTGGTGGCTGTTGGAGCAGGAGTCGCTGGCTATTGTCCATGGAAATACCTTTGCAGTTTTGTCTGCAGGGTTCAGTCGACATACCACCCCAACCTAGGTGCAGAGTCTATCACACTCTCCTCTACCCCCTCTCTTTTTTCCGTTGCCCAATAGTCCTTGTTCTTTCCCTCTTTTTTTCCTCATTTATGGCATTTATAGCCCTTCCCTATACAGCCAGATCTGCCCTTTTTTCATTATTTGAATTTGGTTTTATCTTATTTTGTGTATTTCCAATGTATAACTTCTGTCTGTAAAGTAAAATATAGAAAATTAAAATATAAAAATTATTGTAAATAAAATTTTGTGTAGTTCTATTTGCAAAGGAATTTTATTTTATTTCTTTTTCCCTAAATCTATATTTATTTCATTTAAAAAAAAAAAAAATCTTTATTGATTTGCGTACAAAGAAAAAGAAGAATATCTTTATAAATTAGGGTGTGACTATTTTACTGGTTTCAGTTATTATACTGCACACACACTGGAGCACTGCTTTAAATTATATGCAGCCACACCCGCCAGTATTTATGATTATTTAAAGTCAACAAACTTATTCCATGGTTCTTTGACATTCACAATATTTACAGTCATGACTTTTCAACTGTAACATGATTCATTCACTGGACCAAACAAGCCTTAACTTTTGACGCAATTATGTTTTTATATTGTCACATGGCCCTAAAACATGGACATCATATATGTATATATATATATATATATATATATGCCCCCAACCCTTCTACTGTAAAGTGGTGGTGGGGGTGTCATGACAAAAAAGCACCCAGCCCACACAGTAAAGTGGTCGTGTAGGCGCCACGGTAAAAAAGCACCCAGTACTCACTGTAAATGAAGTTGGTGTTAGGAAGGTCTGTAGAAATCAAGCCAAAATCAGTTCCCGTATGAGCAAGACATGGTCACCTGACCTGGCATTGCTCACAACAGGACAACCCGTCTATCCATGCTAGTGTGGAAGAATGGATGAAAAATGGTGAAGATGATGATGATGAAATGGCTGGAGCGCAGCCATCAGGGTCCTGACTCTTTTCCTATATATAATATAATTTTAATCCCATATAGAAGGCTGTTATTTCTAGCAGCATGAGTATGGGGCTAGCTAGGAGCTGGGAAACCACGTGCGTTAGCATTTGATTACCAGTCCTTCAAAAATA
>OZ024742.1:301532349-301542349 GCA_964016885.1 Eledone cirrhosa | reverse complement strand
CATCCATCGGAGCATGCAGGCTTCGTTTCTCTCTAATCTACGTAAGTCTTCCACCTTCAGCGCCCAGGTCTCACTACCATGCAACATCGCTGTTCGGATACACGCATCATACAGTCTGCCTTTCATTCTGAGGGAGAAGCCTTTTGCAGCTAGCAGTGGTAGTAGTTCCCTAAACTTCTTCCATCCCGTTCTTACCCTAGTTATTGTACTTTCTGAGCACCCACCTCCGTTGCTAATTCGGTCACCTAGGTAGCAGAAGCTGTCTACTGTTTCTACAGGGCCCTCCCAGAGATTGGTGGTACTTGTTTCCTGTGGCTGTTTGCTTGCTGTTTCAGCACAGCTGCTGCATGTGAATCCTACATTCTTAATTAAGCTTCCTGAGATCCCGCTACATCTCTTGTGTACCCATTGTTTGCATTTGGGGCAAAGAATGGAGTTCCTACCTACACCTTTCCTACATACTGAGCAAGGCCATTTCCCTGAGGGGATCTGGGTTCTGTTTTCTCGTCTACTTATAAGGACCTTAGTCTTTGTCATGTTGACTTTGAGGCCCTTTCTCTCTAGTCCCTGCTTCCAGGTTTGGAATTTATTCTCTAGTTCTACCATAGATTCAGCTATGAGTGCGAGGTCATCAGCATACAGGAGTTCCCATGGGCATCCGGTCTTAAACTCCTCCGTTATTGCCTGCAGGACTATGATGAACAGGAGAGGGCTAAGAACAGAGCCCTGGTGGACCCCAACCTGTACGCTAAATTCCTCGCTATACTCATTGCCAATCCTAACTTTGCTGACTGCTCCCCTATACATGGCTTGTACCGCTTTCACAAGCCATTCATCTACTCCTAGTTTTCTAAGAGCCCACCAGATTACTGCACGTGGAACTCTGTCAAAGGCTTTCTCAAGGTCGACAAATGCCAAGTAGAGTGGCTTACTTTTAGCTAGGTACTTTTCCTGTAATTGCCTCACAAGGAAGAGCGCATCAGTGGTGCCTTTCCCTGGAACAAACCCAAATTGCATCTCGTCTATATTCACCCGGTCCCTAATCAGCTGTGCTATAACTCTTTCTGTTACTTTCATGACCTGGTCCATCAACTTTATACCTCTATAGTTTCCTCTATCTAGTGCATCGCCTTTACCTTTGTAGCAGTTGACAATGATGCTACTGCACCAATCTTTTGGTATGGCCCCCTCTAGTATTACCTGGTTAACGATACGTGTGGTTATAGTGTGACCTACAGACCCAGATGCCTTCAGCATCTCGGCAGCTATACCCGATGGACCGGTTGCCTTCCCTATCTTCATATCTCTGATTGCCTTACTTACTACGCTGCCGCTGACTTGTACTGCTGGTCCCTCTATAGGGTCTACGTGGGGTAGGGTCTCTTCTTCCCATGCATTCTCCTCATTTAGTAATCTATCATAATGACTCTTCCATGCATCTTTCTTCTCAGCACTTGTGAGGGCAAGCTCACCTTTATCATTCCGGATACACTTCTCTCCAATGACATCACAACTATCTCTGACACACTGCCTCGCAATCTTGAATACCTCCTGTTTCTGGTCCTCACGTTGTAAAACATGCTTGAATTTTCTATCCTCTGCTTCCCTCCTAGCCAAGTATACTTGTCGCCTAGCTTCCCTCTTGGTCTCTATGTAATGTACCCTGCTCCCCCCGTTCTTCCATTCTTTCCATGCCTGTCTCTTGGCCTTGACTGCTTCATCTACCTTATTGTTCCACCACCAAGTCACTCTCCTCCTGCTTGAGGTCTTACTCCAGCCACAAACCTCATCCGTCGCCTCTAGTAAGTTATTTTTTAGGAACTCCCAGTTCTCTTCTACGTTAAATGTCTCTATCTGTTCTTCTTTACTGTCGTAGGCGTTGAGTAAAATATCTTTAAATCTGTTACTGGTTGAGGGGACTTTCAGCTTCCAGATCTTTCTTCTCCAGGTTGGCCTCTGTTTCAGGGCTCGTCTAGTTCTGACCGTGAGGTCGCTGACAACTAAGCTATGTTGGGATGTACATTCCTCACTAGGGAAGGCTTTTGTGTTTACACATATATATATATATATATATATATATAGCGAAGGAAAAGTGAGTACAGAATTAGCCGTCGAAACGGCTTGAGCTCAGCCGTTGGGGTCTTACTTACTCCTATATATATATATATATATATATATATATATATATATATATATATATATATATATATAGTTTTAATATGGATGAGAATCTCATCTATATTAAAACTTTTATACTCTGCTATGTATTGAGTACCTTACTTACTGTGGTTACCTCCGATTCAACCCGGAATAACTTACCTATATATATATATATATATATATATATATATATATATATATATATATATATATATATATTATATAGTAATAATAATAAATGTGAAGACTAAAATCCAAAGAGGGCTCGATAAGGATAAATATATATCAAATATATAAGAACCCTAGAGCAAATATTTATTAAAATAACAGATTAAAGTTTAAGCAAAGAATTGCTGCTTTCACCCTTTTAATAAATATGTATATAATATATATATATATATATATATATATATTATATACATATTTTATATATATATATATACGGGATAACAGATTATTGTTATAGGTGGTCCACTTAGGTGTAGTCCAGTTAGGGTACTCCGAGTAGTGGATTGTGTCAACGCTTGGCTAAGTTTGACTCAACAAGGCGTTTCCATAGTGGTGCTGCGAGACGCGGTGATTTCTATGTTGTTTACACTTGGAGTAATGATAAATCAAGAAAGAAGAGTGACACAGTCTGCTATACAAAAAAAGGTTTTTAATCACTTTGCTGACAATTGTTTCTCTGAACTGGTAGGTCTAGAGATCGCTACCCGCCTGCTATATATTATATTTATTAAAATAACAGATTAAAGTTTAAGCAAAGAATCGCTGCTTTCACCCTTAACTAAAATGATCAATCTGAGATTGATATTTTTAGTTTCAGAAGATCCCGTTAAGGGTGAAAGCAGCGATTCTTTGCTTAAACTTTAATCTGTTATTCTAATAAATATTTGCTCTACGGTTCTTATATATTTGATATATATTTATCCTTATCGACCCCTCTTTAGATTTTTGTCTTTAAATTTATTATTATTACTATATATATTATATATATATTATATACAAATATATATATATATATATGTATCATCATCATCATCATCATCATTATCGTTTAACGTCTATCTTCCATGCTAGCATGGGTTTAGATGGGAATTGTCCCACTTGAGGCAAGATTGGTTGTCTCGCTCGTATGGGACTGTCTGGCAGGTTTTCTATGGCTGGAAGCCCTTCCTAACATCAACCACGTTTACAGTGTGGACTGGGAGGTTTTTACCGTGTTACCTACACGGCCACATTACAGCATGGACTGTGTGTTTTTTTTGTTGTGACACCTACACGACCTCATTTATTTAGGACTGGATGTTGTGGTACCAACATAAATTTACAGAAAAAGGGGTGGTGTTGATGGGGGTGGGGGAGTTGGGTTAGTGGGAGGGGGCTGTATGTTTGATTAAGAGGTGCCTACTGACTGTAGGTTTCACTTTGTACTTAGGCAAGGCGGGTTTTCTATATTACTGTGTAGCGCCAAAGATCTCGGTCCAGCGACATTGTCTTGGAGAGGTGTAAGTGTGTAAGGTCTAGGTTTTTCTGGGTCTACCTACTCCGTAACTTCTGTCAATTTTGATCGCCGTGCACTTTTTTATACAGCTGTCGTCTTTCATGCGCATCACGTAACCATACCAACAGTCTTCTCTCGGGTAAACAGCATCTGATCCCTCTTATACCTAATTTCTCACTTAGTTCCTTTATGCTTTGCTATTCATGTATATTACTATTACACATCCAGCGGAGCATGCATGCTTCGTTCCTCTCCAGTCTGCGCAGATCCTCTGCAGACAATGCCCATGTCTCACTGCCATACGCATACATGCCCACAGAGAGGCACACACGCGTGTTTATATACGCACGCATATACACAGACACACACATACACGCACCTGTATATATACATGCACACACACACACACACACATACGTACGCACCCGTACATATATGTACACATACACTCACAGATATATATACACATAAATACATTTACGCAAACACATATGCACATCTGCACATACATATGCATATATACACACATACACATACACACACACACACATATATATATATATATATATATATATATATATATATATATATATATATATATATATACACACCGACCCACACACACGTATACACACATACGTCTACACACACGTATACATATACACACACGCACATATACATACACATACATATATACACACACACATACATATACACATACAAACACATATATATATATATATATATATATATATATATATATATATATATATATATATATACATATATATATAGGCGTAGGTAGAAACTCCATTTTATGTCCTAAATGCAAAGTATGGGTGCATAAAAGATGTAGTGGGATCACAGGTAAGCTAACTAAGAACATAGATTTTACATGTGGCCGGTGTTCTGGTGCAATAAGTAGCAGCAAGTGCCCACAAAATATTAGCTCTTTCAATTGCGCAGAGGGTTCTATAGAAATAGTGGACAGCTTCCGTTACCTGGGCGATAAAATCAGCAGTGGGGGAGGGTGCTCTGAAAGTACTGTAGCTAGAGTCAGAACTGGTTGGAAAAAGTTCAGAGAGCTTATACCACTATTAGCTGCTAAAGGGTTCTCCCTAAAAATGAAAGGCAGGTTGTACGATGCCTGCATACGAACAGCAATGTTGCATGGTAGTGAGACCTGGGCATTGTGTGCAGAGGATATACGCAGACTAGAGAGGAACGAAGCTTGCATGCTCCGCTGGATGTGTAACAGTAATATACGTGAACGGCAAAGCATAAACGAACTAAGGAAAAAATTAGAGATAAGAGGAATCAGATGTTGTTTACTCGAGAGAAGGCTGCGTTGGTATGGACACGTGATGCGCATGAAAGTCGATAGCTGTATAACAAAGTGCAGGGCAATAAAGATAGACGGTAGCCACGGAATAGGCAGACCTAGAAAAACCTGGGATGAGCTGATAAACTCCGACCTCACACACTTACACCTCTTCAAGACAATGTCACTGGACCGAGACCTTTGGCGGTACTCAGTAACAGAGAAGACCCGCCTTGCCAGTAGGCATCTCTAACAAAATACACCCCGTCCCGCCACCACCCCCACCCCATCCACACCACCCCGTTCTATGTAAAGTTATGTTGGTGCCGCGCCATCCAGGCCGAAACAAATGAGATCGTGTAGGTGTCACGACAAAAAAACACACAGTCCACGCTGTAATGTGGCTGTGTAGGCAACACGGTAAAAACCTCCCAGTCCCACACTGTAAATGTGGTTGGTGTTAGGAAGGGCATCCAACTGTAGAAAACCTGCCAGACAGTCCTATGCGAGCAAGACAATCACTCTTGCCTCAAGTGGGACTACCCCCGTCCAAACCCATGCACGCGTGGAACACGGACGTTAAACGTTGATGATGATGATGATGATGATGATATATATGGCCGAGCTAGAGAAGAAATTCCAAACATGGAAGCACTGCCTAGAATCAAAAGGCCTTAAAATTAACCTGGCTAAGACTAAAGTTCTAGTTTGTAGGAAAGAAAATAAGGCGGCGGTCCCTTCTGGGAAATGGTCGTGCTCGGTGTGTAGGAAAGGCGTAGGTAGAAACTCCATTTTATGTCCTAAATGCAAAGTATGGGTGCATAAAAGATGTAGTGGGATCACAGGTAAGCTAACTAAGAACATAGATTTTACATGTGGCCGGTGCTCTGGTGCAATAAGTAGCAGCAAGTGCCCACAAAATACTAGCTCTTTCAATTGCGCAGAGGGTTCTATAGAAATAGTGGACAGTTTCCGTTACCTGGGTGATAAAATCAGCAGTGGGGGAGGGTGCTCTGAAAGTACAGTAGCTAGAGTCAGAACTGGTTGGAAAAAGTTCAGAGAGCTTATACCACTATTAGCTGCTAAAGGGTTCTCCCTAAAAATGAAAGGCAGGTTGTACGATGCCTGCATACGAACAGCAATGTTGCATGGCAGTGAGACCTGGGAATTGTGTGCAGAGGATATACGCAGACTAGAGAGGAACGAAGCTTGCATGCTCCGCTGGATGTGTAACAGTAATATACGTGAACAGCAAAGCATAAATGAACTAAGGAAAAAATTAGAAATAAGAGGGATCAGATGTTGTTTACTCGAGAGAAGGCTACGTTGGTATGGACACGTGATGCGCATGAAAGTCGATAGCTGTATAACAAAGTGCAGGGCAATAAAGATAGACGGTAGCCACGGAATAGGCAGACCTAGAAAAACCTGGGACGAGCTGATAAACTCCGACCTCACACACTTACACCTCTCCAAGACAATGTCACTGGACCGAGACCTTTGGCGGTACTCAGTAACAGAGAAGACCCGCCTTACCTAAATACATAGTAAAACCTACTACAGCCAGTAGGCATCGCTAACAAAATACCCCCCCGTCCCACCACCCCCAACCCATCCACGCCACCCCGTTCTATGTAAAGTTGTGTTGGTGCCACACCGTCCAGGCCGAAACAAATGAGATTGTGTAGGTGTCACGACAAAAAAACACACAGTCCACGCTGTAATGTGGCCGTGTAGGCAACACGGTAAAAACCTCCCAGACCCACACTGTAAATGTGGTTGGTGTTAGGAAGGGCATCCAACTGTAGAAAACCTGCCAGACAGTCCTATGCGAGCAAGACAATCACTCTTGCCTCAAGTGGGACTACCCCCGTCCAAACCCATGCAAGCGTGGAACACGGACGTTAAACGTTGATGATGATGATGATGATGATGATACACACATACCACAATACATCCCCGCCCTGCACATGTGCATACACACACACACACAGACCCGCACATATATTCTTACACATATGTATACATGTACACACATCTACACACACATAAAAGAATGTACAAACAATACATGTAAGAAGAGCATATAAGCATACACATTGTGCATGCAGACGGAGTTGATATTATGCTGCCAACGTGGATGAATCCGCGTATAGACACCTCAAGCAAGGCTACATATGGAGAGTTCAGACACCATACCTGGTTGACTATGTATGCCCTGTGGGGTAAGTCGACGCAGCCTATGCTGCCTATCGGACTCGGCACGTCATCCTAGGCAACGACATCGCATGAGCCGGGACACGGTGGCTCAACTTCCACGGATAGACGGTCTCGTACCATACATCAATAAGGCACTCTATATCACCCTCAGTGACATGCTCCTTTATGGCCTGTTCACACACTCCCTGCATGTGTATTTTTTCAGTGGTATGTGCATATTCTCCACGGACTCCATTACGTAACACCCCATGTATTTTTCCATGTACAGACCAATGTATATCTTTGTATACTTTTCTTATATAATTCAGATGTATGTATTTTTTTTAATATATATATTTTTTTTAATATATATTTTTTTATATATCTTTTTATATATACATATACATTTTTTATGCATTCTTTATATATTTTTAATTTAAAAAAATTTTATTTATTTATTTAAAAAAAAATATATTCTGCATACATTCTTTTATATATCATACAAACATCTACTATATACGGTCTGGGCATACCCTTTACGTTAATACCATGAACTCCCCATATGTAGCCTTGCTTGAGGTGTCTATACGCGGATTCATCCCCATTGGCAGCATAATATCAACTCCGTCTGCATGCACAACCCAATGTGTATCCTTATATGCTTTTCTTACATGCATTTTTTGTACATTCTTTTATGTGTGTACATGTATACATATGTGTAAGAATATATGTGCGAGTCTGTGTGTGTGTGTATGTACACGTGCAAGGGAGGGGAAAATGTATTGTGGTATGTGTGTGTGTGTATATATATATGTATATATATATATATATATATAAGTTAAAACAATGAAATAAAAATTCAAGTCATTAGGAAAATACTTCACTGCTTTACGATCGTTTCTAGGTGATAATAATACATCGTACGCATATTTCGTTATCGATCTATGTAAGGTTAGTTACAAAATATCAGATAAGTAGAATATTTACCTACTTGTATATCATCAGCTGTTCTCAAAAGCAATGAGAATTTTATTCAATATCAGTAGTAAATTGGGTTTAATTACCTTATTTGGAGGCTGCCGAAGAATAAACCAATCAAATGGTATTTTGCCAAATGATGCTAAGACGAAATAAAACCCACTCCAGCTAAGGTCACGACCTTTTTAAAGGAATGGTTGAAAGGTGTTAAAAATAGAATTACTTATAGAGAAAGGGGATTGTATTAATAGTGGATTGCAGTTGGTGTAATGAAATTTAAAAAAAATGTGTATGTTGAGTTGTGTTGAATGGATTTTTTTAGGTGAATATAAATAAAGAGATATGAGATATACGGAAATAACTAGAATAAATATAGATAGGTAAGTTAATGGTCATAATTAGGAAGGATAGTATATTAAAATATTAAAATTATAATAAGATAATTAAATACAATAATATATTAATATAATATAATGTAATAAAATAGTCAGTAACACATGAATCTATGGAAGCTAAAAAATTCAAAGGTTAAAAGATTTTAGGAGAAAGGGATATTAATAAAAAGGTTCGTCACATAGAACTATAGTGAGCTGTTATCTAGAATGTTTAGTTAGGTTTATAGTATTTAAATGTTTTTCGTATACGGTGATTACAAACTATAATCAGTTCTTGTCGTTTATTCAATAAATCGTCTTTAGATTTAGTAATTTCCAAGATCTCACCGGAACATAATCTGCATTCTCTCCTGTTCCCAAGATATGGAGTTCTTTGTAGAATGGTATTCCACGATAGTTTGAAATCTATTCCTTTCTTTTTATATTCATTTACTGCTTCAGCTAAGGATGTGGTGTTAGCTAGCTTAGTATTGTTAAAGCTACTGGAGTGTGCGTAATATATTTTCTTAAATGTGTTCGATGTAGATCCTATATATGATTTGTTGGAGTTATTAATAGACACAGTGCATTTATATATTACATTATTAATCAAACAGTTTCCATTTAAGGGACAAGCGCTTCTATTTCTGCAATTACAACCATACGTAAGATGGTTTTTGGAGGTACCTACACAATTCTCATTAATCTTTAAGCTATTCTTATTGCAATTAATGTTAGAGAGAAAATGAGTGCTGCTTTGTGGGTGATTTAGTGCTGGGGTTGTATTGTGATTTTGTGTTATGCTGTTTTTGTGTTGGTGATTTGGGTGGTTGTGTTTTCCAGGTCGAAGAATTGTATTGTTTGTCCTTTTAAGAGATGTAGTCTTATTTAGATTATGTTGTGGTGGTGTGGTCAAATTATTTTTATTTTTAAATTTATAAATGTTGTAGTTGCTTATTTTCCGCTGGAGATTATTTGATGTAGAGTATGAGAATTTAACAGTATACCTGTTAAATATTTGGTGGTATCTGTGGTTTGGCGGAAAATGTTTATGTAGAATTTCGAAGAATTTTTGGGGGATTTGTCCAATAGTTTGCAGGTTGAAGGGTGCGTTGTACCATGTTATGTTTCTTTTGCGGCTTTTAGTTAATTTCTTCTCACTTATAATAATGTGCTGTGTTCTAGAAGAGTTCCTATGGTCAGTATTTGTATTAGTGGATTATTTTTTAAGAAATAAGTAATTTTTAAAGAAATAAAAATTTATTCAAATTAAAATTTAAAAAAATTAGAATTATATACGTATATATTATATGAACATTTTTAAGAAGTGGAAGTACAACAAATGTTAGAGATATTATGATTTAGAGATATCAATATATTAAAACCAAGTAGATGAGATTGTTATGGAGATTAATAGGAATATTATAAGTATAATTATAAGTTATATATAGTTCTGAATGTTGA
>OZ024742.1:301517349-301527349 GCA_964016885.1 Eledone cirrhosa | reverse complement strand
TCAACTTCCGAAGGGAATTTCTCACAGGCAGAGTGCTGCAGAAATAAATTGTCTGGCTTGTTCTGCTGGTTTTAGTCGTTGATGAAGCTGTGTTGTTGTTGATGTTGTGAATGCATTGACCTGGAAGGGTCAAGAGGCCAGCGACCAGAGAAATAAGCATTCTTAATAAATGCGCAGTTTTCAACGGCAAATTTACGTGGTAAATTTATAAACCGGCAAATAGAAGAATATAGCTTAAAATGTTCGTTGTAAAGGAAATGAAAAACATATATATACATCCAGTGAAATGGTAATGAGAGGTACATTGTAATACAATAAATCAATAAATAACAAGAACAGGAAAAAAAAAATATATATATAAGGCTCCAATGGCCAGTTCACATAAAAATAGTTTGGCAGAACTTTTTGGGCCAGTGGACTCTCCGACCAGAACGGGTCGTAGTCTTGTATGTAGGTGAAGGTGGGGCAGAAGGAGCAGGTGTATGCACAAGAGAGAAAGATTGGGGTATTTGTGGCTCGGGTGTATGAGCGTCATTGTGTGCCCTTTTCAGTCTATCCACTGAAATTGTCTCTCTGGACCCCTTAACGTCTACAGTGAAATGTTTGTCAGTGCGTGCTAACAAACGGTAGGGTCCAGAGTATGGTTGTGTGAGGGGTGGTCTCACAGCATCGTTCCTTACGAACACATGGGTCCACGAGGCAATATCCCTCGGGACCGCAGGTTTTACAGTTTTCTTCCTCGTATCCATCGGCGGCAGGTCCTGAAAATAAGAACGCAGACGGGATACGTAGGAAAGCGGATCTTGGAAAGCAAGATCAACAGGGGCAAGCATTTGCCCAGGCAACGCTAGAGGAGCACCGTAAATTAATTCGGCCGGGGAGAACCCAAGGTCCTCCTTTATTGATGACCGAATTCCTAATAACACAATAGGAAGGTACTCGCTCCAACGTTGAGAGTCTGGATAGGCGCGAAGAGCGGCCTTTAATTGGCGGTGGAATCGTTCCACCATTCCATTTGAAGCAGGATGATAGGCTGTGGTCCGAATCCGTTGAGCTCCAATTATTTTTGTGAGCTCAGAGAAGAGATAGGACTCGAATTGTCTACCACGGTCTGTGGTGAGTGTAGTTGGTACCCCAAAGCGGGTAATCCACCCTGATACCAGGGCACGTGCTACAGTCTCAGCAGTCATGACTTGTAAAGGGATGGCTTCAGGCCATCGCGAAAAACGATCGACACACGTCAATATGTAAGAATATCCACTGCTGAATGGCCAAGGTTCAACGATGTCAATGTGGATGTGTTGAAACCGAGCATCTGGAGTACTGAAAGTACCAAGTGGAGTCCGGATGTGTCTATGGATCTTCGATTTCTGGCAAGCGATACAGGAATGGCACCAAGCAGCAATGTCGCGCCTCATATTTGGCCAGAAGAATCTGGCTGTTATGAGTTTAACTGTGGCAGCAGATCCAGGATGAGAAATATTGTGCAAAGCCAGGAACACAATTCGACGGTGAGTCTCAGGAACAAGTGGTCGTGGTGCATCAGTAGATACATCACATAGAATCTGCCTGTCGGTGGTGGACAAGGGCAGATATTTGAAAATGCAAGTCGTAAATTCAGTAGAAAGAGTGTCAAACGATTGGAGTGCAGGTTGGTCTGCAGCTAAACGACCTAAGTCGATCTCCTGGGATGACGAGATGGAGCTAATTGGCAAACGTGACAATGCGTCTGCCACTATGTTGTGCGAGCCGGCAATGTGCTGGATATCGTTTGTAAATTGTGAAACGTAGTCCAGGTGCCTTGTCTCTCTGGGCGAATATCTGTCGGCTTTGGCCCTCAAAGCGAAGGTCAACGGTTTGTGGTCGGTAAAAACCGTAAAATTTCTCCCCTCAAGAATATGAGAGAAATGTTTCACCGACAGATATATGGCTAATAATTCCCGCCCAAACGTGCTATAACGCGTTTCTGCTGGTTTCAACTTCCTCGAGAAAAATGCCAAAGGTTGTTGGTTTTCAGCGTAAGACTGCTGTAAAACTGCTCCCACAGCGGTATCAGATGCATCAACACAAAGCGAAAGCTTGGCCTCTGGTACCGGGTGGGCTAGCAAAGAAGAACTAGCGAGTGCTGTCTTGGCAGACTGGAAGTCCTGAAGCTGTCCTTGTGTCAAGGAAATGTCTTCATTCTTCTTACGACGATTTTTTAAAATGTCAGTAAGGGAAGATAGCCAATTAGCACAATGAGGAATGAAACGCCTATAGAAATTGATTAGGCCTAAGAAGTGACGCAACTGGTGAAGTGTAGTAGGCGGAGGTAACTCCTGTATGGCTTGAACTCGCTGAGGGAGCGGCCTAATACCTTCGGCGTCGATGAAGTGGCCTAAAAAATGTAGGGAAGTGGAACCGAAAACACACTTTGCAGGATTCACGCGAACGCGGTAATCCTGAAGTCGCCGAAATAAGAGAAGCATGTGGCGCATATGCTCTTCCGGAGAGGAACTAGCGACGAGAATATCGTCTATGTAAGCATAAACGAAGTCCAGACCACGCGTGACCTCGTCTATGAACCTCTGAAAAGTGCTAGCGGCGTTCCTGAGTCCGAAAAGCATGGTCAAAAATTCGAAGGATCCGAAAGGGGTTGTAATCGCCGTTTTCGGAATATCCTCCTTCCTGACCGGAATTTGGTGGTAGGCTCGCACTAAATCTAACTTATAAAAAATCTTACACCCCTGCAGTGAAGATGCAAAATCGTGGAGATGGGGAATGGGATACCTATCCGGGACGGTCATGGCATTTAACCTCCTATAATCTCCAGTGGGTCTCCAGTCGCCGGAAGTCTTGGGCACCATGTGTAACGGTGAAGCCCAAGGACTCGTAGATGGGCGAATAATGCCCAGCTGCAGCATATGGTCGAACTCGGACCGTGCTGCCTTTAATTTTTCCGTCGGTAAGCGGCGTGGACGCAAAAACACTGGAGCACCGGTGGTGGAAACGAAATGTTCGGTCGAGTGTGTTGGGTCAGTGACTCGAAAATTTCCATCCGTGAGCTCCGGGAAAGAATCCAGCAACGCATGGTAGGCGTCTCCAGTGGCAACGACAAAGAACATGGGGCTGACGATTGGAGCATTGGCTTCCTGGCCATGAATTGAAAAGCCGGTGATGTTATCCACCAGGCGTTGGCCACGGTTAAGGAGAAGTTGTGGAGGAAATCCGCTCCTAAGATGGGATATGGCAAATCGGCAACCGTAAAAATCCACTTAAAATCCCTTCGAAGATTTAGGAATTTAAGAGGGAGCGAGATTTGCCCGTACGTCTTTATAGACGAGTGGTTAACTGCCTGCAGCGTAACAGATGACTCTATGGGGGTATCTTTCAGGCAATGGACCGGCCAAATACTACAGGAGGCTCCTGTATCCACGAGGAAACCTTTTCCGGACATTAGGTCCTTAATGAAGAAATGGCGGTTTGGTGGCTTTACGTTGAGGTCGACTGTCCCCAAAGGAGGACCTCTTAGGCGTTTCCCGCCTTATGAAAGGAGCAAGGTTGCACGCAGTCATTCGCGTTCTCAGCAAATCGCTCGTGGTACCAGCATAAAGATGAAGCTGGTGATTTAGAACGCCGTCTAAAACTTTGCGATCTCCCGCGACTGCGGGGGCGCGAACAGCCACCACACAAGGCCTTCATCTTGTGGAGCTCTATGGTGAGCTCCTGAATGGACCTTTGCATCGCTATAATGGTCTAGTTGTCTATTGGCGCTGCCGCGTAGATCGCATGGCCGTGTGTGGCCCGAGCTGGGTGGTGAACAGCGGCAAGGGGGTTGCTGCCTCCGGCATTCGTCACCTCGAAAACTTTGTCCGCAGATGCGGCAAGCTGATCCACCGTGCTTGTATCCCTCATGGGCGCGAGAAGAACAACTGCTTCAGCAGGACAGTTTCCGCTGTAGACACCTCCGTTAGGTCCTTTATTCGCCTAAGGAGGTTCGATGGGGGTGCCATCCCCTATATGCTCCAGATGAACCAGAGCCCTAAATCTTTTTTCTGAAGACTGTTCTGCCCGGCTGAGTATTTCAGCCTTCAGAGACGTGTACGACGAGTCTGTGGTTGTCTCTAACACGAGGTCCTTAACCGCTGGGAGAATTGCCGGCGGAATTGCGCTAAGGACCACAGAACGTTGTAGTTCCTTGTCAACTCTGTTCGCCCTGAAGAATGCTTCTAACTGGGCGAACCATAGCCTCACGTCGCCCGTGTACGTTGGCAGAACAGAGTGGGAAGCCATTGGTATACCGTAGGCAATCTACCGTTTGGAAAACTGTCTCTAACGCAACAGAAAAGGAAAACAAAATCGCTTACTTTTCCGTCAAACCACTGGACCGGAAAAATAATGCACCCGGGACAATATGCAAACAAGCGATTAAGTGAATGCTGTTATACTAAGGTAAGGGTAAGGAACCTAAAAAAAAAAAAATCCAACATGGCGGACTATTTCGCGCCAAAAACACTATTGATGGAGAAGAGAGACTCCATCTTGTCATCCTCAAACATTTTTAGCCAGAGAAGAGAAGGGCAGAAAAGGAGAGAAAAAAAAGGCAAAAACATTTATACAATTGCTGTTTGTCTGTGTGTCAATAATTGTAGGTTTTGTATGAAATTGTTATATTTTTCTCTTTTTCTTCTGTCTTTCTTTTTTTTTTTATTATATACACCGTATACCATTTCCCATTCTTTTTTATTTTGTTTTAAATCACGTCGAGGGTCACCACTTTAGGAGATTAGTATCGGTGTACATATAAAATTATTACAAAAGACAGTAAATACCGGTGTGTGTTGTGATAATGTTTTTACTTCATAGAAGTCAAAGGTATTAAATATTAAGGATTCGTTACCCGATGGTCACAACTCCAGGCTGAAGTTGGTAGAGAAAAGAAGAGATCTTTTCTAGCTGGTATTAACATCTTAGGCTCTCAGGCTGCAAGTTGCATTGTTCTTGGTGGCGAGTGATTATCAAAAGGGAATCATCTCAGGCTAAGGTCGCAGGTGTTACCACTTCGGAAATCAGGAGGCAAGAGAAAGATATCGTGGCGACCTGTTCCTTTTATAGGAGGTGACCGGAAGTGACCACCAGGGAGTCTGTCAATCCCAAAGGGAAGCAACTCCAGCTACTTCCTGTCTAGAGAGCGGTGATGAGATTGTCATGACAAGGGAGGCAACTCTTGCTACATATATGTCCCCCACCCCCACTCTCAAGCGTGAAACTAATACTAATATCATTTGTACTGCCTCTCTGTTTTTTGTTCTCCGTTCATTTATTAAATTATATATATTATATATATATATATATGTTATATATGTATTATATATATATATATATGTTATATATATATATTATATATATATCCTATATATGTTATAAATATATATTAAATATATATATCATATATATCACAGGTTCTCAACACATTTAAACCAAACGCCCCCTTTTGTCCCTCGAAATCACGAAACGTCCCTCTACCCTATTTTTCCATTTTTCAATATACTACTGATTTTGATATCAGTAGATTACTAAAAAATTGATTAACAATTTTCCAAAGATACCATTTGCAGGCAGCTGAGAGTATAAATACATTCCTTGAAAGGAAATATATAAATTTCAAAAAAAGGAACATAAATGTTCTTTTTTATGAATAAGGACCAGTTGAATTTGTTATATTCCCACCAGGCGATACCAGCTATTTTGAACATTTATACAAGAGCAACTCCGTCTATCCAAAGAGTGCTCTTATCTGGAAGAAAGTGGCAATTATATCATTTCAAAGCTTTTCAATTTTCCCTTTAATGAAACGGACAGAATAAATGTTGATATCTAACTTGATGTCCCCTCTGCTTTGTGAGCTTAAAGACCACGGAAGAGGGTTTTCATGCCCACGTGGGAGGGTATATTTATTAGTAAATGGTAAAATATATACAACAAATGAGTAAGTGAATTGTGGTAGATGGTTTCTAGTCCAGTCAGACTGCAACTACAAATAAAAAAAATTGTTAGTTTGCTTTGTAACAATAGCATATCCAAGTTTTCGGATAAATCAACTAACTTTAAGTTTAACCTCATTTCAATGGGACCCTTTCACTTTATGGAGTCTAGCTAACTTTTTGACGTCAGGCTGGATTTTCGTAGGATGTAGCCGGAGATCTCCACGTGTAATTGCATTGTAGCGGCTGCGAGCCTTACTGTGCAGTCTGGAAACAGCACCAAACCTCCTCTTGACTAAGTATGAGCTTGGAAAAGGCAGAGCAAATCTCTTAGCCTCTGCATGTAGGTGTGGAAATCGACGCTGAATTTCCTCTTGCATCCCAAAAAGGGGTTCACCGATTTTGGGAAATCTAATTTTGATCATGTCATCTGCTTGAAGTTCAATGAATTCTTCCTGAAATATAACGTCCAAATCATCGACGTTAGCTATGAAGGGATGATCTGCTACCCACATTGGGATGTCCATCGGCAAAAGGTCGACAGACTGTTCTCTCATGTTGTCTTGTAGCGCACAGAGGCGAGCGGTATAAATTTGGAGTTGGTCATCGCTTACAATGTTTTCAACATTGGCGACACTAGGAAAATTATAGAATTCCCGTCAACAAAGATTCCTTTCGATGACATTCAATTTGGCCAGGAATGTTTTCACAGCATTCCTTGCTTTAACCAAGGTGATCTTCTTCCCCTGCAAAGCCAAAATGACGCTATTGCATTTGTCGACATGTCGGTGAGGTAGGCGCAGTTTTGCCTCACATCGAGGGTTTTCTTGTACAGTTCTGTGTTGTGTCCTCGCAGAAACTCAATGATAGAGTCGAACAGTTCAAAGAAGTGAGTAAGGCACTTGCCATTTGAAAGCCACCTCACTTCATTATGAAGGAGCAACTTGACGAATTCTTCGTCATTATCTTGGCAGAGTTGCCGGAAAATTCGTTCATTGAGGGAATGGTGTTTGATAAAATTGATGACATCAATGGCCACCTGCAAGGACTTGCTCAGCGGCTTGCTGAGTTTCTTCGCAGCCAAGTGTTGTCGATGAATGACACAATGTACAACAAATACAGATAGATTTTCTCTCTTCAGAAGAGTGACGAAACCCTTATGTTGGCCGACCATTGCTCTTGCGTCGTCCGTAGCACATGATACAATGTGTGTTGTATTTGGTCCTAGATGTATGTATTACCTGCCTGTGTGTTGTAGGTAGTCCTAGATGTATGTATTACCTGCTTATGTATTGCATGTGGTCCCAGCTGTATGTATTACCTGCTTGTGTATTGTATGTGGTCCTAGATGTGTGTATTACCTCCTTATGTGTTGTATGTGGTCCTAGATATTTGTATTACCTGCTTATGTGTTGTATGTGGTCCTAAATGTATGTATTACCTGCCTCTGTGTTGTATGTGCTCCTAGATGTGTGTGATACCTCCTTATGTGTTGCATGTGGTCCTAGATGTGTGTATTACCTGCTTATGTGTTGTATGTGGTCCTAGATGCGTGTATTACCTGCTTATGTGTTGTATGTGGTCCTAGATGTGTGTATTATCTGATTATGTGTTGTATGTGGTCCTAGATGTGTGTGCTACCCGCTTCTGTGTTTTTTTAATTTTTTTTTCTTTGTAATATTATTTATACAATAGGGAATAAAATAGACCTACATAGTGTTAACTCGTTATAGTTGAATCAATTATTTCAGACATGAAATACCTTGTTATCGGTGAAGGAAAGACAAGATTCTAACTGGTTGTGCTGAAAGTGTCCTTGACCCAGTTGACTGTGGGTTTTTCCATTGTTAAGATCCCAATTGCTGGTTAATGTCTAGACACGCCTGCGCATCTGCTCACAGCTGCAGTCAGACCATAGTTATGCTGTCTGCATGGTCATTCAAATGCATTCACACTGGCTGTCTCAAAGGCATACAAATATGGCTTATAAAACTTACCAAAGTAAAGAGTCTTCCTGTGCCCCCCAAAGCTCCAAACGCCCCCCTAACGCCCCTTACTCTCAAACGCTGCCCTGGAGTTCCGAAACGCCCCCCCCCCCCGTTGAGAACCTTTGATATATACCTCCCAACATAGCCTAGTAGTTAGTGACCTCACAGTCAGAAATAGACGTACTCGACGACAGAGGAGGCCTACCTTGAGGAGAAGAATATGGAAGTTGAAGGACCCCATAGCCAGTGACAAATTTAAAAGCTTATTACTTGATGCCTTTGACAATAAGGAAGAGCAATTAGAGACGTGCGATATAGAGGAATAGTGGCAATTCTTGAAAGTGAACCTGCTGAAAGCAACGGATGAAATCTGTGGCTGGAGCAGACCTATTGGCAGGAGAAGAGTAACTTGGTGGTGGAACAGTAAGGTAGAAGAGACAATCAAGGCCAAAAAGCAGGCTTGGAAAGTATGGCAGGATGGGGGAAGTAGAGAGCACTATCAAGTGGCCAGGAGAAAAGCTAGGAGACAAGTGTACCTTGCAAAAAGGGAAGCAGAGGAAAGAAAGTTCAAGCATATTCTACAACGTGAGGACCAAAAACGCGAGGTGTTCAGGATTGCTAGACAATGTGTCAAGGAAAACCGTGATATTGTCAGGGAGAAGTGTGTCCGTAATGATAACGGTGTACTTGCCCTCACTGATGCTGATAAGAAGATAGCCTGGAAGTGTCACTACGAGAGACTATTAAATGAGGAGAATAAATGGGAAAAAGATAGTCTGCCCCAAATTGATCCAATAGAAGGACCAGCGGTGCAAGTTAAAGGTAGTATAATAAGTAAGGCAATCAAAGATATGAAGACAGGCAAGGCAGCTGGGCCTTCGGAGATAGTTGCTGAGATGTTGAAGGCATCTGGAATGGTGAGACATACTATGGTCACACGTATAGTTAACCAAGTAATACAGAATGGGGTCATACCAAAAGACTGGCGTAGCAGCATCATCATTAACTGCTACAAGGGTAAAGGAGATGCTCTAGATAGAGGAAACTATAGAGGCATTAAGTTAGTTGACCAGGTCATGAAGGTCACAGAAAGAGTTATAGAGCAACTAATCAGAGAGCGAATTGATCTAGATGAAATGCAGTTTGGGTTTGTGTCAGGTAAAAGTACCACAGACGCTCTTTTCCTTGTACGACAACTACAAGAGAAGTACCTAGCTAAAAGTAAACCTCTCTACTTAGCGTTTGTAGACCTGGAAAAAGCCTTTGACAGAGTCCCCCGCTCCATTATCTGGTGGGCTCTTAGAAAACTAGGTGTAGATGAATGGCTTGTGAGAGCTATACAAGCTATGTATAATGAAACAGTCAGTAAGGTTAGAATTAACAATGAATATTGTGAAGAATTTAGTGTAAAAGTAGGTGTTCACCAAGGCTCTGTCCTTAGCCCCCTCCTATTTATTATTGCCCTTCAGGCTATAACAGAGGAGTTCAAGACCAGCTGCCCATGGGAACTCCTATACGCAGATGATCTAACGCTCATAGCTGAATCAATGGCTGAACTAGAGAAGAAATTCCAAACATGGAAGCATCGCCTAGAATCAAAAGGCCTTAAAATTAACTTGTCTAAGACTAAAGTTCTAGTATGTAGGAAGGAAAATAGGGCACTGGTCCCCTCTGGGAAATGGCCATGCTCAGTGTGTAGGAAAGGAGTAAACAGAAACTCCATTTTATGTCCCAAATGCAAAGTATGGGTGCATAAAAGATGTAGTGGGATCACAGGTAAACTAACTAAGAACATAGATTTTATATGTGGCCAGTGCTCAGGTGCAATAAGTAGTAGCAAGTGCCCACAGAATACTAGCTCCTTCCATTGCCCAGATGGTTCTATAGAAATAGTGGACACCTTCCGTTACCTGGGTGACAAAACCAGCAGTGGTGAAGGGTGCTCCGAAAGTACAGTAGCTAGAGTCAGAACGGGATGGAAAATGTTCAGAGAGCTTATACCACTATTGGCTGCTAAAGGTTTCTCCCTAAATGAAAGGCAGACTGTAT
>OZ024742.1:301512349-301514849 GCA_964016885.1 Eledone cirrhosa | reverse complement strand
TTCAAGCAAATCACCACACCTTATCTGACATCTTGATTTTCACCTTATCTCTCTATTTACTCAATAATTCAACTTGCCCACTTCCTCTGCTACCGCAAAAGTAAATAAATAAACCAATAAAATCTACTTCTTCTTCTTCTGTTATAATTCCATTCCCATCTAGGATTATTATAGCAATATATATTCAACTCCAGTAGCTGACAGGTATTTTGTTTATCACCCCACTCCTCCCCTCCCCCCTGAAGGATAAAAAGCAAAATTAACTGTGACACCATTTGGACTCAGAATGTAAAGAAGTTGTAATTTCCCAGCATCATATATGCTATTGCTTTTTCCTAAAATAAATTATGAAAATTTACCATGTCTCCTAGAACAGTGGTCACCAACCGGTAGGCCGCAGAAAAATTTTAATGTATTTATCATTTAAAAAAATTCATATTAGGGGCCCATGAGGTCCGGCAGGTTGGCGGCCGCTATCCTAGAAGACAGAGGTTAAATTTTCATAAGCCAACTTGAAACCAAGAGGAGGGTTATCTATCTTAGTAAAATTTGATCTCCTGGCCCTTGAATGAAGTGTATGAATTAGACATTGTTAATATAGTAATTAAACAAAAAGCATGATTAAATAATTTAGGTAGATAAAGAGCCTTTAACTCATGATAATCTTAGGGAGGCCATAATGACACATGGTGTGTCTTGGAAATTCAAAACCTTGTTAAACTCATTTCTCTTTAGGTCTGATGATAGTCAATTTCTTCCAGAGAGGGAAAAAGAGAGGAAGAGAGGAAGAGAGGAAAAACCAATGCCAGTACAGGGTGACTAAAAAAATATTGGGTGCCCCATATATATTTTTGTCTACATTATTCATTTTTTGACAAATACTGATGAAACTCTGAATATATTTAAGTCAAATCATTTAAAGCAACATATAAAAAATTCACTATCTTTTTGATGTTTCTGTTCAGAGTTAAAGTACATGTTGTACTCAGGCCTGGAGAGGGGATGGGTCTGCCAGGTTTAAAAATGCCCTAAGAAATGCTGTATGTCAATATGGTACCCCCACTACTCCTTCAGGAGTTATGGGTCCATATCATACCATATCATATTATTTTTACCAGTATTTTTTAATGTGTTGAACCTCTATCAGTTCCGTG
Organism: Eledone cirrhosa; assembly: GCA_964016885.1. Taxonomy (NCBI): domain Eukaryota; kingdom Metazoa; phylum Mollusca; class Cephalopoda; order Octopoda; family Eledonidae; genus Eledone; species Eledone cirrhosa. Next base: position 301,513,695 of record OZ024742.1, on the reverse strand, counting down.
TGTCTTGGTCAAAGACACAACACACTGCTAGGAATCGAACTGACAACCTTATAATCACAAACTGAATACTTTAACCACTAAGTCAAATACCTTCACTATAGCAGGTGTGTGTGTGGATGTGGCTTAAATGGAAGATAGAAAATGTCTAGCATAGTTTAGTTTCTTTGTCACTGTCAACTTTACAATTGTTTCTTCAGCAGTGGAGAAAATATTTCATATTTATAACTACCACATCCAACAATAACAACAGCAACATTACCACCACCACCACCACCATCATCTCCAACACCACAATCAACAACAACAATAACAACTTTGTATAACTACCTAGTCTAAGGTAGAATGCTATGTTCCAGTTGATATGTTAATATGTTCATGTCACTGCTGTCAATACCATTGATCTAAATATCATTCTACTAGCTCTGTTGGAATTGAACTCATAATCTTGTAATCATGAACTGAACACCTTAACCACAAAGCCATTTGCCTTTCCAATCCACACAACTTTATGAACTTGTAACATTGAAACATTGCGTATAGGATTGGTTACTCTATTACATGTTCTAGCCGAGAGGCTGAGGCTATACTGGGTTGTAAATAGGAAAGGAAACCATAACAAAGGTCTGCGGGCAGGGAATTTCTTTTTATTCTAAAGTAACACAGGAATATGTGACAAATAATGGGGACTTGTTTTCAATTTCATTATTTCCTTAGCATACAGGGCAGCAGATTGGCAGTATTGCTTTGACACTATGCTTTGTGGCATAAAGTTATGGCCATTTACGGGGTCGATAATATAAAGCACCAGTAATGCACTGGGGTCAATTTAATCAACTTTACCCTCTCCCCAAATTGCTGGCATTGTGTCTATAGTAGAAATCATTATTTCCTTAGCACAAATACACACATGCTATGGATCTGTTGGGTCACATTTGACCATGGGTTTTGCACCTAGAAAGTTCCCCAAAGAAGGACAAGTCTGGGCAAGCTGTTTCTATGGAAGACCAGCAGTCGTCCATGTATGACAGTCTTCCCTCTCCATGCCACCGATGTTGTCCAAGGGAAAGGCAAATGCTGATACAGTTTGGCATCAGTGATGTTGCAACTCATTTCTACAGCTGAGTGAACTGGAGCAACGTGAAATAAAGTGTCCTGCACAAAAATTCAATACACCACCCAGTCTGGAAATTGAACTCACAACCTCCTGATTACGAATCCAACTCTCTAACCACTCAGTCACATACCTTCACACACTACAGTATATCAGCACTATAATTATATATATGAAGTCATGAGATTAGTTCAAACAGTTAAGAGATGTTGTGAATTCTTCGGTAGATATTCAA
>OZ024742.1:301474849-301507349 GCA_964016885.1 Eledone cirrhosa | reverse complement strand
ACGCTGTTGGACGGCATGGGCTTGCCTCTCCAGGTTCTGAGCTGCAAGCCCACCGACTTTTCCGGGTTAAGTTTGGCTCCTGTCAACCTTTCATATTCCTTCAATAAGGTGCCGACCACCTCGATTTCTGAGGTGTTCGACACCATCACGGTGATGTCGTCCGCATAAGCCGACACCGCCTTTCCACGTCCCGGTTCGAGCGGGATGCCCTGCAACAGCTCCAGCTTCCGCAGTAAAGGCTCGAGAGTCAATACGTACAGAAGGGAAGAGAGAGGGCACCCTTGACGGACCGATCGGGAGAGCCGAAATGGTTCCGAGAGGTGGCCATTAACCTTGACCACCGAGCGTGTGCCGCTGTGCATTGCAACGATCCAGCTTCTAAAGACAGGGCCGAAGCCAGCTGCTTTGAGGACAAACTCCAGATACCGATGGTCGAACCTATCGAATGCTTTCGATTGATCTAAATTGATCAGTGCCCCACCGAAGCCAGGTTTACACCCTACCCTCTCTATGATATATCGCATGAGGTGGAGATTGTCGTGTATGGACCTGGCTGGGATTGCGCAAGTTTGCGCCTCCCCAACCAAATCCTCGACGACAAGCGCCAATCTCTTTGCTAACACCTTGGCCAAAATCTTAAACTCTGTGTTGAGCAGAGTTATGGGCCTGAAGTTGTCTAATGTATCCCTCTTGTTCTCGTCTTTCCTTATCAGCGTCACCACTCCCCTGCTCACAGAACTGGGAATACTCCCATTCTGCTGCCAGTTACAGTAGAGTGCTTTGAGGAGTTCGGAGAACAAGTCTGGCATATTTACGTAAAGCTCGTAGGGCAGGCCATCCAAACCGGGTGACTTGCGCCTCATGCAGCCGACAAGGGCGTCCTGAATTTCGGCTGAAGTAATCGGCCTTTCGCAGCGCTCAGCGTCGACCGTCGAGATGCGCGGCAAGCCGTCAAGGTAGGGACTGAAATCCGCTACTCTCTCTGACTCGCCACTCTCCCCGAACAACCGAGCAAAGTGCTGGCGAAAGGCCTCACACATCCGCTTGGAATCGCTTATCTCGTGTCCGTCTCGGTCCGCCAAAGACCGAATTGTGGTTTTATTACCACGCTGCGCCTCCGCCACGCGGGCCCATCGAACAGCTTTAGTTCCCTCGTTTCTCAGCGCACGCGCCTTAGCTCTGACAATGCAACCTTCGTGTTTGGCATTGAAGAAATGGTCTAATGCCATTCTCGCCGCTAGCACGTCAGTTGCGATGCCACTACAAATAGCCTCGTCTAACTTATCTACCAGCTCCCCCTCCTTTCTATTTTTCTCTAACGCTAGTTCTTTGCTGAACTCTATCGAAGTTACTCTAATCTCTCTTTTGAGAGCCCCCCACCATCTGTTGTTGATGATCCCTCCTGTCAACTTTTGCTTAACTAACTTATTGACTCGGTCCCTGTAAGCCTTACGTGCCGGAAATGACATGTTCAGCTTCCAGTAACCCGGTCCTAACCTACGCGTTTTATTTAGGTCGACCGTACAGATCACAAATTTGTGATCTGAATAGGCGACCGTTTTAAAAAGTGGACAGCCCACACTATTTCTATCTATTTTCCTAATGAAGATTCTGTCTATATACGATCTAGATGACCCCATTCGGTTGGTCCATGTCCATACTGGCACATTGGGGAAATCTAGTCGATACCTGTCAGACAGTTGGAACTGGCTGAGTAGGTGCTTGAGGCTTTTGCACCCCCCGCTCCTATCGGCTACTCCCACACAATCCCAGCGTGCGTCTAAGATGCCATTCCAGTCCTCCGCTAACAATAAAGGGCGAGACGTACCCAGAAAGGTCTCCAGGCGCCTAAAGAAGTCAGGTCGTCCGGCCCCTGTTGGGGCGTAGACGGCCAGCAGTCTAAAGGCACCACCTTCGCTACTGCTCACATCCAAGACCACCAACTTACCGTCCGGGTCCCGGAAGATCGACCTTACCTCGAGATCCAGTCCTTTCCTAAACAGCACTGCCACCCCACCTCCCATTCCCGGCCTGCTAACAGATGCGAAGATCTGATAGTCGTCGAAAATGGGGGCTAGTGCACGCGTGTCGGAAATTCTGGTCTCGCTTACGGCAATCACATCCATTTCCAGCGACCGGAGGTCGTTGAGCAGGCGACCCTGCTTCCAGGGTGACCCCAGGCCGCGAACATTTAAACTTCCTACTCTTAATATGGCCATATTGGTAAGCTAAGAGAGAGAGAGGGAAGGTTTACTTACCTCCCGGGTCTTGTGAAGGTCGGGTAGTTCGACCTCCATGGTTGGTGGGGTTTCTTTTGGGAACCCCTTTAAAAGTCTTGATGTGGGTTTCACATTCGGGTTTCCCACGTCTTGAGGAAAGCTCTCTCGAATTTCTTTGAAAGAATTGAGTGACATTCGAACCAGAAGCAAATCTTCTGGCACGCAAAATGTGCTCATTTCAAAAATCTCCCCCTCTGTTTGAATGTCCTCACTTCGCGCTAAGAGGGCCATCAGTTTATCGTTGGCCCTTCTGACAAGCACGAAGTTTTTAACATTTTGTTGGTGTGGTTTTATTTGTTTTCGTTTTGGTGAAGGTGGTGGCGATGGTTTTGGTGGTGTTGTTTCGGGTATGTCTATGTTTGTTGTAGGTGTGGTGTCTGCAATTTCAGGTATTTGTGTGTTTATTTGTACTTGTGTTTGTTTAGGTTGTTTGCGTTTCGGGGATTGTGGAGGTGGTGTCGATGTTGCTGATGGTGCTGATGTTATTGGGGAAGTGTCTGCGTTAGTGGTGTCTGTATTTTTTGTTGTGTGTGTTTTTGTGTTTTGTTGGGGCTTTTTTTTTGTGAGTTTTCTCTGTTTTTTTGCACTTTTGGGTTTTCCTTCATCCTCGCTGCTGGAAGACAAAGGGTCTGTGTCTGTGAGTGTCTCTGTGTCTGTGTGTGCGTTTATTTTATTTTTTTTGTCTATGTATATAGTTGGGGGGGGGGGGGGGTAGGGGGAGTGGGAGAGCTTTCCCCGTTTTCTCCTTGGATTGGTTTTGGTGTTGGTGGTGATCCGGCTGCTTTTGATATTGGTGTCCGTGTTTTTGTTGATGTTGTTTTTGGTGGTGGTGGTGGTGCAGCTTTCCGTGCTGACACTGGCGTTGGCAACAAAGGAGGTTTGCGACCTCCTGCATTTTTGCGCTGAGGGCAGAAGGCTTGAAGATGCGTGGCTTCCCCGCAAACGAAGCAGCGTGGCCTTCTTCCGTCAATCATTAGTTGGATTGTTGTCCCGTCCTGCAGGCGGGCAAAATCTGGGATGTTATTTATATCCTCCGGTTTCATTTGGAGAAAAATCTCCAAATCCATTCCGGACCAGTCTTCTCTCTCTGTCCTTTTGATGTCCAGGAGGGTGGTGTCTGTCCCCTCCTCGATTACGCATCCCAGCAGCCACCATATGTTCATTCCTGGTGGGATGCTGGGAATGCGTACCTTCACTGTCCTTTTATCCATATAGGACGGATGCATGATAATGCGTTCCGTTCTGCAGGGGATCACCGAGTGCTTAATAGCGAGGCCTCGGATTTGAACAGTACCGAGATGGTACCGAACTGTTTGCCTCTTGCTTTGTACTCTATGTTACTTCCGATGTACTCCAAAGCAGCCTCTACCTCTGCTTGGCTCGCAAGTTCCACTTTTCGTGTCTGCACCGAAATACATCGAAAGAGCACCGTCCTCCTTTGCATGGCCGCTATTGCCTCGTCCGGGATGGTCAGGTTTGCCCAGGACTTCTCCCGTTTAATTAGCCTCCACGCTTTGGCCAACTGTTCGTCTTTATCGCTAATATCAATATCGATATTCAATAAGCGCTTTGTTTTTGCTGCTGCTGCAGCAAATGTGGTGTTTCTGATGCTCTTATTGTTGTTGTTGTCATTCTTGCTGTTGCCACCGCCATCCTTGTTTACATTGAAGCTGTCGGTGTTTTTGTCGTTATTGCTCTGAGTTGTTGTTGTTGTGGTGGTGGTGGTGGCGGTGGTGGTGATGTCGTTTTCAGATGATACTGCTGCTATGCCAGAAGGTTGTGATGGTAGCTTTTGAGTTTTGCCTTCACATTCAGTAGAGTGGATGACAGGCATGACTGTAGCCGTCGTAGTCGTGGTGAAATCTGCAGTGGCTGCCTTTAAACTTTTGACCTGAACGTTGTTTACCGTTTCAAGGTCGAAAATTTCCATAATTTTCTTTTGGTGGGGAAGCGATTTTTTTCGAAGATTTTAAAAAATAAATCTGAATATTCGGGCTTAAAGCCCGAATATTGAGAGGTATCCCTCTCTTTAAATCAAGATGTGTACCTTAAGTTTCGTTAATGACAAGAAAATACAAAAAAAGACACTTTAAAACAGCTTAAAGCTACGAACCTTTTCCCCCGCAGACTTGTCTGTCTTCACACATGTGCGGCCATAATAATAATAATAATAATAATAATACTAACAACGATAATAATAATTGCTTCTACTTTTGGCACAAGGCCAGCAATTATCCAAGTGCATTATTGGTACTTTATTTTATTGACTCTGTAAGGATTAAAGGCAAAGTTAACCTCAGCAGGATTTGAACTTAGACCGTAAAGGGGCGTAACTCTATGCTGGAAATCATGGCATCTGACCCTCTACCAATACTGCCAATCCACCGCCTTATAGATACTTATATACTAGCTGACAAAAATATATCTATTAAAAAAATGGAAAAACTGTCAAAATATAAAGACCTGGAAATAGAAATCAACCACATGTGGTAGATGACCACAAAACTATCCCTGTGGTAATAGGAGCATTAGGATTAATACCAAAATCATCAGACCTTAAAGTGGGAACTGAAAAGGATTTGGGTCTATCATGAGATCAAGGCTGTCCCCATTGTCATGGGAGCACTAGGTACTATCTCGAAGAGCTTCCAAGGTTGGTTAAAGAACATTATCCCAGCCCCCTTTTTTGGAACACTCCAGAAGGCATGCCTACTGGGAACAACAAGGACCCTCCAACAAACCTGAAGATACTTGAACTTCTCTACCTGCTTCAGTGGAACTTCATTCACATGTAGAGTGCACTGTGCAGGCTCCCTTGAGAGGACGAGTATCTCAGTTTTCACAACATTGATTTCCATTCCAGCCATGCAGTACTCGACATCAAACCTATTGATTGCTATAAAACAACAATTTTCTGCATTCAAGATTTTCTACATTTTCTAGGAACTTTTAACTCAGTTGATGTTTTGATGGTTTATTTACAAATCTAGCTGTATATTTTCAGTACAATATTATATTAAGATAAGAGTCATTAAGATATCGGATACAATGCTTTATGGCAGGCATGTCAAGGGTCCCCCAAGGGTCACATATGTGTTGTCTGAGGGCCACACATGACAACTAATTGTGCACATTACAACTAATATTAATTATTTTGTATTATGAAGATAAAATATGCTTGCGCTGTAAAAACCTTTGTGTGGGCCGCAGGTGTGCTTGTAAAGGGCTGCATGTTTGACATGACTGCATTACGGTATTTGTCCCACCTTATTGCGTGCTCTGAGTTAAAATCGCACTGTGGTCAACTTTGCCTTTCATCCTTTTGAGGTTGATAAAAAAGTAGCAGTCCAGTACTGGGGTCGATTCTTCCTTTATAGAAAAAAACGGCTGTGTTCAGACCTGGAGAAGGTTGGGCTCTGTCAGGTTTAAAAGTGCCCTTGACACACCGTATGACAGTGCCTCTACGACTCCACAAGGAGTTATGGGATTTTTATCCTATTATATTAAGAGAGATTATAGCAGCACCCTCAGCACACAAGTATGTTTACCAAGAATATATCATGTGTGTGTTTGTGTGTAAATATATTTATAATTATTTCACAACAATGACCAAGATAGTGTCATTAAGGTGTTACTATACAACACTAGTTACCATTCCTATAAAAGCTGTTACACAGTAGTTTATTGTAAATAACACCATTTAATTATACTTACAAATACTTGCATTAAGAACTCTCTTTCTCTCTCTTCCCCCTGTCATCTCTCATTCTCTCTCCCCCTACCCATCTCTCTCTCTTTCCCTCCCCACCCTTTTCTCCCCACCCCATCTCTTTCTCTCTGAAGTTTCTTGTATTTCTCCCTTCTCTTTTTATTTCTCTCCCACATACTTTCTCTTTATCATTGTATTCCCACTCTATCTCTCTCTCTTCAGTCTCTCTCTCTCTTTTTCTAGTTTCCCCATCTCTCTCTCTTTCTCTCTCTGAAGTTTCTTGTACTTCCCCCTTCTCTCTATTTCTCTCCTACATACTTTCACTTTATGTAATCACCCTCTCTCTCTCTCTCTCTCTCTCTCTCTCGCGCGTCCCCTCATCTGCAGTTTCTTGTACTCTCAGTTTACTTCTTTCCCCTCCACATATACACTCTCTAATTTCTACTGTTTACCTTTTACCCTATTTCTTTCTCCGTCATTATGATAACAAACACCTTATCATTAATTTTTTGTATTTATCCCTTTTATTTTCTTTCTTTTCCTTGCTCTGTACAGGTTTGGCCAACATCACAAAAAAGGGGATTGGCTATTTTCTTTTGTGTAATTCTAGATTTCCTCTCTGGTGGTGGGGTGCCTTCTCCGGTGTAAAAAGGATTATTACAAACATACATAACCCAGGTTCTGCTGCATGTCGGGCTGAGGAGACCAAACTCTCCAAGTACCAGTCGCTCTCCGACAGGTTCGTGGTTGTGCCCTTGGCAGTGGAGATTTCTGATGTCCTTACCCTAGGGCTACCTCCCTACTCACTACCATAGGCGCTGAGCTGGCCAGCTTCAGCTGTGAGCCTCGTGAGTGTGAATGGCTCTTACAGCGCATCTTCCTTACCATCCTCCGGGGAAAGTCTTCTCCATTCTGTCCGCCAAGGCAATGGGGAGGCCAGCACATGGGACCCCATTTGCTCACCATACGGAGAGATGGGGAGGGCAAGAGAGATGGAGGCGTTGACAGTGGGAGTTCGGCTCTTCCACGTTCGGACCATATCCTTGTGGTTGTGTTCATCAAGCCCTAGTAATGGGATTGAGTTAATCCTAGTTATAAAGAAATTACTAATAGAATAACAGAGATAAGAAACCAACTACAATAACATTGTAAATCAATTAAGAAACATCTACCTAGTCTCGTTTGAACTGCTAGAAACAGCAGCTAAATATCCCTTGATTACAACCACAACAAAAATAGCCAGTCTTGATAGTCACCACAACTATGATATCATTTTAACCACAACCACCACAACTATATCACAACCTTTGTCTTCGACAAATAAATGTCTAAGATAAATAAAAAAAAAAAAATTGTTTCTACTTTAGGCACAAGGCCAGCAAATACCCAGTGCATTACTGGTACTTTATTTTATCGACCTCGTAAGGATGAAAGGCAAAGTCAACCTCGGCGGGATTTGGCATTTGATGATGACAAAGACCACTACAACCACCACCAATAATCACAGTACAGAAATAGAGAGGATGGTCATGGCTGGAATTATTTTGATTATGGGTGATTAAGAATATTTATTGGAGTAAAAAGGAGACATACATATTGGCCAAAAGACAAACTGGTTGCAAGACATATTCATTAAAAGACCTTCTTTGGAAGTTATTTATAGAAAGATTTTTATAGAAAGATATTTGTTGACAGATATTAGTAGAAAGATACTTTTAGGAATACATTTGTAGGAAGATATTTGTAGAAAGATATTTGTAAAGATATTTGTAGGAAGATATTTGTAGAAAGATATTTGTAGAAAGATATTTGTAGAAAGATATTTGTAGAAAGATATTTGTAGAAAGATATTTGTAGGAAGATATTTGTAGGAAGATATTTGTAGAAAGATATTTGTAGAAAGATATTTGTAGAAAGATATTTGTAGAAATATATTTATAGAAAAATATTTGTGGTAAGTTATTTGTAGAAAGATATTTGTGGAACGTTATAAGATGTTTGTAAAGATATTTGTTGACAGGTATTAGTAGAAACATATTTGTAGAAAGACATTTGTAGAAAGACATTTGTAGAAAGATATTTGTAGAAATATATTAATTAATAGAAAGATATTAATAGGAACACATTTGGAGAAAGATATTGATAAAAAACATATTGTTCGACATAAAATCCATTGAAAGACATATGCATAAAATAATATAGAAAACTGTACAAATGTTTTTAAAAACTAATTGCCATTTTAAAATAACTGTATCATTAAAACAACAACAAATTAAAAGATGATGTTTCACCTTTCATTAAACAACAACAATTAAATTTAATGACATCTACAAATTTAGGGTTTAACTCTTTAGCATTTGCATTACTCTATATTTACTATTGTATTTTCACAGTAAAGGCTTTATCTTACATACTTGTCTCATAACATTGAATCTATGAAATTTTAATATTATTTATTTTGAGAACAACACCTTAATATCAGTATGAATGGTCAGTTACGGCTGGTTTGAACAGAAAGAGGTGAGAGAATTCTGGCCGGATACGGGTGGTTTAAATGCTAAAGTGTTAACTATTAACATGCTGTATCACATGAAACCATATTGACAAGTCATTCTTTAGTTTACTGCAAATATTCACATCAATCTCTTCATTAATAAAGGTACTAATCATTTGAATTAACAAACCTGTTTTTAAATATTTTCTGATAAATAATTATAGGATATTAACAGTTAATTATTATCATTTTTAATGATGTAGATCGTTGTCAGTTTCCTTGAACTAGTAATGATTGGGGTTTATAATCAAGATCGTCAAGAGGAAGGACAGAATCCATGGGCTTTTGCAAGGGCCTCAAAACCTTGTATGAGGGAGGGGGAGGACAGTATCATTAAACAAGTCACTGCAGAGAGTCAGTATATTTAGAAGTGGTATACCTTGTGGTATTTAGTTGTGTAGTTTATGTTCTGTGTTCAAATATTGCTAAGGTGAACTCTACTTTTCCTCTTTTAGAAGTCAAATAAACAAAATACTAATGTATTATTGATACTGATTTATATTCTGATAACGCAACACTAGCTATTTAAATAAACAAATAGTTAGATATATTTCTGTACAAACTAGTTAACAATTGAGTTAGTTTGGAGTGGATAGTGTGGTTGAGGTGGTTGAGGTGGTTGGGGTGGTTGGGGTGGTTGGGGTGGTCGGGGACAGTGTATCAGAACCAGTCTCAAATGTGTTGAAGCAGAGTGAAAATGGTAGATATAAGGTTTGGATGAATAGTAATTAAAAATAAGGGGATACAGTAAACGTGAAGAGAGAAAAAGATAAAAAAAACCTTTAACTAAATTGTATATCTCTGTTGTGCCCCACAAACAAGATGGCAAAAAATAACTTACTAGAGGCGACGGATGAGGTTTGTGGCTGGAGTAAGACCTCAAGCAGGAGGAGAGTGACTTGGTGGTGGAACAATAAGGTAGATGAAGCAGTCAAGGCCAAGAGACAGGCATGGAAAGAATGGAAGAACGGGGGGAGCAGGGTACATTACATAGAGACCAAGAGGGAAGCTAGGCGACAAGTATACTTAGCTAGGAGGGAAGCAGAGGATAGAAAATTCAAGCATGTTTTACAACGTGAGGACCAGAAACAGGAGGTATTCAAGATTGCGAGGCAGTGTGTCAGAGATAGTTGTGATGTCATTGGAGAGAAGTGTATCCGGAATGATAAAGGTGAGCTTGCCCTCACAAGTGCTGAGAAGAAAGATGCATGGAAGAGTCATTATGATAGATTACTAAATGAGGAGAATGCATGGGAAGAAGAGACCCTACCCCACGTAGACCCTATAGAGGGACCAGCAGTACAAGTCAGCGGCAGCGTAGTAAGTAAGGCAATCAGAGATATGAAGATAGGGAAGGCAACCGGTCCATCGGGTATAGCTGCCGAGATGCTGAAGGCATCTGGGTCTGTAGGTCACACTATAACCACACGTATCGTTAACCAGGTAATACTAGAGGGGGCCATACCAAAAGATTGGTGCAGTAGCATCATTGTCAACTGCTACAAAGGTAAAGGCGATGCACTAGATAGAGGAAACTATAGAGGTATAAAGTTGATGGACCAGGTCATGAAAGTAACAGAAAGAGTTATAGCACAGCTGATTAGGGACCGGGTGAATATAGACGAGATGCAATTTGGGTTTGTACCAGGGAAAGGCACCACTGATGCGCTCTTCCTTGTGAGGCAATTACAGGAAAAGTACCTAGCTAAAAGTAAGCCACTCTACTTGGCATTTGTCGACCTTGAGAAAGCCTTTGACAGAGTTCCACGTGCAGTAATCTGGTGGGCTCTTAGAAAACTAGGAGTAGATGAATGGCTTGTGAAAGCGGTACAAGCCATGTATAGGGGAGCAGTCAGCAAAGTTAGGATTGGCAATGAGTATAGCGAGGAATTTAGCGTACAGGTTGGGGTCCACCAGGGCTCTGTTCTTAGCCCTCTCCTGTTCATCATAGTCCTGCAGGCAATAACGGAGGAGTTTAAGACCGGATGCCCATGGGAACTCCTGTATGCTGATGACCTCGCACTCATAGCTGAATCTATGGTAGAACTAGAGAATAAATTCCAAACCTGGAAGCAGGGACTAGAGAGAAAGGGCCTCAAAGTCAACATGACAAAGACTAAGGTCCTTATAAGTAGACGAGAAAACAGAACCCAGATCCCCTCAGGGAAATGGCCTTGCTCAGTATGTAGGAAAGGTGTAGGTAGGAACTCCATTCTTTGCCCCAAATGCAAACAATGGGTACACAAGAGATGTAGCGGGATCTCAGGAAGCTTAATTAAGAATGTAGGATTCACATGCAGCAGCTGTGCTGAAACAGCAAGCAAACAGCCACAGGAAACAAGTACCACCAATCTCTGGGAGGGCCCTGTAGAAACAGTAGACAGCTTCTGCTACCTAGGTGACCGAATTAGCAACGGAGGTGGGTGCTCAGAAAGTACAATAACTAGGGTAAGAACGGGATGGAAGAAGTTTAGGGAACTACTACCACTGCTAGCTGCAAAAGGCTTCTCCCTCAGAATGAAAGGCAGACTGTATGATGCGTGTATCCGAACAGCGATGTTGCATGGTAGTGAGACCTGGGCGCTGAAGGTGGAAGACTTACGTAGATTAGAGAGAAACGAAGCCTGCATGCTCCGATGGATGTGTAACAGTAATATACGTGAACGACAAAGCATAAATGAATTGAGAGAGAGACTGAGCATAAGAGGAATCAAATGCTGCGTGCAGGAGAGGCGGTTACGCTGGTATGGACATGTGATGCGTATGAAGGATGACAGCTGCATAAAAAGGTGCAGAGCACTAGAAGTTGATGGAAACCGCGGAGTGGGGAGACCCAAGATGACTTGGGATGAGGTGATAAAAGCCGACCTTACCCAACTACACCTCTCAAAGTCAATGACACACGACCGTGACTTCTGGCGTCACGCAGTAATACAGGGTACCCGACCTCCCATGGGTACATGCTGAAGCATATAAACAATATGCCCCCCCCCCCACCGCAAGGTGGTCGTGGAGGTGCCACGGCAAAAAAGCACCCAGCCCACACTGTAAAGTGGACGTGTAGGCGCCACGAAAAAGCACCCAGCACTCACTGTAAATGAGGTTGGTGTTAGGAAGGGCATCCAGCTGTAGAAATCAAGCCAGATCAGTTCCTGTATGAGCAAGGCATGGTCAGCCGACCAGACACTGCCTACAACAGGACAACCCGTCTAACCCATGCTAGCGTGGAAGAACGGACGTAAAACGGTGATGATGATGATGATGATTGCCATAGAGAACAGCCAGTGAAACTCACTGCACTAGTCATTCCATATCACAGTACTCCTTCCTCAGGTGAGATGAACACCTCTGGTTTTGCAGAGAGCAATAGCAATCCAATGATCAAGTGGGATATCAGAAGTTTTGACAGCAATCTAGGGACTGAGTGGGACACCAGAGGTTTTGACAGCAATCTAGGGACTGAGTGAGACACCAGAGGTTTTGTCAGCAACCAATGATCAAGTGGGACACCAGAGGTTTTGACAGCAATCTAGGGACTGAGTGGGACACTAGAGGTTTTGACAGCAATCTAGGGACTGAGTGAGACACCAGAGGTTTTGTCAGCAACCAATGATCAAGTGGGACACCAGAGGTTTTGACAGCAATCTAAGGACTGAGTGGGACACCAGAGGTTTGACAGCAATCCAGGGACCGAGTGAAACACCAGAGGTTTTGATAGCAATCCAGGGACCGAGTGGGACATCAGAGGTTTTGACAGCAATTCAGGGACTGATGACACTGGAGGTTTGATGGCAATCTGAGGACTGAGGGGGGACATGGGATGTTTGATAGCAGTCAAGTGACTAAGGACACCTGAGGTCTCCACAATAATCAGTACAAAAAGGAAATGATTGAGAATATAATAGGAAGGGAGGTTAATGTGAAAAATGTTTGATAAATGAAATGTTTAACTTCATTGATAAAAATATATAAAAAGAAGAAAGAATTGAAGAAAAAGAAGATGAAAAATAGATTTTAGTGAATGTTCAAATGTGTGTATGGGAGGAGGTTTGAATGTGTGTGTGAGGGCAGGTGGGCTGTGTGTGTGCATGGGTGTGGATCTGTGTGTATATGTGTTTGTGTGTGCATGCATATGTATATATGTATGTACTCCACTCTCTCTCTCACTCTCTCTCTCTCTCTCTCTATATATATATATATATATATGTGTCTGTGTGTGTGTGTGTGTGTAATCTTCTTTTCTAAGCAAATTTGGGAATCTAGTTTGACAAGATTTCTAAGTAGTAGCCTTGTTAGCATTAAACGTAATAATTTACAAACAATGCACCCTTCGCATTGAAACCCACACACATACACACGCACACACATACACACACACACATACACATATAGATATACACACATTTATATATATATCTGTGTAGGTATGTATATGTATTATTCAATTACACATATTCATTCACACCACATACGCACACATTCACACACATAAACACACATTTATATATATGTATGAAGGTATGTACACACATTCACACACATACACATACACACACATTTATATATATATATGTATGTAGGTATGTATATGTATAGTTCTATCACACACATTCACACACCACATACACACACACATTTATATATATATGTATGTAGGTATGTATATGTATAGTTCTATCACACACATTCACACACCACATACACACACACATTTATATATATATATGTATGTAGGTATGTATATGTATAGTTCTATCACACACCACATACACACACACATTTATATATATATGTATGTAGGTATGTATATGTATAGTTCTATCACACACATTCACACACCACATACACACACACATTTATATATATATATGTATGTAGGTATGTATATGTATAGTTCTATCACACACCACATACACACACACATTTATATATATATGTATGTAGGTATGTATATGTATAGTTCTATCACACACATTCACACACCACATACACACACACATTTATATATATATATATGTATGTAGGTATGTATATGTATAGTTCTATCACACACCACATACACACACACATTTATATATATATGTATGTAGGTATGTATATGTATAGTTCTATTACACACAGAAAAGACACATACACAGACATATAGTCAATGTTTATGTGATGGGAAGGTGCTGACAATTCATGGCATAAGTATTAGTGTTGGTTGGTCTTTTGAAGAAGAGAGAGCAATACTCAGGCACGTGCTCTGCACGATCTTTCAAAGATTGGATCAATCCCCATTTATAGACATCGACAAAGGTAACATAAAATTCTTCACAACATCCACAAGGGAAGCAGGGAATTACTTTTGGAGACAGAAGTCATGCGAAGGAGATAGCAGGTTAAGCCCTATTACAACTCCTTATATATTCAACATTCCAACACAAAATATCAACAGAACTTCTTCAACTCTTTATTTAATATACTTCAGTGCTGCTTTCATTTCATTTTTACCCCTCTCTCTCTCATTCTTTCTATCTCTCTCTCTCTCTCTCTATATATATATATATGTGTATATATATATATATATATATACATTTATATATATATATATATATATATATATATATATATATATATATATATATATATATATATATATATTTATATATATATACATATATATATATATATATTTATATATATATACATATATATATATACATTTATATATATATACATATATATATATATATATATATAAATATACACACACACACATATATATATATACACACACACACACACATACACATATATATATTATCATCATCATCATCGATTTTCCATTTATTTCCATGCTTGCATGGATAATTTTTCGGTTATATCTGGTGACTTCATTTCAGTATTATTATTATTCACACACATGAGTGAGTGATGTTGCCAACAAAAGCACAAGCACCAGTTAAATTTCACTTTGGTTTTATTATTGTTTGGCTAACTAACCTATTACTATGCTAGATTTGTAACCAGATGGTTATTGAATTGTCAAAGCTCTTTTGTCACACATTCTGTGACTTTCTCAATATCATTATTTCCCTTTACGATCTGAGTTCAAATCCCGCTGAGGTTGACTTTGCCTTTCATCCTTACGGGGTCGATAAAATAAAGTACCAATAATGCACTGGGTAATTGCTGGCCTTGTGCCTAAAGTAGAAACAATTATTATCATTATTATCATTATTAGGCGGTGGATTGGCAGTATCGGTAGAGGATCGGACGCTATGCTTTGCAGCTTAGAGTTACGGCCCTTTATGATCTGAGTTCAAATCCCGCCCTTTGCCTTTCATCCTTACAGGGTCGATAAAATAAAGTACCAGTAATACAGGATAATTGCTGGCCTTGTGCCAAAAGTAGAAACAATTATTATCATTATTATTATTATTATTATTATGAAGATATCAATTTTATTTGCAGAAAATATTGATTTTCGACCTATCGGAATATTCAAGGCAGTCTGTTGAGTTGTCCAGCAACAGATCTGGCACAATACAAAACGATAATTTAAATTCCAAGTGTCTTGTTGCTCTTCACACTTAACAATAACTATATTAACACACACCTACCACCACTGCCACCTCCAACACTGTTGCTACTATAAAAGTAACACAAGCAACAGATATATTCACAGTTATTATCACCAACAGGAACAGCAACAACAACAGCAAGACGAAAACTAATTTTAAAATAATTTCCCCCCCAGGAACAATATCAACTAAAATAAGAAACAGAAACTTAAGAGACTTTATAAATATCAAGGTGTATGGCTCTCTCTCTGGATTTACATTATAGATATGTATATATATTGGAAACTATTCAGCCAGAAAAATTTAATGGCATTTCTTCATGAAGACTGTTTTGTAGCCAATCAACATTCTGATTGGATTCATTCTATAATCTGTATGAATAAATAACCAATATTATTGTAGCAAGAATACTCTGGAATTCGTTTAGATTTTGGAACCAATTATAACATTTTATATACAAAGTTTTGTTTCCATTCAAATTAGGAGACAAAGTAAAAGTTTTGTTTATCTCTACATCTTGATGTTGTGATGCTTACTGGAATTCTTACAACAATGAATCCCAGCATTCTCTAATATAGGTGATTTATTGACGAGATAAAAAAGACAATAAAACAACATCATATACGAGAAGAGAAATGAAACTATAAAAGAAAAAAAAAACAAAAAAAAACTAATTAAAAAAATATTGAGCAAAATACACAGGAAAGCATAAATTTCATTAAGAAAGTATCTCTAGGTCTAATTTTAGACAACTGTGATAATTCAAAAAGGAAACACCAACTACTTTTATTTGAAAAGAATGTCAAATTGGTAAGTTTTTTTTATATCTATTCTTTTATTCTTTTACTTTGTTTCAATAATAACATTATGGCCATGCTGAAGCACTAGCTTGATTTAATTGATCACATCAACCCCAGTACTTATTTTCTTCTAAATTAATACTTATTTTATTGTTCTTTTTTTTCTTTTTTTTTTGCCAAACTGATATGTTATGGAACCCTGACACTAACATAAACACAAACACGCATTTATCATCATCATCATCATCACCGTTTTACGTCCGTTCTTCCACGCTAGCATGGGTTAGACGGGTTGTCCTGTTGTGTGCAGTGTCTGGTCGGATGACCATGCCTTGCTCATACAGGAACTGATCTGGCTTGATTTCTACAGCTGGATGCCCTTCCTAACACCAACCTCATTTACAGTGAGTGCTGGGTGCTTTTTCGTGGCGCCTACACGTCCACTTTACAGTGTGGGCTGGGTGCTTTTTTGCCGTGGCACCTCCACGACCACCTTGCGGTGGGGGGTGTGGGGGCATATTGTTTATATGCTTCAGCATGTACCCATGGGAGGTCGGGTACTGTATTACTGCGTGACGCCAGAAGTCACGGTCGTGTGTCATTGTCTTTGAGAGGTGTAATTGGGTAAGGTCGGCTTTTATCACCTCATCCCAGGTCATCTTGGGTCTCCCCACTCCGCGGTTTCCATCAACTTCTAGTGCTCTGCACCTTTTTATGCAGCTGTCATCCTTCATACGCATCACATGTCCATACCAGCGCAACTGCCTCTCCTGCACACAGCATTTGATTCCTCTTATGCTCAGTCTCTCTCTCAATTCATTTATGCTTTGTCGTTCACGTATATTACTGTTACACATCCATTGGAGCATGCAGGCTTCGTTTCTCTCTAATCTACGTAAGTCTTCCACCTTCAGCGCCCAGGTCTCACTACCATGCAACATCGCTGTTCGGATACACGCATCATACAGTCTGCCTTTCATTCTGAGGGAGAAGCCTTTTGCAGCTAGCAGTGGTAGTAGTTCCCTAAACTTCTTCCATCCCGTTCTTACCCTAGTTATTGTACTTTCTGAACACCCACCTCCGTTGCTAATTCGGTCACCTAGGTAGCAGAAGCTGTCTACTGTTTCTACAGGGCCCTCCCAGAGATTGGTGGTACTTGTTTCCTGTGGCTGTTTGCTGCTTGCTGTTTCAGCACAGCTGCTGCATGTGAATCCTACATTCTTAATTAAGCTTCCTGAGATCCCGCTACATCTCTTGTGTACCCATTGTTTGCATTTGGGGCAGAGAATGGAGTTCCTACCTACACCTTTCCTACATACTGAGCAAGGCCATTTCCCTGAGGGGATCTGGGTTCTGTTTTCTCGTCTACTTACAAGGACCTTAGTCTTTGACATGTTGACTTTGAGACCCTTTCTCTCTAGTCCCTGCTTCCAGGTTTGGAATTTATTCTCTAGTTCTACCATAGATTCAGCTATGAGTGCGAGGTCATCAGCATACAGGAGTTCCCATGGGCATCCGGTCTTAAACTCCTCCGTTATTGCCTGCAGGACTATGATGAACAGGAGAGGGCTAAGAACAGAGCCCTGGTGGACCCCAACCTGTACGCTAAATTCCTCGCTATACTCATTGCTAATCCTAACTTTGCTGACTGCTCCCCTATACATGGCTTGTACCGCTTTCACAAGCCATTCATCTACTCCTAGTTTTCTAAGAGCCCACCAGATTACAGCACGTGGAACTCTGTCAAAGGCTTTCTCAAGGTCGACAAATGCCAAGTAGAGTGGCTTACTTTTAGCTAGGTACTTTTCCTGTAATTGCCTCACAAGGAAGAGGGCATCAGTGGTGCCTCTTCCTGGTACAAACCCAAATTGCATCTCGTCTATATTCACCCGGTCCCTAATCAGCTGTGCTATAACTCTTTCTGTTACTTTCATGACCTGGTCCATCAACTTTATACCTCTATAGTTTCCTCTATCTAGTGCATCGCCTTTACCTTTGTAGCAGTTGACAATGATGCTACTGCACCAATCTTTTGGTATGGCCCCTTCTAGTATTACCTGGTTAACGATACATGTGGTTATAGTGTGACCTACAGACCCAGATGCCTTCAGCATCTCGGCAGCTATACCCGATGGATCGGTTGCCTTCCCCATCTTCATATCTTTGATTGCCTTACTTACTACGCTGCTGCTAGGGTCTACTTGGGGTAGGGTCTCTTCTTCCCATGCATTCTCCTCATTTAGTAATCTATCATAATGACTCTTCCATGCATCTTTCTTCTCAGCACTTGTGAGGGCAAGCTCACCTTTATCATTCCGGATACACTTCTCTCCAATGACATCACAACTATCTCTGACACTGCCTCGCAATCTTGAATACCTCCTGTTTCTGGTCCCACGTTGTAAAACATGCTTGAATTTTCTATCCTCTGCTTCCCTCCTAGCTAAGTATACTTGTCGCCTAGCTTCCCTCTTGGTCTCTATGTAATGTACCCTGCTCCCCCCGTTCTTCCATTCTTTCCATGCCTGTCTCTTGGCCTTAACTGCTTCATCTACCTTATTGTTCCACCACCAAGTCACTCTCCTCCTGCTTGAGGTCTTACTCCAGCCACAGACCTCATCCGTTGCCTCTAGTAAATTATTTTTTAGGAACTCCCAGTTCTCTTCTACGTTAAATGTCTCTATCTGTTCTTCTTTACTGTCGTAGGCGTTGAGTAAAATATCTTTAAATCTGTTACTGGTTGAGGGGACTTTCAGCTTCCAGATCTTTCTTCTCCAGGTTGGCCTCTGTTTCAGGGCTCGTCTAGTTCTGACCGTGAGGTCGCTGACAACTAAGCTATGTTGGGATGTACATTCCTCACTAGGGAAGGCTTTTGTGTTTACGACCGTCCATCTGTCACGTCCTCTGATGAGGATAAAATCTAACTGACTAGAGTGCTCCCCTGATCTATAGGTGATCAGGTGGTTGTCGGGTTTTTTAAAGTTTGTGTTACATATCGACATGTCATTGGCGTCGCAGAATTCTAGAAGTCTGAATCCTTCCTCATTCCTTGTGCCAACTCCATGGCTTCCATGTACTCTATTGAAGCCGTCGCAGTGTTTACCTACGTGTCCGTTAAAATCTCCTGCGATGATTAGGAAGTCCTTGTCGTCTGTTAGAGTGTGTATTAGGGACTCGTAAAACCTATCCTTAAGTTCGTCTGGCAGCCCCGATTGGGGTGCGTAAGCTGATATTATTGTGGTAATTGTCTTATTCAGGACTAGTCTGAGTTTAATGATTCTTGCATTTACCCTGTACACTGAGATTACTTTATCTACCCACTTGTCAGCTAATAGTATACCTACACCACCCATCCCATCGTCATTTCCCACCCAGAAAAATTTGTAGCACTGGCTTTTTCCTACAAGGACTCTAGCAGACTCTCCTCTCCATCTAGTCTCTTGCACACAGCATACATCAACTTCCTTTCGCTCTAGCATTTCTACGATTTCTCCTGCTCTTCCTTTCATTGAGCCTACATTGATGATACCAACTCGGAGTTTTGGGCATTTGTCGACACTCGTAGGGGAGGGTCTCTGGGTTGGCGCTTCATGTGGGTGCTTGGTAGCTCGCAGATTCATATTTCATCTATTGATTCAGAGTTGCTCAAATGTATTCTCAGCTCATCCATCCATAACGGTGGGAAAATTGAGGGCTAGAAGAACAGTGGTGGTGGGGTAATGGCAGGGTGTGTTGGGCTGCGCCAGAGGAGGAGAGAGTTAGTTAGGTAGGTAGTAGCAGCAGTGGAAATGGCATGCTGAGGTTTGATTGGTCGAATAGGCTATGGTGGTGTGTGGGCGTGGGTGGGAGAGAAATTGTGAGGTAGGCACTGAGGGTCGCATGGTAAATAACCGAGAGAGATACAATAGAATTAGAAGACCGCATGGTAAATATCCAAGTTAATACACCAGTAAAATTAACAATAATAACGTCATGAAAACTACTAAGAAACCTTCGAAAATTTATCGATAATACAGCAGGAAAACAGCATTAATATTAACAACAATATATAGACTAAAATACCTTCGAAGATTAGTATGGATGGATGGCTGGAACGAATTGAAATCAACTTTAATGATACATTTTAGCAGATTTGTTTCTTCAGAATTTGTACACATTGTTTTCCTCGATCGTAAAAATGATAGAAAGATAAATTACGACTGAAAAGTTGGGATAAAAAAATCAGAAAGATTTCACTTAGGTAACTTAGGAGAGCCATTCCGAAAGCTTCGCAGGCCGCAAGTTGCCCATGACTGGTTTACATATTGAGACTCCAACCCATCCTATTTATTTTATAATGTATGGGATTTCTAGTAATGCACTTTTTTTGTCATGTATAATATTTTTCAATATATAAACAAAATTAATTGTCACAGGAATGCTACCACTTAAAATAAAATTTCACTGGAGATAGATTAACAAAATTTAATAAGCAGGAGGCTGGAATAAAAGTGGAGGGGTTCGAAAATATATGAAAAATTAATAAGCTAAGAGAAGGGCGGATGATTATTCGAAATCCAAGAATAGTCATTAGGGTCCTAGTTCAATCCCACTGTATCTTAGGCAAGTGTCACTTACTATAGTCTCATGTTGATCCATGTCTTGTTATAACGATTATTTGTTTGGTCGAGTTGGTAGCTGATTGTATTGAGGTGTTGATTTGTTTGTTGCGTGCGTGCTCACTTGTAGCTTACTGTTGTGCTCTCACTGTTGTGTGATACAGTGTAACCAGAGGTTGCATGTGCGCAGTTAAATGTGTAAGTTTTCAATAAGATGATATTATCACGTTTGATCATGCAGAAAATGAATATATATAAATGAACCACGATGACACCAAACTGCTATATTATTAATTTATTGAAAATAACTCACATCAGAGCTATACTAAAAATACACAGGAATTATGTATGTTATTTGTTTGTAAAAGTAGAATTAAATTGTATTTACCAAGAAAACTTCATGAACTTCACTGGCTTGGTTAAAAAAGAGACCAAGAGATAGAGATTGGGTGAAAAGGAGAAAGTAAGAGACTGTAAGACCCCAAGAGGTCTGTAGAAAGCAAATGTTTTACATGTTTACTCTATCAAGAACTGCTTTTCTCTTGATCTAAGACAGGCTATTTATATCTGTCGCTTCCTCTTCCCCCTGGTCGTCCACTCTCAGACTTGTTTACGCCTGAAAGGAGATAACCCAGAAAATGACTGTTAAATGTCACCCGGGGGTCAAGGTGTGGACAGATTTTGCTACATTGTCAGGGGAAATTGGGTAGACAGAAACTGTTTGGAAGCCCATCAGAAGGACTGTACTTGTAATTCAAAGGGCCAGCTTTGTCATACAGCTTGTCACACTGAATCTCCTTGAGAATTATGTTAAGGGTACATGTGTCTGTGGAATGCTCAGCCACTTATACTGATCGATTTCAACTTTCAAACTCTTCATTCCAATGCAGAATTTGAAAAGTTATTTTATAGCAGGAATAATGGAATTGAAGCTTCTCAGTGTTATTTTATGAAGAAAGTTTGGTTTATTAAGGCATAATAATGTTGGTGTAGTTACGAACGCTTTGACTAAACACTTTACAAGCTATAGTAATAATTGTTTCTACTTTTGGCACAAGGCCAGCAATTACCCAGTACATAACTGGTACTTTATTTTATCGACTCCCATAAGGATGAAAGGCAAAGGCAGTTCATCATCATCATCATCATCCTCATCATTATAAACATCACCATCATCATCATCATCACCACCACCACCACTACCATCACCATCACCATCATCATCACCATCATCATCATCATCACCACCACCACCACCACCACCACTACCATCACCATCACCATCATCATCACCATCATCATCATCACCACCACCACCACTACCATCACCATCACCGACATCATCACCATCATCCTCATCATTATAAACATCACCATCATCATCACCACCACCACCACCACCACTACCATCACCATCACCATCATCATCACCATCATCATCATCATCACCACCACCACCACCACTACCATCACCATCACCATCATCATCACCATCATCATCATCACCACCACCACCACTACCATCACCATCACCGACATCATCACCATCATCATCATCACCTCCACCACCACCACCACTACCATCACCATCATCATCATCATCATCATCATCCTTTTTATAACCATTTCTCCATGCTTAGAAATAAGTTTTCTGGTGAACTGTTATCCATTAAAAGCTAACTACTGATTATGAACAGCATAACGAATGGAGAAACTATTATATCAACAGAATGTATACAAATAAACACAGTTTATACAGAATAAAGGGGAAGAAGACACACGCACACTCAATCACACATCGCAAGAGGCTCTGGAGTTTCCCTCTAATAATTTTTGAGGCAAGTCAACACACAAATGTAATAGACCAAGAAATCCCAAATATTTATGAGCCTGATCAATCTGCTTTGGTTACTGATGTAGAATAATGATTTCTACTATAGGCACAAGGCCAGCAATTTGGGGGAGGGGAAAGTCGATTAAATGGACTAGCAGCACATTACTGGTGCTTTATTTTATCGTCCCCATAAGGATGAAAGGCAAAGCTAACCTTGGCAGGATTTGAACTCAGGAGGTAAAGGGCCGTAACTCTATTCCACAAAGCATGAGTTGTGCTAAATAATTCAATATTATAATAATTTTGTTTTAATGTATTTTATATAGCTATATTTCTAGTTAACTGGATAATGTTTTGGGTGTAATTCTAGCTTTTATAATTTCTGTTTAGCTCCAGGACAATGTTGTTAGGACAAACCCATGACCAAAGATATCCCACACACCCTGCAAGTATTGTTAGCCTTGATAGTTCTGTAGACATAGAAAGCATAGGAATAAGTTCAATTATGATAGGTCTTAGGAATTCAGAGAATGTAGGTTTGTTTCTTTTTTCAAATAAGGTTTTTTTCACATTGTTCAAAGGTGATTTTGGAAGTATGGGGAAAATATAATGTCCTCATGCAACACCAAGTCTTTTTTGTCCATTATATTTATTTGTCAATGTGCGTACATACACAAACAATACACTTGCTAACAAACAGTGTTTGCAAGTAGGTTCTTTATATACAAACGTTTTATTGTTAGCTGATAACTGCAATAAAAACCTTCTTACTACAATGCATATTAAATTTAGATCTCGACAGTTGAATTTTTGTATGCATTCTTTTGATTTCAACAAAATTGTCCAAGTAATAAGTAAAATTCAATTGAAACCTTATGTCGCCTCTGTTATAAAAATGTATTTACGCTGTCATTCCTAGCAATGCTTGGAATGTCTTGGTTTGCCTAAAAAATTATTAGAGAGAAACTCCAGCACCCCTTGTAGCATGTAAGTGTGTGTGAGTGTCTCCTCTTATCCCTTCTTTTTCTTATTTTTATATAAAAATTGTGATTATTTTTATGCATAATTATGTGAAATAAAAGTTCATATTCATAGCTAAATTTAGTATTTTAAGAGACCAAACTAATAGTTTTAGTGTTGTTATGTATAACTAAAATAACAAAAACAATCAGATATACAATGCTTCTGTTGGCTATACCTGTGAATTTTAACTCTTTTTTTGGCATTAATTCTATACCTCTCATTTGGAAAAATAAGTACCACTTTGCTTGTCAACAAGTGAGATGTTTATATATTTGATGACAGTAACAAAAACAATGAACCAGCGATGTGGCCTTGGCGTGGTTACTTATAATGTTAGAAATAACAGTCCAATGTCCCTAAAATTACATCCTAATTTTAATAAAAGTGTGCTAGACTGCGTTGGTATGGAGATGTGATACTTATGGAAGATGGTATCTGTATACAAAGATGCAGAGAAATCTATGGAAGAGGTAGACCCAGAAAAGTATGGGAAAACTAACCTTAAGAAGCTGGATCTCATATCAGAGATAACAAAGGACTGTGAGGATTGGCAATGTGCATGGCCTTGGATCCCAGATGAAGATCCTGCTGTGCCAGACTATTATGTTGCTAGACACAGTATGGCTGAATAGTTAAGGTGTTCATTTCACAATCATTAGGCTTCAGGTTCAATCCCACCGCATGGCATCTTGGACAAGTGTCATTTACCATAGCCTTGAGTTGACCCATGGTTTGAAATTGGGCAGACGGAATCTGCTCCAATACTAACAGGATTTCGCTATATGTTGTTGGACCTCCCTCGGTTCTAACAATGAGTGTTTCAGTTGGTTGATAAAGAGAGCAGTCTGCTCATGAAAGTGGTGTGTAAGTGGTTGAGTATTCCTCAGACACATACACCTTTAATATAATTCTTAGGAAAATTCAGTGTGCACAGTGTGACAAAAATTGGCCCTTCAAATTACAAGTACTCTCCATCTGACAGGCTTCCAAATAATTTCTGTCAACACAATTTCAAGCCATGACACATGCCCAAGATGTTATGCTTTGAGGTTGAATCTGGAACCTAAAGCTTGTGAAGTGACCTCCTTAACTCTTCGACCACACTGTGATTGACAGGATAATAGTCTGGTACAGTAGGAACTACTCAGATTATTATTCATCCTTTGAAATACAACTACTACCCACCCAATTCTTGAGCTGACATCCATCTCTGTATCTTCTTCTACTGCAATAATATTGCTCAGGCAGGTGAAGTTTGCAACTTCTTCAAATGGTTCTTGATTGATCTGAATTACCTGTTTCAGTCAGTTCATCAATTTTCATTACTTTTGGTCTTCTTAAATCATTACAGGTTGTTAAGAGTGTCTCGATGGTGTTAGGATACTATCCAATAAAAACTCTGGTTTGTAGACTGTTGCTCCCCCTTCACTTGGATTCTATGTCACTCTGTGACTCATGTTGAAGATCAACAATACAATTATCAGTCATTTATCATTCAACAACCTCTTCATCATCTTGAAAGGTTTTGGCATCTGTCATCCGCATGATTTTGTTGTTGTTGTTGTTGTTACCACTGCCTTTGTTGTTGTATACAAGTAAAAAAAAACAGAAACAAAAGCTGACAAACAAAATAACAAAATAATGTTTTAAGTAAATACAATAACAACTATATATGCTCCATCTTGGCTTTATTATTGTTCTAGTCATTGTCCTTGTGGTGGTGGAGGTGGTAGTCCTCCTCCTCACCACCACCACCACCACCACCATTTAACATCTATTTTCCATGCTTACAAGGGTTTTAAGGGATGTTATGTTCTGAAGCTAGACTAGTCAGGTGACCATGTCTTGCTCATATGTTCAGTTTTGGACTTGGTTTCTATAGCTGGATGTCCTTCCTAACGCCAAGAACTTTATAACGTGTACTGGGAGTATATTATTGTGACTGCTGCACTACCATCTTGCAGAGTGTTCTGGGTAGTTTTTCTCATGACACCAGCACTATCACTTTACAGATTGGACTGGGTGGGTTTTATCAGTTAATGACTGATATTATTTTTTCATTTTTTAGCCAAAAAGAGTAACAAATTTAGATATATTTCAATATTTTCTGGTTTCCACATCAAAGCTATGATGAATTAATGTTTGTTCCTTGTTAAAAATGTCTTAAGTTTGTCTTTCATATGGATGACATCTCTTAATAATTTATTTTCTAAACAATTTTGTTTTCTATAGAAACTGGTGTACAATCTAGTTCATGTGAAATATTTATGTAATTAAGTAATAGAGATATATCTGTGTATGTGTTGAATTTTGGCAGCTATGGTATTTGTGTTTGTAATTTCAAGCTATCTATATTGTCAGCATATTTGTTTGGGGGAAAAATGTGAACTTTGATATTATGTAATTTCATATACATCGTTTATTTCAATATAATAAAAAAAAATCAAGTGTCTTTTGTGGTTATGAAAATGGAAAAGGAAAGGCAAGGGCTCTAGGGTCACAGAAGAATGGGGTGATTGAAGGGGAAGGGTGATGGGCTCTATGCCTGGGGCATAGCAGTATTGGAGCTGTGCACTGTGGACAAGACTGCAAAATCATTCCCATGGACAAGGCCAGTGACAACCACTGCTACCTTCTTCGAATGGGAAAAGGGTAATTCTATTGGGATGCTTACAATCTCCGTGGTTGAGGCCTGCTGGCTCCAGGTACATTTATTTAGTCATTCATTTACAACTATTTCAGTAATTACAAAAAAAACCTACTTCACTGATGAGCTCTAAACAAGTCCAGAGTTGTTTCCCATAGTTGCTGTGAACATGAAATCGATATTAGTAATTGACTGATATTGTTTTTTCTTCATATAATTATTTCTAGTAAGGTCATGAATATTCATCATCATCTTGTATAAAATATATTAACACTAATCCAACTGATGAAACACTGTGTTATCTTTGATAGAGATTTGTATGTCCTGATACAGTAGAAATATATATTATCTTTGATATAGATTTGGGAAAACAGATGTAAAAGGATGATGATGAAGATGATGATGATGATGATGATGATGATCATCATCATCATGAAGAAAACATCAGAAGCTAATCTAGATTTTTGTGGAATACTATATAGGATACTCTTATTATCAACTAATATTTTCTTCTAGATTTTTGTGGAATACTGTATAGGTTGTTAGTGTTATCAACTAAGGTTTTCTATGTTTATTGTTTTGTGTTCTGTATTATTGTTGCAATGGCTCCTGGTTATAAATGTGTAACCAATGGAAATGTGTTATATTTGTGTGTCAAATGAGCGAAACAGTTTACAACTTTCATATTTATTTTGTCTTCTGTTATAATTCTATTTATATCTCTGATGCATTACAGAAATATAAATCAACCCAAGAACTTCATTTGTGCATTATTTTATCAAACCAGGAAGGTTAGGTTGGCCTAAAAGTCTGTCTTAAGCAAGAAGGCTTGTTAGGCCAGTGCTTATCCCGGTTTCATGGCGTGAAGTGACTGAGAGTACAAGACTTGCCCTGGGCAGGACACAAGTCCATTGGTAGGTTAAACCCCCCAGCTATGGCTGGCACTCATTTTCAGCTGAGTATACCGGAGTAATGTGAAATGAATTGTTTTTCTCAAGAATACAACACACAACCCAGCCCAGGAATCAAACCCATGACATTATGATCGTAAGTCCAACACCCTTACCACTAGGCTATGCGCCTCCCCACAAAGTTGACCTAAAGCACCATAACGAAATGCCAGTATATATTTTGTCTAATGCTCTAATGATTCTGCCAATCCATTTGGAGTATGTGCTATAGCTTGTAAATTTGTGATTTCATATTGATAAGAGATTTCTTTTTTAATTCTGGTATTTTTGGTAATATATTTTAAGTTGTATTTTGGCTGGAATAGGCCTCCGTCAGTATCAACAATGAATGTTCCATCAATGTGGGACAATGCAGTGGGAGTATACTTTGTCTATAAGTCAATTTGGTGAAAGAAGTGAATATTTTTTGGTCATATTTGACCTCCTCAGCCAAGCGTATTGACTCAGCAGTTGACTAGTGTTTGAATATGGCCAAATATAACAGGAAAGAGGTAGGAGTTATACACAGGTTATGTTGGTAAACAAATGGTAGAGGTGAAAATACATGAGGGGAGCTCTCCACACAAAGTGTCATCATCACCATCATCATCATCACATCACTACCATCATCATAATGTGTTGGTGCTCCTACATAGCAGTATACATATAAATTAACATTATTGTATATTGAATAATATACCGGATGTTTATGAAAAATATTTTGAAGGTCAGCTACCACTTTTTGGTGGTTGTGACTATTGTCACACACCTAGCCACAGCAAAAACAGAGTGAAGTAATCGACAATGCCATAATTTCTCACTTATTAGCGGTTATCAGGGCTACATAACTCCCTGCTTTTGTTGAGGGTAAAGTAAACTAGAATCTTATAGATTTCTGTTTATGTTTATGAAAAACATTTGAATGCCAGCATATATATGACGAACAGAATCTATGAGACGTTCAACAACACGGATAAGAACATTGACTTCAGTGTTGAACACCCCAACGACGACGGGTCACTTGCCCTCCTCGACTTCCGAATCAACATCACGGAACTTCTACCGAAAGGCAGCCTGCAGGGACCTGTTCGTCCACTACAAGTCCGCCCTCCCTGACAGTGCCAAAAGAGGATATATCACGAACGAGATCGCGCGAATCAAAAACAGATGCAGCGATCCCGCGAGTGGTGTCACTCATACCAAGCGATTCCTCGAGGTGCTGGAGACGAACGGCTACCCTACCTCGCTCACAGACAGAGTAGGAGACACCAGACACAAGAGACAGAGAGGCACCCAAGGCAAGTGCTTCCTTAAAATGCCACACCTGGGCGAGAATACCACCAACGCTATCCGCAAGGCTATACAGAGGGAGGGCCTCGACATCCACCTGGCCCCCTCGGCCCCTCCCTGCGAAGATGCCTCTCCAGGAAACCCGGGAAATCAACTGACGCGTGCTCCCTCAGAGACTGCCCGATGCACCATGCGAACTGTTGCCTACGCACATACGTCGTGTATAAGATAGAATGTAACAAGTGCAACCAATACTATATAGGGAGCACAATCCGGCCGTTGCACATCCGGATCAAGGAACACACTAAAACCAGGGCCTCGTCTTTCCGGAAACACATAGCCAAATGCGGAAACAAAGACGGAAGGCCCATTGTCACAATTCTAGCGACAGAAAGAAACGTCGGCACGTTACGTATCAAAGAAGCACTTTGGATCAAACGCCTAGGGCCACAATTAAACAACCGATCCGAGAGAAGCGAAATGAGGTGGTTGGTTTAAGTTAACAAACGATGCAGCAACACACGCACACACACACACACACAAGCGAGACAACAACACACGCACACACACACACACACACACACACACACACACACACACACACACACACACACACACACAAGCGAGACAACAACAGACGCACACACACACAGTAGCATTCCACCATACGAACATATTACACTGCCAATACAGAGGAACAAGGCAACAACACACGCACACACACACTCAAGCGAGACAACAACACACGCACACACACACACACACACAGTAACATTCACCAAACAGGCAGAGAATGGACTGACAGCTGGCACCACCCCACTCCCACAATTGAAAGAACTACTTCGGCCGCTGACCTCTGCCTGACCGACCCCATTTTACGCGCACGCGCGCTCTGCTGAATACCTCTGATATTCAAAACAACGAACAGCTGAGGACACGTTTCGCACCTTTCCGACAGACAACCCCCCCCCCCCCGGAAAAAAACCCAGTTGATGGATGTGAATCCGAAATATATAGGGACAATTAAATCTCTCCCAAGGTAACTCTTTCTCGTGTTGTTATTTTTATTTTTATCCTTTACGCTCTTTCCTTCATTCCTCTACACGTTAGTCTTATACACGCCACGCATCTCAACGTATACCCACTTACATCTCTCTCTCCACCACCGGATCTTGTTACACGGAGATTTACCCATCTGCATTGTCGAGGCTTCCAAACGACTTAAAGAAATTTACCTTATTATTCCACAATGCTTCAAGCAAACTTCAATACTCTCTTATCCTTACACCTGAGCCAGGAATTGTTTGCATCCGTAAGAGAACTGTTTAGACTGTCGAAGAAATGGGCCAATGCTGGGTGTCAAATTATTTTCCTGAAACGCTGCCTAAAAAACGATGTCATCGCTATACATCGCACGTGTATTAAACAGATCCTGAGACATCTCAACCGCCAATTACACGTCCATAAGCGGACACTCTCAGAGCGGACACATCGACTGTCAATAACACCCGGCGACTTGCTCCTGAAAATCACTAAAGCAATCGACCAGTGCTACCACTCCAAAGTCCAATACGAGAAAAACGGCTGAAGCGGAAATATGAGTGGATCTTGTCTAAACTCCACAACGAGAACATCGACACTAACGAACAGACGGACCAGAACCACGTGGAAAACAACAACTTAACAACCGCCACCGCCGCATCCATCAACACTGAGCCACACCTCAACGATGCGACGCACCTGGTCACCGACCTAACCGGCACTCTCACGAGCGATGAGCTGAAACTCCTACACCTCGACCCAAGTTCATCGTCTCACAACGACTCGACGACAGACTCAAACTCAACATCGAGGCTAACTTTTGTCAAGCCGCTTACAACGTAAATGGGTGACCGCCATCAACAGCGTCACAGAAAATAACAGCGCCCACGCAACCCACCCCAAGTTCCCCACTTGCCACCCCGACAACCAACTCCACCCCACACCCACCAACCACGAACTCGACACTAAACTCATCAGGCTAAAACACTCCATCTCGGATATACTTCACAAACACACACACACACACGCACAACACATAAACTCACCAAATCTCAACTCACCAATCTCTCCAACCTAAAATCGAAGAACCTCATCTACCTCCCCTCCGACAAGGGAAAAGAATTCTGCGTCATCAGCAGAGAGGCCTACAACACCCTGGCCCTCCAACACCTTGACGATGACAACCTCTACTCCAAGGTTACGGGAATCACTCCCGCGCAGATAGAAGAGCACATCAACGCCACCTGGACCAACATCTGCGACCGGCGGAAGCTCCCAAAGAAGCTGAGATACAACCTCCTCACTAGGAACAGCAGACTACCCGCCTTCTACCACCTCGTGAAAAGACACAAACAGGGACCCGACCTGAAGATCAGGCCCATTGTATCGAGCGTGGAGGGGCCACTCTACAAAATTTCATGGCTCCTAGCCAGAATACTCAAACCCATCTTAGACACCTTGCCGGGACACGTTAACAGCTCCGAGGAGGTGTTGAAGCGCCTGCATCAAATGGATCCCGACACCAGAAAGAATAACAGATATGCCTTCAGCCTTGATGTAGTCGCTCTCTACAACTCGGTCCCGGCACTCCCGGCCGTCAATATACTGATGGAACACGTCCAATCCACCGACCTACACTGCTTCGGGCTCACCACCACTGACATCCACCAACTCCTATCCATCGTCGTCGACAAAACCTACTTCGGATTCCTTGACTAAAAATGTCAACAAACCTCGGGACTGCCCATGGGATCAAGCCTGTCGGGTGTGCTAGCGATCTCTTGCCTAGACAGCCTCGAGCGCAAGGCACTCAACGCCTGCCACCCCTACGCCGTCGCCTTTTTCTCAAGGTACGTGGACGATATCCTCATCCTCACATCTTCCCAAGACATAGCGAACAGAATCTATGAGTCGTTCAACAACACGGACGAGAACATTGACTTCAGTGTTGAACACCCCAACGATGACGGGTCACTTGCCCTCCTCGACTTCCGAATCAACATCACGGAACAGGGAGGGATCCACTGCAACTTCTACCGAAAGGCAGCCTGCAGGGACCTGTTCGTCCACTACAAGTCCGCCATCCCTAACAGTGCCGAACGAGATCGCGCGAATCAAAAACAGATGCAGCGATCCCGCGAGTGGTGTCATTCATACCAAGCGATTCCTCAAGGTGCTGGAGACGAACGGGTACCCTACCTCGCTCATAGACAGAGTAGGAGACACCAGACACAAGAGACAGAGAGGCACCCAAGGCAAGTGCTTCCTTAAAATGCCACACCTGGGCGAGAATACCACCAACGCTATCCGCAAGGCTATACGGAGGGAGGGCCTCGACATCCACCTGGCCCACCCGGGCCCCTCCCTGCGAAGATTTCTCTCCAGGAAACCCGGGAAATCAACTGACGCGTGCTCCCTCAGAGACTGCCCGATGCGCCATGCGAACTGTTGCCTACGCACATACGTCGTGTATAAGATAGAATGTAACAAGCACAATCCGGCCGTTGCACATCCGGATCAAGGAACACACTAAAACCAGGGCCTCGTCTTTCCGGAAACACATAGCCTAATGCGGAAACAAAGACGGAAGGCCCATTGTCACAATTCTAGCGACAGAAAGAAACGTTGGCACGTTACGTATCAAGAAAGCACTTTGGATCAAACCGATCCGAGAGAAGCGAAATGAGGTGGTTGGTTTAAGTTAACAAACGATGCAGCAACACACGCGCACACACACACACAGAGTAGCATTCCACCATACGAACATACTACACAGCCAATACAGAGGAACAAGGCAACAACACACGCACACACACACACACACACACACACACACACACTCAAGCGAGACAACAACACACGCACACACACACACACACACACAGTAACATTCACCAAACAGGCAGAGAATGAACTGACAGCTAGCGCCACTCCACTCCCACAATTGAAAGAACTACTTCGGCCGCTGACCTCTGCCTGACCGACCCCCTTTTACGCGCAAGCGCGCTCTGCTGAATACCTCAGATATTCAAAACAACGAACAGCGGAGGACACGTTTCACACCTTTCCGACAGACAACCTCCTCCCTCCCCCGGAAAAAACCCCAGTTGATGGACGTGAATCCGAAATATATAGGGACAATTAAATCTCTCCCAAGGTAACTCTTTCTCGTGTTGTTATTTTTATTTTTATCCTTTACGCTCTTTGCT
>OZ024742.1:301467349-301469849 GCA_964016885.1 Eledone cirrhosa | reverse complement strand
TAGTGATGTAGGGTTGTCCCTGCCTATGAGTGTGTCCTTTAGTTCTTGTAGCCGTAAGTAGCAGGTGTTTTTATTGGAGACTATAGTACAGATCCTCTTGGCTAAGTTGTAGGGAATATTAATTTTAACGTGTCTAGGGTGGCAAGAGTTGAAAGGAGTCTGTGGGCTTGTAGTATATGGCTGTTTCTATTTTTTTGTTATGGATCTTAATGAGGATGTCGAGGAAGGGGAGTTGTTGATGGCTGTATTCCACCGTGAAGTTAATATTCGTGTTGAGCCCATTTATAAAGGTGTGAATTCTTTAAGTTTCTCGATGTTTTCGTGCCAAAGGATGAAGCCGTCATCTAGATATCGCTTCCAGTTCCTTTCTATGTGTAAGTGGAGAGTGTTTCCAAATGTGTTTAGGACTTTAGTGTAGAGGGTGATTTCCAGGTATCCCATGACTAGGTTGGCATAAGTGGGGGCTGTTTTCGTTCCCATAGCGGTCCCAGATTTCTGCCTGTAGGGTTTGTTATTGAAAACGAAGTAATTATTCTCCAAGATAAATTTGAGTCCCTCTATCACGAATTCTTTTTTGATGCGTTGTGGGAGTTGAACTCACAACCTTTTGATTCCAATGCTCTAACCATTAAGCCATGCGCCTTCACCTCATATATATATATATATATATATATATATATATATATATATATATATATATATATATATATATATCATCATCATCATCATCATCACCGTTTTACGTCCGTTCTTCCATGCTAGCATGGGTTAGACGGGTTGTCCTGTTGTGGGCAGTGTCTGGTCGGCTGACCATGCCTTGCACATACAGGAACTGATTTTGGCTTGATTGCAAGGCCAATGCTCTAACCACTAAGCCATGTGCCTATATATACACACACACACACACACACACACACATATATATATATATATATATATATATATATATATATATATATATATATATATATATATATATATATATATATATATATATATAAGTATGTACACGTACAGACATATATGTATACAGACGTACAGTAGTATGTATATATATATATACATACATGCACATATATATATATGTACGTATGGATTCACTGAACATTTATTATAATGTTCGGTGTGCATATATGTGTACATGTATGTATATATATATACATACTACTGTACGTCTGTATACATATGTGTATGTACGTGTACATACTTATATTTAAGTAACAGCCGTACTAAGAGTGGGAAATGAAATTTCGTTTCATTTTTTCCGTTTATCTTTTTCGGTGCACCCGGCCGATTAACCCACTCGATATGCAAATTGGGCTATTCAGCCGTTAATATGCATAAGGTAAGTATATACGTTCAACAATCTGGCAGGAAGGTATACGTTGCTGAAGATAGCTAATAAGCTTGAAACTAGTACAGCGTTCCTTTGTCTGGGTTGAACAAACGAGCAACGATGGTTGCTGGACACTACGGCTTAATACGGGATGTTTGTTTACAAACACACCGAGCATTATAATAAATGTTCGGTGAATCCATACGTACATATATATATGTCTGCATGTATGTATATATATATACATACTACTGTACGTCTGTATACATATATGTATGTACGTGTACATACTTATATTTAAGTAACAGCCGTACTAAGAGTGGGAAATTAAATTTCGTTTCATTTTTTCCGTTTATATATATATACGGCAAAGCAAAAACGAACTAAGGGAGAAATTAGGAATAAGAGGGATCAGATGTTGTTTACTCGAGAGGAGATTACGTTGGTACGGTCACGTGATTCGCATGAAAGACGACAGCTGTATAAAAAAGTGCAGGGCGATAAAAATAGACGGTAGCCACGGAGTAAGCAGACCCAGAAAAACCTGGGACGACTTGATAAATTCCGACCTCACACACTTACACCTCTCCAAGACAATGTCACTGGACCGAGATCTTTGGCGCTACACAGTCATACAGAAGACCCGCCTTACCTAAGTACAAAGCGAAACCTACAGTCAGTAGGCACCTCTAACAATATATATATATATATATATATTATTCAGAATATTAATAAATGAAGACATTCACATAATCAAAATATATGTTTTATTATATATATTTCGAAGGTACTGTGCTGTTTTTTCAGTACGTCCTCATCAGATAAAATACATGAATTGATGTATGACATACCTCAACGGTCTTGATGGTTCAATTCCAGTATTGGCAGTGATTTATTACAACAAATCTCAACATTTATATACCACAAATAATAACATGATAAACTTAAATTTAATGAAGAAGAGGATGTGAAGCGAGATATAGGTATAAGGAGCTGGTGAGTATGAGGAAATGCAAGAAGAAAATAAATAAATACATACATACATAAATATTTAAATGCGTAAATATACGTGTTAGGGAAGAAAAGGAAGAGAGAGAGAGAGAGAGAGAGAGAGAGAGAGAGAGAGAGAGAGAGAGAGAGAGATAGAAGAGAGAAGAAGAAAGA
>OZ024742.1:301447349-301457349 GCA_964016885.1 Eledone cirrhosa | reverse complement strand
ATGTATGTATGTATGTGTCAATAATTGTCACAAGTGTAGTGTTTGTACCAGAGTTTTCAAGTCGCTGGCTGGACTAAAAAGTCACACTCGTTCAGCGCATCGGTAGGGGTTCTCCTACATGGATATAAGGTAATGGCCATACTCGAAAACGAGTTGGTAGCCACCACCATGTATGCATGTATGTATGTATGTATGTATGTATGTATGTGTCAATAATTGTCACAAGTGTAGTGTTTGTACCAGAGTTTTCAAGTCGCTGGCTGGACTAAAAAGTCACACTCGTTCAGCGCATCGGTAGGGGTTCTCCTACATGGATATAAAGTAGTGGCCGTACTCGAAAACGAGTTGGCAGCCACCATGTATGTATGTATGTATATTAACAACACAGCTTAACTCATTTCTACGGTAGCTCCTCCCCTTTGCTACGAAGTCGGAAGGACAATGTGACACAGGAGGGTGTGTGGTATCTTTGCAGTGGAGTGGTGGAGGCAGGTATTCCTAGCTGAGCACCAACCAGATGGGCCAGCTAGTATTAAATAAATTAGAGAGATAGGTGTGCAGACATGGATGTATAGATTTGTATATGTGGTGGGAAGAAACATTTAACAGTGGGAAATATGCTGAATATATATATATATATAAAAGAAATATATTTATAACTGATTCGAAGCACTTGACAAGTTTTCTGGAGTATAATATCAATGATATTAAATAAATGGAAACTATATTTATAAAACCATATTTATTCTATTATATATATTTCAAGGGTACCAAAACTTTGGTACGCCCTCATCAGATAAAATACAAAGTTTGTTTTATAAATATTGACATATCCAGGAAGAAGATCTTAACGGTTCAAGTTTTTTCTGGATAGTAAAAGGAACTTGAACTACGTCTTTTTCTTAAATATTTATGTAAAATCTAAAATCAACATCCTTCGTAACTCATATTAGAAATGTAAACAATTAATACGTGTGGTTTATTTCTATAAAATCACCAATAATACTTATACTTACACAATTATTAATCTATATAGATATTTATATACTTACAACCTGTTGCAATGTAATAAGATAAAATTTACTTACAACCATAATTCTTCATATAATCTAATTGATTATATATATAATATTATAACTCATAATATAGCTAAATAATTTTTTTAATTCTGGAAGCATATTCCACCATTCCTACAAACTGTTAATTCTTTTTAAATTCACGTTAAATACAAGCTTTTCTTTCTTTCTTTTTCTTCTTCCTCCACATACATACATATATCCTAATAATTATTTAAATCTACCTAGAGTCTAAAAATAACGTTTTTTTCAGCCCTATACCTCAACCTCAATTGCATACTCAGCTTAATAATTTGAAATATTTGACTTCTCTTCTCTTTCCCTTCTTTCCTTTTACTATCCAGGAAAAACTTAAACCGTTAAGATCTTCTTCCTGGATATGTCAATATTTATAAAACAAACTTTGTATTTTATCTGATGAGAGCGTACCAAAGGTTTAGTACCTTTGAAATATATATAATAGAATAAATATGGTTTTATAAATATAGTTTCCATTTATTTAATATCATTGATATATATATTATATATATAGGAACCAGTAAGACCCCGACAGCTGAGCTCAAGCCGTTTCGACGGCTAATTCTGGACTAAATGAAAATTTATCCTGGTATTTAAATAGCCGATCTTCTCAAGGGGTAATTCCATATATGGTCAAAGTGATTGTCAAAAATCAGTAGTAATTCTGTGGTTGCAAATTAGTAGGGGAGATGGTGGCTAAACCTGCCAGTAGGAGAAAGAGGGGAGGGGGTGGAGTAGACCCAATCAAGCGTTGGTAGTGCCAGCTACAGCTGGGCATGAGGTCAAAGAAGATACAGGGGAGGGGGAGGAAGTCGGAACGGTAGGTAGAACAATGGGGGGTAGAAAAATATATATAGGAAAGAAAAAATACATTTTTCTACCCCCCATTGTTCTACCTACCGTTCCGACTTCCTCCCCCTCCCCTTCCCCTGTATCTTCTTTGACCTCATGCCCAGCTGTAGCTGGCACTACCAACGCTTGATTGGGTCTACTCCACCCCCTCCCCTCTTTCTCCTACTGGCAGGTTTAGCCACCATCTCCCCTACTAATTTGCAACCACAGAATTACTACTGATTTTTGACAATCACTTTGACCATATATGGAATTACCCCTTGAGAAGATCGGCTATTTAAATACCAGGATAAATTTTCATTTAGTCCAGAATTAGCCGTCGAAACGGCTTGAGCTCAGCTGTCGGGGTCTTACTGGTTCCTATTACCCACTCTACTACCTCAAGTATTGAGTACTTTGGTGCGTTATGGTCCACCTGGTTCCTTACCACATTTCCTCTGTTATTATATATATATATATATGTCTGTGGTGCTGAGACTGGGGAGACCACAAATCAGGATAGTACTCTATGCATGAGAAGAAGCGGAGTGGGTATAAAGCATAGTAAAATCCGTTAGTTTTTATTTTCCTTTATATATATATATTTATTTCGGCCGCGGATGGCTAACATACATCCAGTCCGAAATAAATGAGGTTGTGTAGGTGTTACGAAAAAAAAAACACACAGTCCATACTGTAATGTGACCGTGTAGGTAACACGGTAAAAACCTCCCAGTCCACACTGTAAACGTGGTTGGTGTTAGGAAGGGCATCCAGCCGTAGAAAACCCGCCAGACAGTCCTATACGAGCAAGACAACCAATCTTGCCTCAAGTGGGAAAACTCCCGTCCAAACCCATGCAAGCGTGGAAGATGGACGTTAAACGATGATGATGATGATGATGATGATTCAGCATATTTCCCACTGTTAAATGTTACTTCCCACCACATATACAAATCTATCCAACCCTGTCTGCACACCTATCTCTCTAATTTATTTAAGCAAACTGATATATACTGCCCAAAAAATCTCACATGCAATCTACCTAGTATTTTACTCCCAAATTTATGCATCTCATGAACAGCATGAAAACCTATTTGAAAAGCACTGACATTGCCATTTTAGTATCAACTATAATGTATTGGTGCTGTGTGAGTAGCAGCAGGTTTTTACTTATTTCTCAGAAATTACTAGAAATTACCTGTTCATCGTTATAGGAACAATAAATATGATACATCTAAATTAGTCTACATGAGAAATTTCATGAGAAATATCCCATTGCTGTATTGTGTTGTGCATTGATATATATATATATATATATATATATATATATATATATATATATATATTGATCATCATCATCATCATCATCGTTTAACATCTATTTTCCACGCTAGCATGGGTCTGGGCGGGAATTGTCTTGCTCAGGACTGTCTGGCGGATTTTCTACGGCTGGATGCTCTTCCTAACACCAACCACGTTTACAGTGTGGACTGGGAGGTTTTTACCGTGTTACCTACACGACCACATTACAGCGTGGACTGTGTGTTTTTTTGTCGTGACACCTACACGATCTCATTTATTTAGGACTGGATGTTGTGGTACCAACATAGCTTTACATCGAAAGGGGTGGTGTAGATGGCGGTGGGGTAGGGTTAGTGGGACGGAGGTGTATTTTGGTTAAGA
This sequence comes from Eledone cirrhosa, assembly GCA_964016885.1. Lineage (NCBI taxonomy): Eukaryota > Metazoa > Mollusca > Cephalopoda > Octopoda > Eledonidae > Eledone > Eledone cirrhosa. The sequence continues at coordinate 301,453,738 of OZ024742.1, read as the reverse complement.
GGTGCCTACTGACTGTAGGTTTCGCTTTGTACTTAGGCAAGGTGGGTCTTCTGTATTCCTACGTAACGCCAAAGATCTTGGTCCAGTGACATTGTCTTGGAGAGGTCTAAGTGTGTGAGGTTGGATTTTATCAAGTCGTCCCAGGTTTTTCTCGGTCTGCCTACTCCGTAGCTACTGTCTATTTTGATCGTCCTGCACTTTGTTATACAGCTATCATCTTTCATGCGCATCACGTGACCATACCAACATAGTCTTCTCTCGAGTAAACAACATCTGATCCCTCTTATTCCTAATTTCTCACTTAGTTCATTTATGCTTTGCCGTTCGCGTATATTACTATTACACATCCAACGGAGTATGCAAGCTTCGTTCCTCTCCAGTCTGCGTAGATCCTCTGCACACAAGGCCCATGTCTAACTGCCATATACCATCACTGTTTGTATACAGGCATCATACAGCCTGCCTTTTATTTTTAGAGAGAAACCTTTAGCAGCCAATAGTGGTATAAGCTCTCTGAACATTTTCCATCCCGTTCTGACTCTAGCTACTGTACTTTCGGAGCACCCTCCACCACTGCTGATTTTGTCACCCAGGTAACGGAATGTGTCCACTATTTCTATAGAACCATCTGGGCAATGGAATGAGTTAGTATTCTGTGGGCATTTGCTGCTACTTATTGCACCAGAGCACCAGCCACATATAAAATCTATATTCTTAGTTAGCTTACCTGTGATCCCACTACATACTTTGCATTTGGGACATAAAATGGAGTTTCTGCCTACTCCTTTCCTACACACTGAGCATCGCCATTTCCCAGATGGGACCAGTGCCCTATTCTCCTTCCTACATATTAGGACTTTAGTCTTAGACAAGTTAACTTTAAGGCCTTTTGATTCTAGGCCATGCTTCCATGTTTGGAATTTCTTCTCTAGCTCAGCCATTGATTCGGCTATGAGCGTTAGATCATCTGCGTATAGAAGTTCCCATGGGCCAGCCGGTCTTGAACTCCTCCGTTATAGCTTGGAGGGCGATAATAAATAGGAGGGGGCTAAGGACAGAGCCCTGATGAACACCAACTTTTACGCTAAACTCTTCACTATATTCGTTGTTAATTCTAACCTTGCTGACTGTTTCTTTATACATGGCTTGTATAGCTCTCACAAGCCATTCATCTACACCTAGTTTTCTAAGAGCCCACCAGATAATGGAGCGGGGGACTCTGTCAAAGGCTTTCTCTAGGTCTACAAAAGCTAAGTAGAGGGGTTTACTTTTAGCTAGGTACTTCTCCTGTAGTTGTCGTACAATGAAAAGGGCATCTGTGGTACTTTTACCTGACACAAACCCGAACTGCATTTCATCTAGATCAATTCACTCTCTGATTAGTTGCGCTATTACTCTTTCTGTGACCTTCATGACCTGGTCAATTAATTTAATGCCTCTATAGTTTCCCCTATCTAGGGCGTCTCCTTTACCCTTGTAGCAGTTAATGATGATGCTGCTACACCAGTCCTTTGGTACGACCCCATTCTGTATAACTTGGTTTACTATCCGGGTGACCATAGTGTGTCCCACCGTTCCAGATGCTTTCAGCATTTCAGCAACTATTTCCGAAGGCCCAGCCGCCTTGCCCGTCTTCATATCTTTGATTGCCTTACTTATTATACTACCTTCAACTTGCACTGCTGGTCCCTCTATTGGATCGATGTGGGGGAGGCTGTCTTTCTTCCATTTATTCTCCTCATATATATATATTGATATATATATATATATGTAAAAGGTAAACAGAAATAACAACACAGTCGGTACAGTATATGGAAGGAATATATTAGGTTAATGCTTGAAATAGCAGGAAGATGTCTTAACGTTTCAGATACTAGTCCTTCATCAGAAGAAAGAATGAGAAATAAGATAGACTGAAGGGATGAGCGGGTTGCAATTGTAAAAAATGTCTTTAAATAAAAATAACAGGTCCATTCATGTTGACATCTCTTGGAAAACTGTATATATATATATATATATATATATATATATATATATATATATATATATATATATATATATATATATATGATATGTTGATTTAAAACTGCACTATCAACAAGTGTTTTTTAGCCTTCATATCATGTTCTCCTGTTTTATCTGATGAAAACACAAATATTATTGTTTGATGATGTTTGTTTTTGAAATGCGCATAATAAAATATATGGAACTCCTTTAACCATCTTTTGATCTTATATTATATATATATATATATATATATATATATATATATATATATATATATATATATATATGTGTGTGTGTGTGTATTTATGTGTATGTGTGTGTGTGTGTGTGTGTGTGTGTGTGTATGTGTGTGTCTGTGTGCCTGCAATTGTGAGATTGTGAGTTTGATTCCTGAACTGGGTGATGTGTTGTGTTCTTGAGCAAGACACTTTATTTCATGTTGCCTCTAGTTTACTAAGCTTTAGAAATGAGTTGCGATGTCATTGGTGCCAAGCTGTATCTGCCATTGCCTTTCCCTTGGGCAACATCGGTGGCATGGAGCAGGGAGAGAGGTATGCATAGGCGATTGCTGGTCTTCTACAAACAACCTTGCTCAGACTTGTGCCTCAGAGGGGAACTTTTTAGGTGCAAATTCCATGGTCATTCATGAAGGGGGTCTTTACTATATATATATATATATGCATAAATGTGAGTGGGTGTGTGTCCATGTATATATTTAAATTTGTATCTGTATCTGGGTTTATGTCCTGTAATTTAGCAGTCTGAAAAAACACGAGGTTGCTAAAAACAAGTACTGGGGTTGATATGATTGACTAAATCAATGCCGTGTTTCAGCATGGCTGCTGTCTATTGACAGAAACCTGAATATTGACAGAAAAAGAATACTAAAATTAGGATCAGCTGTAATTTGTAAAATCTATTTCTCTATTGAGGTCTTCTCAAAATCTATATCATGACTGTTCCTATTGCACAGTAATAAAAGGCTTTCCTCCCAGTACACAACTCCTCACAAATTAGTAAAGTCTAAAATATAGATCCTAATAATGCATAACATTCTACCCCATTGTGAGACCCCATAGAAAACTCAGACAATTTGTCTCTATGCCTTTGACATGTGTTCAGTTATTGTAAAATAAATGGAATTTTTTAATGCCTATAATTACTATGCACAGACACACACACATATCTATATATATGACTGTATGTATATATCTAATCTATATCTATAAAAATGAAAATGTCTGTCTGTCTGTGTGTGTGTCTGTTCCGCAACAACTTTTGATCCGCAAGGCCGATTTTCAAATTTTTTTTGTAATCAACCACAAACTTATCAGGCGAATGATCGACTCCCCCTTTGCCCAGGTAAAAAATCGATAAAACTGACTATAGGTACGACTTTGCACACAAAAAATCTCTATATCTATAAAAATGAAAAAGAAAGAGTGAGAGTGAAAGAAACAGACAGACTAAAAGAGGGGGATAGCAGGAGAGAGAGAGAGAGAGAGAGAGAGCGACAGATGCTTTGTTTGATACATGACAGTGGAAGAGGGAAACGAATGCTATAACTAATTAACATGTGTGCGTGTGTGTGTGTTTGTGCAGTGTTCCAGTAAGAGTTAAATCTATTAAGCGAGGATAATAAGTTGTTATGTGGACCGAGAAGAACAATTTCATGCAAAGACAAGACCAAGTTTATGGTGTAAATGGAGTCATTAGACTAATATTCTATTTAAAATAACCGAATGATTTCCAGCCTCGGAGTTTAAGAATGATGTAAATAATATTGTAAACGAAAATGACAGAGGTTATTAAAATAGTTGTTTCTACTTTTGGCACAAGCCCAGTACATTACCGGTACTTTATTTTATCGACCCTGTAAGGATGAAAGGCAAAGTTAACCTCGACGGGATTTTAACTTTGCCTTAAAATAGTAAAAGTAAATAGTGAAAATTTAGGCCAGTACATACGTATGCCCCGACGGACATACACATACATATACATACGCACACACAAACACACACACACGCGCACACACACGCGCGCATGTGTGTGTAAGCCTTATGCATTTCTACAGTATTTTCACCAAACTTAAGACATAGGTTACTTATGTACTCCGGATGGTCATGAGCACTGTCATTTTTCCAGATATTGATTATAGGGCCCCCCAGTAGATAACCCCTTTAACCACTTCCTTGGAGTCGACTGAAGCACTGCAGTGCAATGCAACAAAATGTCATAACTTCTGGAGTTCGCAACTGATTTTCACAAAACTTGACACATGGGCTACGTTTGTTCTACAGATGAATGTGAACTCTCAGAATTGGCACATATTGAGTAGGGGACCCCTGGGGGCAGGAACCCTCTTTTGAGAAAAGCCAATGATTTTGTAAAAGTATAGTTTTCGAAGCAGCACTGAAGTATTGACATAAATGGTATACATAACTGCTATTTGATACCCGAGCAACGCCGGGTACCTCTGCTAGTATATGTATATAAATATATGTGTGTATATATATATATGTGTGTGTGTGTGTGTGTATCATCATCATCATCATCATCATCATTTTACGTCCGCTTTTCCCTGCTTGCAAGGGTGGGACGGGTCTTATTCAGCACAGCATCTCTCCACTCGTCACGGTCCCTCGTCATCTCCACCGTGAGCTTCAATGATCTGAGGTCTGTTCTCACCACCTCTGCCCATGTTTTTCGTGGTCTACCTCTACCACGTCTTCCTTCAACTGGCATTTCCTGGCACTTCTTCACCCATCGGTCATCCTCCATGCGCATCACATGTCCATACCACCTCAGTCTCCTCTCCCGTACACTACATTCTATCCCTCTCAGACACAGTTTCTCTCTCAACACATTTATGCTGGGTCGTTCACGCACATTTACACTGCACATCCAACGGAGCATGCTTGCCTCATTTCTCTCCAGCCGTCGCATATCCTCTGCGGTTGCTGCCCATGTCTCACTACCATGCAGCATCGCGCTCCTCACACAGGCATCATACAACTGGCCTTTCATACGCAGGGAGAAACCCTTCTTCGTCAACAGAGGAAGCAGCTCCCTAAACTTCTTCCAACCCGTCCTTATTCTAGATACTATGGCCTCGGAACACCCTCCTCCCATGCTAATCTGATCTCCTAGGTACCGGAAGCTATCCACCACTTCTATAGCGCCCTCTCGCATTTGAAAAATGTGTCTATCAGTGCGACTTCTACTGTCTAATTTCCCTGTACATCTACTGCATACATATTTCTCGCTACCTGTTAGTTTGCCTGCTATCCCGCTACATCTCTTGTGTACCCAGGACCTGCATTGTGTGCATTTTATAGAATTTATGCCAGTTCCTTTTCTGCATATCGAACATGGCCATTTCCCTGACGGAATCAGGGTTTTGTCCTCTTTTCTACTCATCAACACTTTTGTCTTAGATAGATTTACTCTCAGTCCTCTTGCTTCCAACTGCTGTTTCCATAGCCGGAATTTATTCTCTAGCTCCTCTACTGATTCTGCTATAAGAGCCAGATCGTCAGCATAGAGAAGTTCCCATGGACAGCCAGTCTTAAACTCCTCTGTTATGGCTTGGAGGACTATAATGAACAAGAGCGGGCTGAGGACCGAACCCTGATGTACTCCTACTTGTATCTGGAATTCCTCACTAAACTCCATTCCTACCCTGACTTTACTGAGAGTACCTCTGTACAAAGTTTGCACTGTCCTCACAAGCCATTCCTCAACACCTAGCTTCCTTAGGGACCACCAGATGACAGATCGGGGTATCCTATCAAAGGCCTTCTCTAGGTCAACAAAGGCTAAGTATAGTGGCTTATTCTTCTCTAAGAACCTCTCTTGCATTTGTCTCACCAAGAAGAGGGCATCTGTTGTACTCTTCCCAGGCACAAAACCAAACTGCATCTCATCTAGTTTGACCCTTTCTCTAATTAGTTGTGCTAAAATCCTTTCTGCCACTTTCATAACCTGATCTATCAGTTTTATACCCCTATAATTGCTCCTCTCCAAAGCATCCCCTTTACCTTTGTAGCAATTTATGAGAATACTGCTGCACCAGTCTTTGGGTATGACACCACCATATATAGCCTGATTGATGATGCGTCCAACCAGTTTAGTGCCTACGTCCCCTGATGCCTTCAGCATCTCAGCAACTATTCCCGATGGTCCGGCCGCCTTACCGTTTTTCATTTCCCTAATCGCCTCTTGGGCCCTATATTTGTCAATCTCAATAGCTGGTCCCTCTGTCGGATCTACCAAGGGTAATTTCTCTCTCTCCCATTCGTTCTCCACATTCATCAGTCTCTCATAATGACATTTCCAGGCCTCCTTTTTCTGGTCATTCGTGACACTAAGTACACCGGCAT
>OZ024742.1:301317349-301442349 GCA_964016885.1 Eledone cirrhosa | reverse complement strand
CCCCCACATCGACCCAATAGAGGGACCAGCAGTGTTATGTTAGTCGAGGGTAGTATAATAAGTAAGGCAATCAAAGATATGAAGATGGGTAAGGCGGCTGGGCCTTCGGAAATAGTTGCTGAGATGCTGAAGGCATCTGGTACGGTGGGACACACAATGGTCACCCGGATAGTTAACCAAGTCGTACAGAATGGGGTTGTTCCGAAGGACTGGCGTAGCAGCATCATCATTAACTGTTATAAGGGTAAAGGAGATGCCCTAGATAGGAGTAACTATAGAGGCATTAAATTAATCGACCAGGTCATGAAGGTCACGGAAAAAGTAATAGCGTAACTAATCAGAGAGAGAATTGATCTAGATGAAATGCAGTTCGTGTTTGTGTCAGGTAAAAGTACCACAGACGCTCTTTTCATTGTACGACAACTACAGGAGAAGTACCTAGCTAAAAGTAAACCCCTCTACTTAGCTTTTGTAGACCTAGAGAAAGCCTTTGACAGAGTCCCCCGCTCCATTATCTGGTGGGCTCTTAGAAAACTAGGTGTTGACGAATGGCTTGTGAGAGCTATACAAGCCATGTATAAAGAAACAGTCAGCAAGGTTAGAATTAACAACGAATATAGTGAAGAGTTTAGCGTAAAAGTTGGCGTCCATCAGGGCTCTGTTCTCAGCCCCCTACTATTTATTATTGCCCTTCAGGCTATAACAGAGGAGTTCAAGACCGGTTGCCCATGGGAACTCCTATACGCAGATGACCTAACACTCATAGCTGAATCAATGGCCGAGCTAGAGAAGAAATTCCAAACATGGAAGCACGGCCTAGAATCAAAAGGCCTTAAAATTAACCTGGCTAAGACTAAAGTTCTAGTTTGTAAGAAAGAAAATAAGACGGCGGTCCCTTCCGGGAAGTGGCCATGCTCAGTGTGTAGGAAAGGCGTAGGTAGAAACTCCATTTTGTGTCCCAAATGCAAAGTATGAGTGCATAAAAGATGTAGTGGGATCACAGGTAAGCTAACTAAGAACATAGATTTTACATGTGGCCGGTGCTCTGGTGCAATAAGTAGCAGCAAGTGCCCACAAAATACTAGGTCTTTCAACTGCGCAGAGGGTTCTATAGAAATAGTGGACAGCTTCCGTTACCTGGGTGACAAAATCAGAAGTGGGGGAGGGTGCTCTGAAAGTACATTAGCTAGAGTCAGAACTGGATGGAAAAAGTTCAGAGAGCTTATACCACTATTAGCCGCTAAAGGGTTCTCCCTAAAAATGAAAGGCAGGTTGTATGATGCCTGCATACGAACAGCAATGTTGCATGGCTGTGAGACCTGGGCATTGTGTGCAGAGGATATACGCAGACTAGAGAGAAACGAAGCTTGCATGCTCCGCTGGATGTGTAATAGTAATATACGTGAACGGCAAAGCATAAACGAACTAAGGAAAAAATTAGAAATAAGAGGGATCAGATGTTGTTTACTCGAGAGAAGGCTACGTTGGTATGGTCACGTGATGCGCATGAAAGACGATAGCTGTATAACAAAGTGCAGGGCAATAAAGATAGACGGTAGCCACGGAATAGGCAGACCCAGAAAAACCTGGGACGAGCTGATAAATTCCGACCTCACACACTTACACCTCACCAAGACAATGTCACTGGACCGAGACCTTTGGCGGTACTCAGTAATAGAGAAGACCCGCCTTACCTAAATACAAAGTAAAACCTACTACAGTCAGTAGGCATCTCTAACAAAACACACCCCCGTCCCACCACCTCCACCCCATCCACACCGCCCCTTTCAATGTAAAGTTATGTTGGTGCCACAACATCCAGGCCGAAACAAATGAGATCGTGTAGGTGTCACGACAAAAAAACACACAGTCCACGCTGTAATGTGGCCGTGTAGGTAACACGGTAAAAACCTCCCAGCCCCACACTGTAAATGTGGTTGGTGTTAGGAAGGGCATCCAGCTGTAGAAAACCCGCCAGACAGTCCTATGCGAGCAAGATAATCACTCTTGCCTCAAGTGGGAAAACCCCCGTCCAAACCCATGCAAGTGTGGAACACGGACGTTAAACGTTGATGATGATGATGATGATGATGACTAGCTGAATGACCCAGCATTGCCCAGATTACTGCTGTTCTTATTCAGATTGGTAAACAATAAATACGAAGATATATTTTTTTTCTCATAATTATTTCAAAATATCTATATTTTATAAAATAAATATCAAAATTGTAATAATAATAGAATTTAGAAATGAAAATCTATCAAATTTGAAGCACCTCAGGGTAAAAATTATTCATTGTGTAATTTTTTGTTGGTGTGCAAATAAATTGTTGCTACTTCCAACTCATGAGCAACCAATATAGAGTTGACTGTGGGAGAAGCATGTAGTAGAGAGATCAAGTCCAACTACTTTGAGGGACTGACCCTGAGATTTGTTAATTGAAATAACAAAACTTAGTTTGACTGAAAACTGAAGCCTCTTAAATTCAAATGGAATATCTGTAGGTATGAGAGGAATTTTTGGAATAAGACAGTTTTTTCAATATTGTAAACAAATAAGTATCAACATCCAAAAGAAATATATATTAATCTCTAAATTAACTCATATGTATATGTATGTGTAGATGTGTGTGTGTGTGTGTGTTTAATTCTATGTGTATCTGATTAAATATTTATGTGAAGATGTGTGTGTATGTATCTTACTAAGGCATACCATATGTAATGAAGGTGCAAAAACACACACACTCGCAGACACATACACACTCATATACAAAATGTGATGTCGTCGTTGTGTTATAAAATATCCATGTAGATTATTTTAGATAAAATGTTATATTATTTTAATCCAAATGAAAATAAAAATTACATGTTGTTAATTCTGGGGTCTAATACCTTGTAAAATTTGATTTGATTTGGTCTAGCCATTTGAGAATGCATAAGGAAATGACAGACAGAGAGAGACAAAGAATTTTATATCGAAAGATATATATGTTCTCAGCACTTAAAAATCGAAAATTTGGCATCATACATTACATTGTTCAATTAATTTTAATTTGTATGACTATTATTTCAACTTATTTTAAATTGGGTGAGAAAGTGTTACTGAGAGATATCTCAGGATAATGGGAAAATATGTATTCACCAATTACAATTGATTTAACAACTGGAACAATGATCATTGAAACCAATAGAGGTGTATTCCATAATCCAGTCCGTTATGTTTGTAAGCAGCAACCAATCGTATTTCAATATTATTTCTTTATTTGCCACAAGGGCGCACAATATTGTTATTGGTTGTGGTTCAAGTTCTTAACAGTTTTCTTACAGGAAGAATCTACTGGGTTGTATATTTTTTGACAGTTGATTTTTAAAGGTAAAATAGAATATTTGTTCTAAACAAACGTGGCATGACACATTGGCACAATTACTTCACACTGAAATGTAACAAATTTGGATATTTTATATCTCATTGAGGTGACAAATTAGCAGAGTAGTTAGAACGTTGGATAGAATACTTTATGGTATTCATTCCAACTCTCTGCTCTCTGAGTTCAAATCCCGTCGAGGTCAACTTTGACTTTCATCCTTTCGAGGTCGATAAAAAAAAGTACCAATCTAGTACTGGGGTTGATTCTTCCTCTATATACCTTTCTCATTGCCTTTCTCTCACTCTCTATCTTTCTCTGGAAGAAATCTGCTATACTCAGGCCTGGAGAGGGATGGGCACCGCCAGGCTTAAAATGCCCAAGAAACGCTGTATGTCAATACGGCACCCCTATGACTCTATCAGGAGTTACGGGACCATACATATGTACATATCTCATTTGCTCTTCATTCTGTTCATCCAGCCAATCAAGGGGTCATTACCTAATCTCAGCAGAATAACTGGTATGACTTTGATAAATTTCAACTAGTGACATTTTTGGGCAGTGTTTCTTCTCCAAGCCTACCTTGAGGTAGGCTAACCCAGCAGTTCTGGTATTGCATTGGAAGTCCTCAGTAAGTGAATACTTCTTGAGAAGTTCAGTACCAACCTATAAGATGTTCTCTTCATTCTTGAACACATGGTTGAGGTTTTTATTGTTTACTGCAAACATTTAAAAACCTTCTGCACTAATCTTAATCCTCTCCCCTTGTTCTTTCTACTTAAGAAGAGCTAGTCCATATCACTGTTTCCATGGAATCTTCCAATCAGTTAATGTCAGGATTTTGCATATTTTAATATCTATGGAATCAATTTCCTCTATAGACCTGTCAAGTATCCCAAATGTTGATATTAATACAGAGACTTCAAATGCATTGCAGGATATTGTGTTGTGAAGAGAAGGCTCTGACTGCCATATTTTTAAAATCTTGTATAGCAATGTTTCATTGTGCTATGTAAGTATGTCTGCCTGTCTATTTGTCTGACTGTCAGTCTGTCTGTATGTATGTATGTGTGTGTGTATATATGGATAGATATATGCATGTATGTATGTTTTTATGTATGTAAGAATGCTTGTATGTATGCAAATATGTCTGTATGTAAGTGTATGTGTATGCATGTATGTATTTATATATGTATGTATGTATGCATGTATGTATGTATATATGTATGTAAATATGTATATATGTTTGTATGTATGCAAGTATGTCTGTATGTATGTGTGCATGTACCAAAGTATGTTCCTTTGCAAGTGGGCTAACACAGGACTGCAAAGCATGGTACACCAATGAAACTCAAGCAGTTAGCAAACTTATCAGCACAATGTGTGGTATAACATGTAAGTCACTTATTTCCTGGCCTGATGACCTATTTAAGATGATACCACCAACAACAACATAAATAACACGTTTTTTGCCAATGTGATTTTATTTTTTTAATTTTTTTTTTATTTTGTATAAGAAGTGGCTGTACTCAGACACAAGTTGGCTTCATTATGTATGTATGTATGTATGTATGTATGTATGTATGTATGTATGTATGTATGTATGTATGTATGTATGTATGTATGTATGTATGGTGGGGCATAAAGATTGTGTCCCACAGGGTGACCCCCACCGGTCCTGGGGAAAGCACAGTTCTCTTCTGTTACCTGTATTGTAAACCATGCAGATCTACAGCTGGGTTTACAAAGTGATCTACGAAGTCGTGAAGAATCAATAAGAGACAGCAATCATCTGTGAAGACACAGCAATCGTCTGTGAAGATGCTACAATCCTCATGTATGTATGTATATATATACTTTATAAACAACAATCAAAGAGTGTTTAGAACATTTAATCACTTACGATCGTTTCATCCAAGCACAAGGACGGATTCATCAGAGTATATAATAAAGGTTCAAATACAAATATAATATCAGAGGTTTGTCATAAGAACATTAGAAGGATTCAAAATATGGGAAGTAAGCATAAGTATCAACATTTAATAAGAAAAGATAGCAAAGGCAGAAGAAGCATATGAAAAATATATATGTATGTATGTATGTATGTATGTTCTCTTTCTCTTAATTTTGAGTTGATTTTTGACCAACCAGTGGCAAGGTTGTAAAGAAAAGGAAATTTTCTTCATTCTTTGTGCAATCATTCATTCTTTGAATCAAAAGAATGTTTTACAGATTTAGAAGTTTCCAGATATCATGGTCATTTGTAGATCATGAATTGCGGAATTATTTTCTTTTTCCACAAATCCAAGTTCAATCATACTTTGGTCCTGACATGTTGGTATATACCATGTAGCTCCAATAATAATAGGTATGAAGTTGAAAGTGTATCTTGGTACTAGATCTACAAACTCCTCATCAATGGTTCGTAGACATCCTCTTTTTGTAGGCTTTCCAGGATTTTCTTAGCTTTATTTTTTTACTGGGGGCTGAGGTGGGAGTCAACCTACCTTTTTTTACATTTTCAAGATTTATTGTCTATTTAGTCATTAAATCTTAAACCTTGAGAGAAGCTCTGCAGCTGCTTCGAAGTAGTCATATTCCAAGTGACCTAGGGGGTCACAAATAATGAAAGAAATCTCTTAATGACATGTTATATCACTAAGACTGACAGTTTGGGCTTTCAGATAATGGTTAGCGATGGCACCTATATCATTTAAGAAGAGAGGAAAGACAGATTGTCTCAGATTTGTTACAAATATGCTATTTATTTAATCACTTTCTCTCCTCTACCTTCCTAATCTACTTGTATTTATATTGTTACAAAGACTGAAGCACACAATGGAAGATGTGTGTTTAAATGTAAAAATGTAATATGATATAATATAATACAATATATGTGTGTGTGTGCACGTGTGCATGTGTGTGTGTACGTGTGTGTGGGTGTGTGCACGTGTGCATGTGTGTGCACGTGTGTGTGGGTGTGTGTGCATGCACACATATATAACAGGGCACTCCATCAGTTACGACGATGAGTGTTCCAGTTGATATAATCAACAGAACAGCCTACTCGTGAAATTAACATGTAAGTGACTGAGCATTCAACAGACACAAATACTCTTAATGTAGTTCTCAAGGAGATTCAACGTGACACGCAATCTGACAAGGTGGCCCTTCGAATTACAGGTACAATTCATTTTGCTAGCTGACTGGATTGGAGCAACGTGAAATAAAATGTCTTGCTCACGGACACAATGCACTGCCGGGATCGAGCTCATGAACTTATGATTGTGAGCCGAATAACCTAACTACAAAACCACATGCCTTCACATATATATATAGGTATGGAAATGAAAATATACTTTATCATCATCATCATCATCATCATCATAATCATCATTAATGTTTTACATCTGCTTTTCCATGCTTGCTTGGGTTGGATGGATCTTTGCTCTCCACTCATTGCAATCCTTCAATGTCTTTTAGATCAGCTCTCCCTACATCTGCCCAGGTGTTTTTTTTTATAGGAAGAAACTTTTTGTTGTCAACATATATACATACATACATAGATACATACACATGGTGGGATTGAACCTGGGTCTAGATGATTGAGAAGTGAAGCTCTTAACTTTTCAACAATGCTGCATACACACACACACACACACACACACACACACACACACACACGCGCACACACACACACACAAATACACACAAATACACACACATTATGTTAGCAAGTAAAATGGAAAGTCTTTGAAAGACGTTTATAGGTAATTTAAAGATGTCTGCATCTTTTGTAATGACATCATTTTGTGTCAGCCCAGATTTGTCATAATAGAAGCGGAACATTCTAAAAAGTACGATTTTAAAATATAGCAGTGTTGTTTTATTTATCTATTGTATCCTGACAGGTACCGACGATTTTCTCACGAAGCAATGCTTTCAAAGTTAACAATAAAAGTATTACAAACATATGCCTGTGTGTGTGTGCATATGTGTGAGTGCGTGTGTGTATATGTGTTTGTGTGTGAAGAGTAAACCAAAGGTTATATAATTTAGAAGAAACATGACTCCTTTTCATATTTTTTATGAAAGTCTTTCACCTATAAAAACTCCACCCAGTTGGTATTTTATGTGATTAACTGCTCACAAGAAAAAGCTATTTCTATTGCGTATGTGTGCCTTCTATACATATATATATATCATATCTATATATAACTCTTGCTAACAGAGAGAGTGGATGTTAAAACAACAATGATATATATATATATATATACAATTAACAACAAAGAGCGCTTAGAATATAGGTATATCTTTAATTGCTAACAGTGTTTCGTCCACACTAGAAGTGGGACTCTTCAGAGCATAAAGAGTAAATACAAAGTATACAAGCATTGACAAAGCCAAAACAGAAGAATATATATGTGGGGATACCATAAGTTGGGAGGAGTTTAAGGAGCAAAATAAGGGGAGTAAAATAAGAGGAGTAAAATAAACATAAAAATAAGAATAAGATTAAGAATAAAAAATAAAAAATATTAAGAATAAAAAAAATAAAAAAAAAATTAAAAAAAAAAATAAGATTAAGAATAAAAATAATAATAATAATAATAAAAATAATAATGCTATTAATAATAAAAATAAAAATAAGAATGAAAAATGAAGAATGAAAAATGAAAAATAATAAATAAAAAATAAAAAATAATAGATAATAAATAAATAAAAAATAAAAAATAAAAAATAAAAAATAAAAAATAAAAAATAAAAAATAAAAAATAAAAAATAAAAAATAAAAAATAAAAAATAAATAATAAAAAATAAGAGATGTTATCACTCACAGTTGGGCAAGGTTACGTTAACATACAGCTACATACAATTATATGCATAAGCATGAGCACCCGCATGCACCTACACACAAGCACCCGTATGCAACACATACAGTATACACTAATACAAATAACATATCATATACGGATGGGCACAAGTTAAGAGGTAGAGATAGATAAAAAATAGATAAGAGGTAGATAAAAATAGATAAAAGATAGATAAAAAATAATAAATAAAAATTAGATAAGAGATAGATAAAAATAGATAAAAAATAGCTAAAAAATAGTTAAAAAATAGATAAGAAATAGATAAAATAGCTAAAAAATCGATGAAAGATAAATAGTAAAAAAAATAATAAAAAATAATAAATAATAAATAATAAAAAATAAAAAATATGATAAAATAAAATAAAATAAAATAAAATAAAGTAAAATAAAATAAAATAATATAATAAAAGGTAAATTAAAATATACACCAGAAGATAGATAAAAATAAAAGAACAACAATACACCAAAGAAAATGGAGTAAAATATACACCATAAAGGAAGGTGTGGGTGAAGATAAGACTGGCAAATGCATAAGCTATCAAGCTATGTTCAACAAAGGATAAACGTACAACACATAAAATACACAAAGATATATATACAAAAATATATATAAAAAATATATATAAAAGAGACGCATATATAAGGATATATATTTCTACAGCTGGATGCCCTTCCTAACACCAACCTCATTTACAGTGAGTGGTGGGCGCTTTTTTTCCGTGGCGCCTCCACGTCCACTTTACAGTGTGGGCTGGGTGCTTTTTTTGCCGTGGCACCTCCACGACCACTCTACAGTGGAATGATATGGACTCCCAGTCCCTATCATCTCATTTCTACAGCTGAGTAAACTGGAGCAATTTGAAATAAAGTGTCTTGCTCAAGGACACAACACATCACCCGGTCTTCGATTGCAAGGCCAATGCTCTAACCACTAAGCCATGTGCCTCCATATATATATATATATATATATATATATATATATATATATATATATATATATATATATATATATATATATATATATATATATATATATATATATATATATACGATATTAAACAAATGGAAACTATATTTGTAAAACCATATTTATTTCATTATACATATTTCAGGGATACCATATTAAAAATATGGCATGCCTTCTTCAGATAAAATACAATATATAAACAGTTTTATAAATAAATTTGACGTACCATAAATATTGATCAACTTTTATGCAAGAAGTTGGTTTGGTAGTTAATATCGTATATCTACTTATTTAATATCGTATATCTACTCCAAAACTTGTTGAGTGCTTTATATGAGTTATAAAATATTTACTTGTTGTAACCCAACAATTTTAAATAAAACTTTTGCATATATATATATATATGTATTCGTTTGTGTGTGTGCGTTTCTTTGTGTGAAAAGTAGAAAAACACAACAGACAATGAAATATATATTATAATATAATGAAAATATTGTGTACAGTGCTTAGGTGCACTCATCAAAAGTGTATGTATAGTACATAGGGTAATGTACAACCGTCAGGAAAATGAACATTGCATAAGTCATGATATACACATGTGTGCATGTGTATGGAAGAGGGGCATCAAGTGTAGTTTTGGTGAGAGTTTTAAAGGATGCAGTGTCTCGGCAACTAACAACTGATGCAGGCAGTTTGTTCCATGCTTCAGCAACTCAAAGTGTGAAAAAATGTTTCCAAAAGTCATGGGAGCTGTGCTGTTTTCTGACTTTGTAGACATGTCCACGTGTGTTATCCACATGGAGATCAAAAAGGTGCTCAGGGTTGTTGTTGGCGAGATGGTTAATAACTTTGTGGGTGTCTACCAAGTCCATTGCCAGACGTCGGAGCTTCAATGAATCCATGCCCAGGGAAGCAAGGCGTTCAGAGTATGGTAGGTGTCTATTGGAGGGTATGCGCTTGGTTGCACATCTCTGAACAGTTTCCTGGAGGTCAATGTTCTGAGCAAGATAGGGGTTCCAGACTGATGATGCGAATTCCAAGTGTGGTCGTACCATAGCTGTATACAGTTTTAAATAGATGGCTGGAGAGCGGCTAACAAAGGTCTTGCTGAGTGATGCCAAGACACCCTCGGCCTTTTTGACAATCTTAAAGACATGCTTTGTCCAATGCAAATCGCTGCTGACAGTAATGCCCAGGTCATGTTCACAAGAGGACTTCTTGATATGTGTTGTGGAGGGAGTATGTGGACACTGAATTTTTCCTCCCAAAATGCATGGTGGTACACTTGTCCACAGCCAGCTTCAGTTGCCAGTCTGTGGTCCATTGCTGCATTGTGTCCAGGTCTGATTGTAGGAAAGAATTATAGATTTCAGGATCTGTCTTTTTGATTTCAAGGTACAGCTTGATGTCATCTGCATATTTCAGTACTGTGGCATTCTTTAAGTTGGCATCTATGTCATTAATGTATGTAACAAACAAAAGGGAACCAAGAACAGATCCCTGTGGTACACCAGATGACATCTCATATGGTGAAGAATGCTGTCCTAGAACCGTGACAACCTCTTTTCAGCTGAGAATGATGGATTTCAACCAGTTAAAAAGATCATCCTTCACACCCATTGCAGAGAGTTTCGCCATAAGTCTTTTATATATATATATATATTTCATTTCATTTCATTTCATTTCATTTCATTTCATTTCATTTCATTTCATTTCATTTCATTTTACGTCCGCTTTTTCCCTGCTTGCAAGGGTTGGACGGGAACTGAATATATATATGAATATATATGGCGATGAATTAGTTTTGCGAGGTTTTTTATATGAAATCGTGTGTCGAAACAAATATTGTTATACTTGGGGAGGGTCATATTTGTGTAATAATATTGCCAGCATTAATAACAGAACACACTCACTGTTTGGTTGGTTTTCGCTTCTGTGTCTTTTATATCGGTTAATTTAATTTATTCGGTCCTCAATGTTGCCATTGTCTGACGAATGGTCAAAAATACAGATACAATATAGACACAAACACATATATATAGTCTATCAAAGTTCTTTATATATATATATATATATATATATATATATATATATATATATATATGAATAAAGTGAAAGAATGAAGAGTAACATGGTTGGCTGTACAATAAGGGGCTTTATTTCAAGTACTGACAATTGTTTCGTTGATCAGGTGAATCTAGAGGTCGCTAATCGCTTGAAGTTGCATTGCTCGATCTCCAATACATTATTTTACCACGAACAGAGTTATCCCATATATATATGAATTTATATATATATATATATATATAGTATAAAAGAGAAAATACAGGTAAGCATTAAGAGAAGGATTTTATCCAGGTATTTACGACCGTTTCATTGGTAAGTGCAACCTTATATTGCTATACAAATAGCAGCCACTCAATTATAATTGTTGATCACAGTCCAAATTTTCAAAATAGTGAGTAAGTTACTTTTGAAATAATTCTTAATATATAGAGAAAAACATTTATTTGGAATTGTATTTACTAGTATAGAGAGAGAGGAATCAGAAGGTGAGGGGACAAATGGAATAGTATAGAGAGAGAGGAAGGGGGAAGAGGTAGGAAGTAGAGTGACAAACTGAGATGGAGGAAGGGGTAGAGGTGGAAGGATTCCTTGGTCAGTTTTGATAGCAGACTTCATGTGGAATGTAGTGAGTTAAAGAGAATTAAATTGATCATAGTGGGAGGGATGGATAGAGAGAGAGAGAGAGAGAGAGAGAGAGGGCGGAGATATAAAGAGATAAATATATATATATATATATCATCATCATCATCATCATCATCAACGTTTAACGTCCGTGTTCCACGCTTGCATGGGTTTGGACGGGGGTAGTCCCACTTGAGGCAAGAGTGATTGTCTTGCTCGCATAGGACTGTCTGGCAGGTTTTCTACAGTTGGATGCCCTTCCTAACACCAACCACATTTACAGTGTGGGTCTGGGAGGTTTTTACCGTGTTGCCTACACGGCCACATTACAGCGTGGACTGTGTGTTTTTTTGTCGTGGCACCTACACGATCTCATTTGTTTCGGCCCGGATGGCGCGGCACCAACATAACTTTACATAGGACGGGGTGGTGTGGATGGGGTGGGGGTGGTGGTGGTGGGACGGGGTGTATTTTGTTAGAGATGCCTACTGGCAAGGCGGGTCTTCTCTGTTACTGAGTACCGCCAAAGGTCTCGGTCCAGTGACATTGTCTTGGAGAGGTGTAAGTGTGTGAGGTCGGAGTTTATCAGCTCGTCCCAGGTTTTTCTAGGTCTGCCTATTCCGTGGCTACCGTCTATCTTTATTGCCCTGCACTTTGTTATACAGCTATCGACTTTCATGCGCATCACGTGTCCATACCAACGTAGCCTTCTCTCGAGTAAACAACATCTGATCCCTCTTATCTCTAATTTTTTCCTTAGTTCGTTTATGCTTTGCCGTTCACGTATATTACTGTTACACATCCAGCGGAGCATGCAAGCTTCGTTCCTCTCTAGTCTGCGTATATCCTCTGCACACAATGCCCAGGTCTCACTGCCATGCAACATTGCTGTTCGTATGCAGGCATCGTACAACCTGCCTTTCATTTTTAGGGAGAACCCTTTAGCAGCTAATAGTGGTATAAGCTCTCTGAACTTTTTCCAACCAGTTCTGACTCTAGCTACAGTACTTTCAGAGCACCCTCCCCCACTGCTGATTTTATCGCCCAGGTAACGGAAGCTGTCCACTATTTCTATAGAACCCTCTGCGCAATTGAAAGAGCTAGTATTGTGTGGGCACTTGCTGCTACTTATTGCACCAGAACACCGGCCACATGTAAAATCTATGTTCTTAGTTAGCTTACCTGTGATCCCACTACATCTTTTATGCACCCATACTTTGCATTTAGGACACAAAATGGAGTTTCTACCTACGCCTTTCCTACACACCGAGCACGACCATTTCCCAGAAGGGACCGCCGCCTTGTTTTCTTTCCTACAAACTAGAACTTTGGTCTTAGCCAGGTTAATTTTAAGTCCTTTTGACTCTAGGCCGTGCTTCCATGTTTGGAATTTCTTCTCTAGCTCGGCCATTGATTCCGCTATGAGTGTCAGGTCGTCTGCGTATAGGAGTTCCCATGGGCAGCCTGTCTTGAACTCCTCTGTTATAGCCTGAAGGGCAATAATAAATAGTAGGGGGCTGAGAACAGAGCCCTGATGGACGCCAACTTTTACGCTAAACTCTTCACTATATTCGTTGTTAATTCTAACCTTGCTGACTGTTTCTTTATACATGGCTTGTATAGCCCTCACAAGCCATTCGTCAACGCCTAGTTTTCTAAGAGCCCACCAGATAATGGAGCGGGGGACTCTGTCGAAGGCTTTCTCCAAGTCGACAAAAGCTAAGTAGAGGGGTTTACCTTTAGCTAGGTACTTCTCCTGTAGTTGTCGTACTATGAAAAGAGCGTCTGTGGTACTTTTGCCTGACACAAACCCGAACTGCATTTCATCTAGGTCAATTCTCTCTCTGATTAGTTGCGCTATTACTTTTTCTGTGACCTTCATGACCTGGTCGATTAATTTAATGCCTCTATAGTTACTCCTATCTAGGGCGTCTCCTTTACCCTTATAACAGTTAACGATGATGCTGCTATGCCAGTCCTTCGGAACAGCCCCATTCTGTACGACTTGGTTAACTATGCGGGTGACCATGGTGTGTCCCACCGTGCCAGATGCCTTCAGCATCTCAGCAACTATTTCCGATGGCCCAGCCGCCTTACCTGTCTTCATATCCTTGATTGCCTTACTTATTATACTCCCCTCGACTAACACTGCTGGTCCCTCTATTGGGTCGACATGGGGGAGACTGTCTTTCTCCCATTTATTCTCCTCATTTAGTAGCCTTTCATAGTGACACTTCCAAGCTGCCTTCTTATCAGTGTCGGTGATGGCAAGTATGCCATCATCGTTAAGTACACACTTCTCCCCGACAATATCACGGTTTTCCTTGACGCATTGCCTAGCAATCCTGAACACCTCACGTTTTTGGTCATCGCGTTGTAGGACATGCTTGAACTTTCTTTCCTCAGCTTCCCTTCTTGCTAAGTACACTTCTCTCCTAGCTTCCCTCCTGGCCACTTGATAGTCTACTCTACTTCCCCCATCCCGCCATACTTTCCAAGCCTGCTTTTTGGCCTTAATTGACTCCTCCACCTTACTGTTCCACCACCATGTTACTCTCCTCCTGCCTACAGGCCTGCTCCAGCCACAGACTTCGTCTGTGGCCAACAGCAGGTTTGCTTTCAGAAATTCCCACTGTCCCTCTATATTGTCCGACTCTAAGTGTTCTTCCTTACTGTCGAAAGCATCAAGTAATATGTTTTGAAATTTATTTTTGGCTGTGGGGTCCTTTAGCTTCCATATTTTTCTCCTGAGGATAGTCCTCTTCTGCTGTCGAGTACGTCTCGACCTGACTATGAGGTCGCTAATTATCAGTCTATGTTGGGAGGTGCATTCTTCATGGGGGAGGGATTTAGTGTTTACAACAGACACTCTGTCACGTCTTCTGGTAAGGATATAATCTACCTGGCTTGTGTGTTCCCCGGATCTATAGGTGATCAGGTGATTGTCACGTTTTTTGAAGTTAGTGTTACAGATAGTTAGGTTATTTGCATCACAGAATTCCAGGATTCTGGAGCCTTCCTCATTTCTAGTACCAAACCCATAGCCTCCATGGATTTCGTCGTAGCCGTCACAATGTTGCCCAACGTGACCATTTAGGTCGCCTGCAATAATTATATAGTCACTGTCAGATATTTGGGAGGTAGTGAGCATCAGTGTCTCATAGAATCTGTCTTTTATAGTGCCGGGCAGTCCGGATTGGGGTGCATACGCAGATATTACTGTCACCGTAGTTCTATTGAGGACAAGTCGTATTTTAATTATTCTGTCGTTCACTCTATTTACGTCTATTATCTTATCCGCCCACTTTTCTGCTACCATGATTCCTACTCCACCCAGCCCATCGTCGTTTCCCACCCAGAAAAGCTTATAACATCGTTTTTTACCCTCAATGAATCTAGCAGACCCACCCCTCCACCTGGTCTCTTGAATACAACAAACATCGACCTCCTTACGTTCAAGCATTTCTACAACCTCGTTAGCGCGCCCCTTTAGGGTGCCTACATTTATGGTACCAACTCTGAAGTTTTGGATCGCGTTTGGAGGGTGGGGGTGGTGTGGGGCGGGGGGAGATGGGGTTATGTTAGCCATCCGCGGGCGAAACAAAGAAGAGTGCTCGCATTCTCGTCCACGAGGTGAATTTGACTTTAGCATTGGCATTTTCGCTCTGAGCGTCCAGATTTTTCTCTCCCCTCCACTCTCCAGGATTCCGCAGTCCGTCCATCCATCCATCATATATCGAAGGCAACCGTGCAAGCGATAGTATAGGCCTCTGGCTTATGATTGGTCCGCGTAATAATAATAATGGTGATGCGTGTGGGGGGGGGGTCTCTGGCTTATAGTAATAATGGTGATGCGTGTGGGGGGGGGGGTCTCTGGCTTATGATTGGTCCACGTATTAAGAATGGTGGTGTGTGGGGGCGGGTGGGAGGGAAGTGGGGTAGCTAGCTGGAAGGTTATGAATGTTTACCAGCGAGTAACAAAAAGCAAAACTGCAAGATTTGTTCTGTTCAATACGACAAAAACACCGTATTTAAACCTTAATAAATAACAAAAAATACAGATTTCGGATTTTGCGGGATTGGATGTTTGTACGAAATTGTGGTGTGTGGAGGAGATAGGAAAAACGTGAACGTTACGATTACATGGTTACACCGTAGTAGGGGTAGTTGAAGCAGCAATTGTTTGGCGAAAGTGAATAAACATGAACGGGAATTTATCTTATATATATATGTGTGTGTGTGTGTGTGTAGCTAAGAGAGAGAGAGAGAGAGTGGGAAGGGGGAGAGAGAGAGAGAGAGAGTGGCTGACCGCAACCCCTCGTGAAGAAAATGGTGGGTGAGGGGTGTATGAGCGGGATTTTTGACTTTCGAGGTAGCATGATATATATATTTAAAGTAAATTATAAGAAGTAGAATGGAAAGGATTTTGTTAAAAAATAACGATAAAGATAATAATGACAAAAATAAAAGCAAAGAAGGGGGTGAGAAAGAAGAAAAGAAAAGATAGCCAAGAAGGGGAGGGAAGGAAGGAAGAAAACGAAGAAATAGAAGAGGAATGAGGGAGAAGAGGGGGATATATGTATTGGTTTTGTGGGTAATTAAAAGGGTTTAGGTACAACAAGAGGGTATAAAGTCTAAGTATATGCAGTTTGTCAGTTGGTAGTGAGAGGTTAAGGGTTCGAATTGAGTGGCTGCTATTTGCAGTATAGCAATATAAGGTTGCACTTCCCAATGAAACGGTCGTAAATACCTGGATAAAATCCTTCTCTTAATGCTTACCTGTGTTTTCTCTTTTATACTTTATACTCCAAGATTGAACGGAATTCTTACAAACTTGTGGAGTTACCCCTAACCGTACGTTGAAACCATCCATGAAACTGGCTTTCTTAACCACGAACTGGATCACAATAAGCAATTTTTTGCTTCTCTAACTATATATATATATATACATATATATATAATATATATACACACACATACACACACACATATATATATATATATATATATGAATATATATATATGGAGGCACATGGCTTTACAATCGAAAGGTTGTGAGTTCAATTCTCAGACCGGGTGATGTGTTGTTTCCTTGAGCATGACACTTTATTTCACATTGCTCCAGTTTACTCAGCTGTAGAAATGAGATGATAGGGACTGGGGTCCTTATCATTCCACTGCAAAGTGGTCGTGGAGGTGCCACGGCAAAAAAAGCACCCAGCACTCACTGTAAATGAGGTTGGTGTTAGGAAGGGCATCCAGCTGTAGAAATCAAGCCAGAATCAGTTCCCATCCTACCCTTGCAAGCAGGGAAAAGCGGACATAAAATGATGATGATATATATAGATATATCAATTAGAAATCCCACTTAATACCTTAACGCCTGGTTTTTCTGTTATTAGTATATCAATATATAGAGTGTTTGTTGTTATTTTAGCTGTACTTGCAGTAGTTGTCATTGTTTTTACTTTATCTTTGTGTTCCATCCCTCCAGGAAGACTTCTTAAGTTTATTTTAATAGAATTTTTTTAAATGAGAAAAACAAAAACAAAAATCAAATACACAGAATCCCATGCTACGAATGTTGGAGTTTCCCTCTAATAATTTTTGGAGGCAAGATATTCCTGAAGGAAGTTTTACCTGTTCATTTAGGTAGAACAATGTTGACAAGTTCCGTTGGGAATGTGTCATATCTTTAAATATTTCTCTCAATTCCTAATGCCACACAACACTGAACATTCTCACACATGTCCAATAAAAACATGGAAGTGTGTGTGTGTGATTGTATATATGTATATATGTATGTGTATATGTGCATGTATGTATGTGTATGAATGTGTATGCATGTATATATGTATATGTGTATATGTGCATGTATGTATGTGTATAAATGTGTGTGTTTATATTTGTATCTATGTATATATATATATATGTATATACATATTGCGTTGTGCAGAAGACTTGCATAGATTAGAAAGAAACGAAGCTTGCACGCTCTGATGAGAGAGAGAGAGAGACTAAACATAAGAGGTATCAAATGTTGTGGGCAGGAGAGGAGATTGCGTTGGTATGGACATGTGATGCGTATGAAGGACAACAGCTGTATAAAAAAGTGCAGAGTGATCAAAATTGATGGAAGCTACGGAGTGGGTAGACCAAGAAAAACCTGGGACGAGGTGATAAAAACTGCCCTTGCTCACTTACACCTCTCTAAGACAATGTCACTGGATTGAGATCTTTGGCGCTATGCAGTTATACAGAAGGCCTACCTTCCCTTGCATACAAACTTAAACCTACAGTCAGTAGGCACCTCTTAACCCAATATACACCCCCACCACACACACCTACTCCATCCTCCCACTTCCGTCTACTGTAAAGTGGTCGTATAGGTGACACGACAAAAAGCACCCAGTCCACACTGTAAAATGGTCATGTAGGAGAAACGGTAAAAAGGCTCCGTCCACATTGTAAATGTGGTTGGTGTTAAGAAGGGCGTCCAGCTGTAGAAAACCTGCCACTGTAAAGTGGTCGTGTAGGAGACACGGTAAAAAGTCTCCCAGTCCACACTGTAAATGTGGTTGGTGTTAGGAAGGGCATCAAACCATAGAAAACCTGCCAGAAACAGTTCTGTACAAGCGAGACACGGTCTCCCGACCAATCTCGACTGAAGTTGGACAAAACCGTCCAACCCATGCTAGCATGGAAAATGGATGTTAAACAATGATGATGATGATATATATATATATATATATATATATATATATGTATGTATGTATATTTGGATATGTATATGTGTATATATAATGATGATGATGATGATAAGTATATGTATGTGTGTATGTACATATATATATTGATATATATACAAATTATATTTGGGAAACGCAAATTAGATAAAGAACCATTTATCATTGAGCAAAATTCAACATTTTGAATTGTGAAAATTTCAAATCATCAGGGAACATTTTCAAACAAGAAAGAATTCAACTGAGTTATCTATCTTTTTATATCGTATCTACCTCCCTTATATCATATCTACCTCCTTTATATCATATCTATCTCTCTTACGTCATATCAACCTCCCTTATATCATATATACTCCTCTTAGGTCATAGCTACTCCTTGTAGGTCGTATCTGCACCACTTAGGTCATATCTGCCTCTCTTAGGTCACATCTATTTCTCTTAGGTCATATCTACCTCCCTTATATCATATCTACCTCGCTTCTATCATGTCTACCTCGCTTCTATCATATCTACCTCTTTTAACCCTTTAGCATTTACATTACTCTTTATTTACTATTGTATTTTCACAGTAAACACTTTATCTCATATAAGTATCTCACATAAGTAGTTTATGTTCAAATCCCACCGAGGTCAACTTTGCCTTTCATCCTTCCAGGGTTGATAAAATAAAGTGCCAGTAATGTGTTGGCATTGGTATAATCAACTTCCTTCTTCTCTAAAAGAAATTGCTGGCCTTGTATCAATATGAGAAATAATTATTATTTTGACAGTATCGGTAGAACATCGGACAACAAGCTTTGTGACATATAATTATGGCCCTTTACGTTCTGAGTTCAAATTCCACTTAGGTTAGCTTTGCCTTCCATCTTTATGGGGTCAATAAAATAAAGTACCAGTAACACACTGGGGTCGATTAATCAACTTTCTCCTCCTCCAAGATTGTTGGCCTTGTGCCTAAATCAGAAATCATTAAAAGGGTGGTGGATTGGCAGTATTGGTAGAGTGTCAGACACCATGCTTTGCAGTATAGAGTTATGGCCCTTTATGTTCTGAGCTCAAATCCCTCCGAGGTTAGCTTTACCTTTCATCCTTACGGGGTCGATAAAATAAAGCACCAGTAATGTACTGGGGTCGATCTAATCAAATTGCTGGCCTTGTACCTAAAGTAGAAACAATTATTAATTGTTTCACTTGGACAGGAAGTACTGCCCCACCCTCAGTACATTTGCTAAAAGGTGGGTGAATGTGGCAAGAATGACCCGTGTAAATGAGCCTACTCTGAGCATGCACTTGTAAATGAGCCTACCTGAGCATGCACAGAAGCATTGGATGGTTCAGGATTGGTGTGGAGTACCTGAGTCGCCCCTGGGTGGTTCTCCCCCACCTATTGGGAAATTTTTATTGTTGTAATTTATTGTTAATTATTTTTACACAATTTTATTATAAACCCCCAATGTCCTTGTCTTTTTATATTGTTCCCTATATATGTGGGCCCTAGTGATCAGTAAAGAAATCATTATTATTATTATACAATTTTGTTTCTCTCCCCAGTGACTAATTCACCATTCCAGAAGACAGTGTGTCCTGCCACCTGAGACAAAAGTGGTTGCACACCTTCAGAATTATTTGGCAATATGAGTCAAAGATTCTTCCGCAGCTCCAATAATGACTGGAATTTAAATTCCATCAGCAGCAGCAGCAGTAGCAGCAGTAGAAGAAACAGTCGTGCAAGTAGCACTGGTAAAGAGAACAGTCTAAAGTGGTCGGAACAAAATTATAGTGTTGCTGATATTATTAAGAAGTTTCGACTACCTCAAATTGTTCGATTACATACAAGAGGCCAACCAATACATTCTAACTTACCAATCCCGTTCAACATCACACAGGAATATTTACTGCTCTTTGATTCAAGTAACAGTCGTCAGTTGATTGCTGAGAATTTAGTAGACACATCAGTACCTGGAGAAAACTTGGATGCATATTTGGAGGATGTTGCCATACCTGAAGATTATGAAGGTGAGTGCTGGGAGATGGGTTTATTTTTAGATGGTTTTCAAATATTTGTGTATGTGATCTATTTTTAGAAGCATTGAGTGGATATGTATTTATCATGCTAGCATGGAAAATGGATGTTAAACAGTGATGATGATGATGAAAATTAACTTACAAGTTTTAATGTATTTTTTGACTATGAAAAATAGCCTAACAAGTTGAGAATAAAACCCCTAGAACGAAAAAAAAGTTGAGTGTCACCTGTGGGGTGATGCTGTCAACTTTTTTCTTTCCAGGGACTTTTATACCCAATTTGTTAGACTATTTTTCATAGTCAAAAAATATGTTGAAGCTTCTAACCCTTTAGCATTCACATTACTCTATATTTACTATTATATTTTCACAGAAAAGACTTTATCTCACCTAAGTATCTCACATAATATTGAATCTACAAGATTTTGATATTATTTATTTTGAGAACAATAACTTAATATCAGTATAAGTGGCTGGTTACAACCCATTTAAACAGAAAGAGGTGAGAGAATTCTGGCCGGATATGGCCAGTTTAAATGCCAAAGGCTAAATTAATTTTTCAATAAATTTGTGTACGTGTAGATTTATGTACCTCAGTTTCAATGACAAGTGTTGCAGTTATTCAATCAACAGAACAGCCTGCTCATGAGATTAACATGTAAATGGCTGGGTACTCCATAGATATGTATACCCTTAATGTAATTCTCAGTGAGAATCAGTGTGACACACTGTATGTCAGGACTGGCTCTTTGAATTACAAAACAGGCTTCCAAACAATTTCTGTCTACCCAATTTCACTCTCAAAGGTCAACTCGAGGCCATGGTAAATAAGATACCGCACAGTGGGATTGAACCTGGGACCTAATGATTGCGAAGCAAACCTTTTAACCATTCGGCCATGCTGTGTTCACATTTATACACACACATTATATATATCTATATAAGAGCACACGTGGAATAGATTCCCTCAACTACTCAGGAGGCTCCCTAGAAGTTGTTGACAGCTGAATCTCTATCATAACTACACACTACGAATGTAGAGAGCTTTCTGGACACACACACATATATATATGTGTGTGTGTGTGTGTGTGTGTCCAGTAAAAAATTTGTTTATCCGTGTGAGCTGGGATGCCACTTTTTGTAAAAACAGGAGTATGCAGGAGAAAGCTCTCTATATTCATAATGTGTAGTTATGGTGGAGATTCAGCTGTCAACAACTTCCAAGGAGCCTCCTGAGAAGTTGAGGGAATCTATTCCACGTGTGCTCTTAGTGCTTACTTCACTAGTGCATCGGCCATATACAAAGTCTATCTTCTCCATTTACCTGCCTGTAATCCCACTATATCGCTTGTGAGTCCATAAATTACATTGTGTGCACTTTATAGAATTTCTGCTCACTCCTATTGGACATATAAAGCATAGCATACAAATAATGTTGATGCAAATTATACTTCAAAGAAATAAAGAGTTCATTTGTATTTGCAGGTTTATTTGTGCAGCCAGTAACCACAGGGAATGGCACTGAACTAGTTACTTATGAAAGTATTGAATCTGTGGCGAGACATAAAGTGAAAGGATTTTTAACAATGAACACAATACAAGGTATTCGTAAGACATCATCTCTTGGAAGCATCAGTCCAGCAAATGCAGGATCCTGTCCGAAATTGTACCCACGAGGAAGTATTTTTTTAATTGAAGAAGTTGAAAACTGGTCTTTTAGTTCCAAAGGAAATCTTCAGAACAGCCATCCTTCTATTTTGAAAGTTCCTTCGGCAAACCGAAAATCTACAGTCCACTTTGCTGACATAAACCAAACAAATGAATATGATATTCATGGAAATATATATGCGGTGCCCAAACGAGATCCATTAACTAGTAGTACACCTCCACCATCGTCACATATAAAGAGAGTACAAATTACAGACAGACTAAGCTCCAGTGTGAATGAAGATTTATTATCTGATAGAAGCTTGAAAGCAAAGTCAATATTTAGATCTGTTTCTGTGGGGTCACTATCAAAGGAAATTAGTCTTGTTCTTAAATGTAAAGATGCTAGTGGACGGAATGTCTATTTTCCATTCCATACTGAAGGGAGTTTCATCGAAATATTGACACACCCAACAAACCCTAATAAACTCTCAATACAAGTTAAAGAATTGTTAAATCAGAAAGTTCTTCCTCCCATAATCTGCTTTGTCTATGGTAAAAAACGTCTTTTGTTAACATCTGGGTTTCTAAAACTTAAAGAGGTTGAAGAGCAACAATCAGTGATTGCGTGTGCAGTAAACAATTCTTCCTATGTCTTATTTCAGATGCCTGTCACATCAAGCATGACATTTTCCTTATCCCTTAGTAAAAACCTTCTAAAGTCCACACATTTTCAAAAGGCACTGCATCTTTGTGAAGAAAATGCCATGAATTTCAGCAGAGATATTAAAGTAGTAACCAAGTTGTCTTCAAAAACAACAAAGTTTGGTAATGGTGTGAGTAACAATGGGCTGGAAACATTAAAAAAGTTGGAAGACATTGAAGAAGTGAGTTCAAGTGAAGATGATGAAGACAAAGTTAGAGAGAAAGAGGTTTTTATTGAAGATGTAATCTACCTGTAGACTATACATTGTTGGTCATAGCCATGGTGTATAGTCTACAGCAAATATAATCACCTTCAGATATACTTTCATTATTGTCTCAGTTATCACTAACTGTGATAGCTGTAATACATACATATAAAAAAAATTGCTCTTTTTGTCAGTGATCGATGGTGTTAAGACACATTTCAATCATGAACGACCACAGGTTTTTTCCCTAGGGAAGTTCCCCTCTGAGGCACAAGCCTGGGCAAGGTGTTTTTGTGGAAGACCAGCAGTTGCCCATGCATGCCTGTCTCCCCTTTCCACACTACTGATGAAGTCCAAGGGAGAGGCAAAAGCTGATATAGCTTGGCACCAGTGATGTAGCAACTTATTTCTACAGCTGAGTGAACTGAAGCTGTGTGAAATAAAGTGTCTTGCTCAAGGACACGATTCCCTGGTCTGGGAATCAAACTCACAACCTCATGATTGTGAATCCAACTCTCTAACCACTAAGACAAGTGCCTTTACCCAATACATACATACATTTATATATATATTCTCTATTGTGCTTGACAATGAGCATTCCAATATAATCTTCAGCAAACAGGGGCTAGAGTAAAGGATACTTGCCCACAATGCCACAGAGTGGGATTGAACCCAGGACCTTGAGTTTGGAAATGGAACTTCTTAACAAGGCAATGACTGCACCATTCATAAGTTTGTTTTACACATACATACATATGCACCCAACATATATACGTATTCATATATTTATATATACATACGCATATGCACAATTCTCTCTCTTCCTATCTCTCTATCTACACACACGCACATGCACACACACACAAATGAAATACAATAGCTGTAGATACACATTTACATATTTATACAAAAAATTGATACATTTCATTCACAAAGAAAAGTGAACTAAATAGAAGAACTACATGTTGTATGGGCATTATTGTATACAATGTCTATTTATTGTATCAATGTCTGAAGCAATGTTTAACATGTTTAGTGTATCACTGTCGGAAGCAATGTTTGACTGTTATGTTTGACATGTTTAGTGTATCAATGTTTAAAGCAACATAAAACCACTGTAGACATGTAACTCAGTCATTTAGTTCTGAGATTCAGGAATGAAAAGGTTTTGAATCCTGTTTTTTTTTTTTGTGGTATTTAGTTACATCCCTTTACATTCTCAGTTCAAATCCTGCTGAGGTCAATTTTACCTTCCATCCTTCCACGGTTGATTTATATTTCTGCAATGCACCCTAGATATCACTGGAATTAGAACAGAAGAAATTGGTTTGGTTTCTGGCTAATTGGATACTCAGTAAGTTAAAGAAAATGTAATATAAAGTAATTAGAATTTGTACCATTCAACATATTGCAGTTTATCATTGAAAGGAAAACTCTCTTCCACTTCTTTCCATTTTTTCAACTAGAAATTTCTATGGTCTTTTTCTAACAACAACAACACTAATCACTAATTACAGTTTCATGTCTGCTCTATGATATAAACATCATTTCTTTTTAACTGTACATATCTAAATTAAAACCTTTCCATCAAAAGTTCAAGTAAAATCTTAACCTTTGTTAAGTTATGTTCCAAACAGCAGCTTGATAATAAAAATGTTAATTATTTACTAAATTCTTCGTTATTTTCAAAATTAATTGAAATGCAAATACAGAAGATTTTAAAAGAATAAAATAGATTGGTGGCATTTCTAGATATCAAATTGAACTGGCATTGAATACATGTGAGAGAGAGAGAGACACACACACAGATACATATATATGCAAGCAGGGAACAGGGAAAAGCGGACGTAAAATGATGATGATGAAATGATGATGATGATATATATATATATATATATTTATTAAAATAACAGATTAAAGTTTAAGCAAAGAATCGCTGCTTTCACCCTTAACGGGATCTTCTGAAACTAACAAAGTCAATCTGTAAACGCAGAACTGGATATTTCAAAAAACGTTGCAACCGGAGGAAGACAGGAAGATGATACTTTGGTTCGTGGTAACGTTCGCTGGCAAAGAACGGGAAAAAACGAATAATACGTCATTAATAGGAGCGGTGAAAAACAATTACGCGCAAAGACAGAACCACGTTTATGGTATAAAAGAGGTTGTAGACTAATGTTTTCTTAGGTGGTGCATAGAGACGTTCTCTGGCAATGAACGAAAAAACGAAGATAATAAGTCATATGTGGAGCGTGGAGAACAATAGCACGCAAAGACAAAATCACGTAAATGGTAAGCAGAAGTCGTAGACTAAAATTCTAACTAGGAGACCAAATGAATCTCCGCTACAGAGTTAAGAACAAAGTAAATAAATACAATACAGAAGTAATAGAAACAAATAAATACATACACGCAAACAGATACATACATACACAAGCATACGCAAAACCTTACCATAGGTATACAAAACCACGCACATATAAATATGTGTGTGTGTGTATGCTTGTGTACAAATAAATGAATAATTATATAAACGTATATAAGTAAATAAATACGTATATAACAAGCGCACACGCATACCTACATATAAATACACAAATGTTCGGAGACGTAAGTCAACTAAAACAAGAAGTACACATATACACACACCCACCATACGTACGAACCTGCATACTCACGCAGACGCAAAACTCCCGTATACACATAGCCAAACCCTAAATACCAGAATATGTAAAAATTATACGCCATAACAGTCAAATATACGTACGAGAAGGTATACATACCTTCACAAAACATACGGGTAATATATACTTACCTATGCAAATAAGTAAAGGAATAAACAAACATATACTTAGCTCCCACATCAAGACGTAAAATATCCACGTATAGATCGTGCTATCCGTTAGGGTATAACGTGGGGCTGTATTACAGGAAAGTTTTGTGCAATTTATGTTTACAAACCGAAATTGCCTCAGATTTTTTGTTTAAGATGTGGTCTGTGGCGTAGAGTATTTCCAGGGCCTCAGTGGCGCAGAGGTCACATGGTCTTTTATTTCCGTTATACGATCTAGCCCTAGCTAGGATCTCCCAGTGTAACTTATATTGGGTGTGGTTGTCTTTTAGACTCCAGATATAAGCTGAAAGTGACGTCATATTCCTTCTTAGAGGGTAACGAAAAGAATGGGTATGCAAGTAAAGTCGCTGCTTGAAACTATTGGCGGTTAACCCTGGCTCCACATATGACTTATTATCTTCATTTTTTCGTTCATTGCCAGAGAACGTCTCTATGCACCACCTAAGAGAACATTAGTCTACGACCTCTTTTATACCATAAACGTGGTTCTGTCTTTGCGCGTAATTGTTTTTCACCACTCCTATTAATGACGTATTATTCGTTTTTCCCCGTTCTTTGCCAGTTAACGTTACCACAAACCAAAGTATCGTCTTCCTGTCTTCCTCCGGTTGCAACGTTTTTTGAAATATCCAGTTCTGCGTTTACAGAATGACTTTGTTAGTTTCAGAAGATCCCGTTAAGGGTGAAAGCAGCGATTCTTTGCTTAAACTTTAATCTGTTATTTTAATAAATATTTGCTCTACGGTTCTTATATATTTTATATATATTTACCTTATCGAGCCCTCTTTGGATTTTAGTCTTCAATTTTACTATTATTACTATATATATATATATATATATATATATATATATATAGAGAGAGAGAGAGAGAGAGAGAGAGAGAAAGAGAGAGAGAGAGAAAGAAGAGTTTACCATTTCCCTACAGCCATTACAATCTGACACACTAGTCAGTTAAATTGGTGGAGAGATCTAACTAATATAGCAATTGGATATAAA
This sequence comes from Eledone cirrhosa, assembly GCA_964016885.1. Taxonomy (NCBI): domain Eukaryota; kingdom Metazoa; phylum Mollusca; class Cephalopoda; order Octopoda; family Eledonidae; genus Eledone; species Eledone cirrhosa. Next base: position 301,415,273 of record OZ024742.1, on the reverse strand, counting down.
TATTCTATTTTAGTTGAGGGTACTTCAGGTACAATGCTGGTTGGTATTAAGTTAAAATCTTATTAATATCATTGTTGTACTTCGTCAGTGGTTAAGTAAAAGGAAGGGCTTACTGCTGTAAAAACATTGTTTCCAATAAACAAAGCAATTCAGCAATGCAAGCATTAAAAAATTAAATATAAAAAAACAGCACAGTCACAGTCTAATGACTGAAACAAGTAAAAGAAAGCAGTGCCCCAACATGGCCACAGTCTAATGTCTGAAACAAGTAAAAGAGTAAATAAGTATACTGTATTTTTTTGTATTGATTATATATATATATATATATATATATATATATATATATATCATCATCATCATCATCATCGTTTAATGTCTATCTTCCACACTTGCATGGGTTTGGACGGGAATTTTCCCACTTGAGGCAAGATTGGTTGTCTGGCGGGTTTTCTACAACTGGATGCCCTTCCTACACCAACAATATATATACACATATATATAATGAACAACAGGATAACTCATCTAACCCATGCCAACGTGGAAAGATGGACGTGTGATGATGATGATGACGATGATGATATATATATATATATAAAATTTTTGTATTTGTTTTCCAAGATTCTTGTTGTCAAATCATGTGTAGAAACATGCTGCCAATTTGAGTTTCACTTTGGTTTTATTATTGTTCTGGTAACTAATCCATTCCTCAGTTAATTTAACAACCAAATGGTTATTTAATTGTTAAAGGTCTTTCGTCACACATTCTGTGACCTTCTCAATGACTTGTCCCCCCCCTCCATATCCCTTTTGATTTTGTTCCAGTTATTCCATCGTTTATTGAAAAAAAAAAAAAAGATTAAAAGATGTAGATACAGTTGACACCTCTCAGTTGTAATGTATTGTTTATATTCCAGCATTTAAAATAAAATTTGCTTTTTTAATGCTACAAGACTCTGAATACAACTATCTGAAAGTCTGGAGGGATTTAAGAGATGCTATTGGCAAGAAAATGGTACAAACATATCCAAAGACTCAGTGTTTGTTGACACAACAGTATTGATAATGATTAAATATGACAGGTGCATATTCTTGTACATCTAATTATAAATTCTTTCATCACTGCTTCAGCAAGCATAAAGAGGTCATAATAAGAAGGAAACCTGTCTTGAGTTGTCTCCCATACTTGTCAAATGATTAAAAAATATTTGTCATTGACATGTGGTTGGCAATAAGAAGGGTATTCAGCTGTAAAAACCATGCCAAAAGACAATGAACGGTTCAACAAGAATTAGAGTTTTTCTCTGTTCTTGAGTATATTTGATATCTAAGAACTAATAAATGGTGAGAAGCTGTGCTGAAACATGTTTGACCAATTGGGAAGGAAAGAAGCTGTAAAATGATGATCATATATATATATTTTTTTCATTGTATAATTATTTCTAGTTAGATTTTTATGTTCTTCTTGCACTAAATATATAACACTTTGGCATTAGGTAGGGCATCCAGTTGAAACCAAGCCAAAACCAGTTCTGTATGAGCAAGATATGGTCACCAGACCTGGCTTGTCTCACAATGGGATAACTCATATAACCCATGCTAGCGAAGAAAATGGACGTTAAACGATGATGATGACAATGATGATGATGATTAACAACCATCATTTTCCATTCAATTCCCATACTGGCAAGGTCTGAACAGCTATTGTGGCCTGAGTCAGTTCTTATTTGGAATTACTGCCTTCCTCGAGAGGCTGGAGGACTGTGTTTCACTTGTACATACAACCCTTGCCTGTATGGCTTCTATGACTAGATGCCCTTCCTAATACCAGCTATATTATAGTGTATACTGGGTACATGTTAATGTGACATCACCACTAGAGAGGTTGTTTTCAGCAAGCCTAATGAAACCTATTGATCCTACACTGTCTCAGTTAGTTAGTTAGTTTATTCAACAATTACTTAGTATTATATTTCTTCATAGGTGGATTGGCAGAACCGGTAGAGGGTCGGACACCATGCTTTGTGGCATAGTTACGTCCCTTTATGTTCTGAGTTCAAATCCTACCAAAGTTAGCTCTGCCTTACATCCTTACGGGTTCAATAAAATAAAGCACCAGTAATGCACTAGGGTCGATTTAATCAACTTTCTGCTTCCCCAAAATTGCTGGCCTTGTGCCTAAATCAGAAACCATTATATTTCTTGATAGAATTAAGTACCTGAATATTCCTCATATGATTGTTGCAGAACATTCAATTGTCCATGGTTCTTGTTCATTACATGGCACCATAAAGTGACACACCTGAAAGAAATCATGAAAACAACACTCAACAATTATTTTATATGATTAAAATATTTGTGTGATGTTACTGTGTGCATGAATAAAGAGATGAAGCATGGATGAGCTAAGAGAAAAACTGGGTGTAAGAAGAATAAAATGTAATGTGAAAGAAGGAAGAGTACATCAACCATATCTGATGAATATGGTTGATGATTGTTGGGCAAAGAAGTGTCAAGAAATCCCAGTGGAAGGAAGCTGCAGTAGAGGAAGGCTAAGGAAGACTTGGGTGGAGGTGGTGAGAGATGACCTCAAATTGCTGAAGCTCACAGAAGATTTGAAAGAAAGCAATAAATGGAGGGAAGTCGGGCTGGAAAAGACCAGTCTGACCCATGCAAACATGGAAGAGTACATGTAAAACATTGATGATGACGATGATGATGTACATAATATTGTTGTTTGAAATGTGTAGTGTTATGAGTTGTGTCATTTACAATACTGCTTTACATTTTAATAATTAATGTTCCATTACTATCTTTTGGCAGTATGGCAGGGGAAGATAGGGAAATCTTGATGAATAAATATGACAAAACTAGTCAAGTTGATCCTCATTCCAAGCTACTGATAACCCTGTGTTTTAACCACTGGGCCTAACTTCACAGCCAGACTAAATCTTGTTCGCCAACTTATTTCTGAGAGGGCCGTTGGGGTAGAGTCCTCAATCACTCCTTCCAGCAGGTCCTGTCAGAAGCAACCGGCTCCAACTGATCCTGCTGGATCCCCAAGTGTGACCAGCCAAGGTCATGAATGTTATCCAGCCATTTTGCTTAGGGTCTACTCCTGGGACTCCTGCTGGTTGGTTTTGCCTGTAAAATCTGTCCAGCGATTCTTTCCTGAGACATTCTAACCACATGCCCATAGTATCAGTGCTGTGATCTCTCAATTTAAAGAAGTAGCGGCTCTACCTGGGGCAACATATATCATCCAACATCTACAGTATAATAAACAAAGAAAACACACTCACCTTACAAGATGATGGCTGTACATTTATAATGTTTCTGAACTCGTTTGTGTTACTGCAACAATTCAAACTTCCACTGTTGTCTATACACACACTTATATCTGATTTACTCTATAAATAACAATGTTGCAGTCACAAATTATTGTTCTGATTATATCAGGAAGATTTATACAATGTTAATAAACAAAATGGAAGTGAACTCCTGTCAAAACAAACCATCAACATAGGTTTATGTAAAATGATGATATATATATATATGTGTGTGTGTGTGTGTAAAAAGTAAACAGAAATAACAAAGCAAACAACACAGTACATTGAAGAAATATATTAGTTTAACACTTGAAATAACAGGAAAAGAGTCTTAACTTTTCAGACACTAGTCCTCCATCTAAAAATAGAATTAGAAATAAAAGATAAAATAGAAAGATAATGAGTGAGAAGAGAAAGGAACAGAAAAGAAATGAGAAAAAATACATGTGCCAATTCAGTCAGCCATTTTGGACACACACATATATATATATATATGTATATTTGTTCAATGAAAAAGAGTTAGTTGATTTAGAATCAGCTGACTTTTATATAACAGATATCAAGCACTCAACGGTATATGTTTATCCGGAGTTTTATTATTATAATAATACCAATCTGGTATCATCATACTCTTGTAAGTTCAAATATATCAATACCAACTATAATATTTCTCCCACTCATATAATATCTTTTGAGTTGAGGTTGTTTTTTCTATCTCATATGCTTGCCAGCCACGGATCTGAACAGCTCGTCTGATCACCTGCATATCAAATGATTTCTACATCTCCCGTGGATTTTATCTGAAGAGAACATGTTTTGGCTTAAGTTATACATAAGCCTTGCATCTTCGAAATAAATATAATAAAATAAATTGGGATGAATTAAAGTTTTTTGTTTATTATTGAGGGTGGTGGATTGCCATTATTGGTAGAGAGTCGGACGCCATGCTTTCCAGCATAGAGTTACGTCCCTTTATGGACTGAGTTCAAATCCTACCGAGGTAAACTTTGTCTTTCATCCTTACGAGCTCGATAAAATAAAGTACTAGTAATGTACTGGGTAACTGGTGGCCTTGTGCCAAAAGTAGAAACAATTATTATTATCATTATATATATATATATATATATATATATATATATATATATATATATATAGCAATCAAAAGGTTGTGAGTTCAATTCTCAGACCGGGTGATGTGTTGTTTCCTTGAGCAAGACACTTTATTTCACATTGCTCCAGTTTACTCAGCTGTAGAAATGAGATGATAGGAAACTGGGGTCCCTATCATTCCACTGCAAAGTGGTTGTGTAGGTGCCACGGCAAAAACCACCCAGCACTCACTGTAAATGAGATTGGTGTTAGGAAGGGCATCCAGCTGTAGAAATCAAGCCAGAGTCAGTTCCTGTCCCACCCTTGCAAGCAGGGAAAAGTGGACGTAAAATGATGATGATATATATATGGCTTGCTTCGTTTTTTTGGCTCCGGTGTCTGATGGCTTCACGACCACTGTTTTCATTTTATCTGGCCTCTATAACGTATGTTAATTGCTCTGGTCTTCTTTTAGTCCATTGAGCGCTTACCGCATATCTCAAAGATTGCGTTTCGTTTTGTTTTTGGCCCCCGCCGAAATATGATCTCACTGAAATTATATTTATATAAATATATATATATATATATCATCATCATCATCATCATCATCATCAACGTTTAACGTCCGTGTTCCACGCTTGCATGGGTTTGGACGGAGGTAGTCCCACTTGAGGCAAGAGTGATTGTCTTGCTCGCATAGGACTCTCTGGCAGGTTTTCTACAGTTGGATGCCCTTCCTAACACCAACCACATTTACAGTGTGGGTCTGGGAGGTTTTTACCGTGTTGCCTACACGGCCACATTACAGCGTGGACTGTGTGTTTTTTTGTCGTGACACCTACACGATCTCATTTGTTTCGGCCTGGATGGCGCGGCACCAACATAACTTTACATAGAACGGGGTGGTGTGGATGGGGTGGGGGTGGTGGTGGTGGGACGGGGTGTATTTTGTTAGAGATGCCTATTGGCTGGAGTAGGTTTTACTATATATTTAGGTAATATATATATATATATATATATATATAAGAGAGTATTGAAGTTTGCTTGAAGCATTGTGGAATAATAAGATATATTTTCTTTAGGTCGTTTTGGAAGCCTCAACAATGCAGATGGGTAATTCTCCAGGTAACAAGATCCAGTTGTGAAGAGAGAGATGTAAGTGAATGTAGAATGAGATGTATAGTGGGTAGAAGAACGTAGGAAAGAGCGTAAAAAATAAAAATAATAACACGAGATAGAGTTACCTTGGGAGAGATTTAATTGTCCCTATATTTCGGATTAACATCCATCAACTGGGGGGTTTTTCCGGAAAAAACCCCCAGTTGATGGATGTTAATCCGAAATATAGGGACAATTAAATCTCTCCCAAGGTAACTCTATCTCGTGTTATTATTTTTATTTTTTACGCTCTTTCCTACGTTCTTCTACCCACTATACATCTCATTCTACATTCACTTACATCTCTCTCTTCACCACTGGATCTTGTTACCTGGAGAATTACCCATCTGCATTGTTGAGGCTTCCAAAACGATATATATATATATATATATATATATATATATATATATATATATATATATATATATATACAGATATATATATGTTTTAGGTAATTCCGAAGAAAAAGCAAAGGAAAAAAGAGTGCTCTATGTATAAAACAGAGCTATTTAATTAGAGAGTGAACAACACAATATATAACTACTCCATTACCAAAGGTTTCAGGACGCTAGACAATATTAATATACGTCTAGATCATTCATCAGACAGAGATGTTATGGATAACATCTCTGTCTGATGAACGATCTAGACATATATTGATATTGTCTAGCGTCATGAAACCTTTGGTAATGGAGTAGTTATATATGTGTTGTTCACTTTCTAATTAAATAAATATATATATATATATATATGATGATTTCTCAGGAATGAAACAGTTCTAGTCCTGTAGAAGCTCTTCTATATTAAAACATTTATACTCTGCTATGTATTGAGTACCTTACTTACTGTGGTTACCCTCGGTTCAACCCAAAATAACTTATATATATAAGTGAAGGCGCATGGCTTAGTGGTTAGAGCATTGGCCTTGCAATCGAAAGGTTGTGAGTTCAATTCTCGGACCGGATGATGTGTTGTTTCCTTGAGCAAGACACTTTATTTCACATTGCTCCAGTTCACTCAGCTGTAGAATGAGATGATAGGGACTGGGGTCCCTATAATTCCACTGTAAAGGTGCCACTGTAAAGGTGCCATGGCAAAAAAGCACCCAGCACACACTGTAAATGAGGTTGGTGTTAGGAAGGGTATCCAGCTGTAGAAATCAAGCCCAATCAGTTCCCGTATGAGCAAGACAAGGTCAGCTGACCAGACACTGCCCACAACAGGACAACCCGTCTAACCCATGCTAGCATGGAAGAACAGACGTAAAACGATGATGATGATGATGACGATGATGATGATGATGATGATATATATATATATATATATATATATATATATATATATATATATATATATATATATGATGATTTCTCAGGAATGAAACAGTTCTAGTCCTGGAGAAGCTCTTCTATATTAAAACATTTATACTCTGCTATGTATTGAGTACCTTACTTACTGTGGTTACCCTCGGTTCAACCCAGAATAACTTATATATATATATATGTATGTGTGTGTATTTTATATATATATATATAAATACAAAAGATGTGATGGTCATGGCTGTAACACATTTAATCATATGTCTGATTGTAGTAAACAACAGTAACAATAATGGCTATTGTGAGATTGTGAGTATCCTCTGGAGATGTATTTTGTTATTTTTTATAAATGTCTATCTATGCTGACTGCCAGGTCACTTATGATGTGAGATCATCAAAAATTGAAAATGTTTATATACTGACAATAATTGTTTCTACTTTAGGCACAAGGCCAGCAATTACCCAGTGCATTACTGGTACTTTATTTTATTGACCCCGTAAGGATGAAAGGCAAAGTCAACCTCGGCGGGATTTGAACTCAGATCGTAAAGGGACGTAACTATGCTGGAAAGCATGGCGTCCGACCCTCTACCGATACTGCCAATCCAATACTTTTTCATTCGTTTATAAGTAGATAAATAAATAAATACATAAATATATACTGACAATAATGGATGCCATAAATATTCATAGATACATTTACATTTATATGTATGGTTATCATACAAACCATTTTATTGTAATTATAAACAAACCACTTATTTGTTGTTGGGTGTATTTTAGCAAATGAAGAAATTAGTGACAATCTTGTTTTGTGGCTGAATAGAGTTCTGTTCTGTGTTTGAATATGACAACATTATTCTTTAAATGTTAACCCTTTTCATACCAATTCTACCCCTATTACAGAGGTTTTTCTGTTCATCAGACCTGGTTGGTCTCATGCCCTCCTTTCACCTCCACTCAGGTCCCTACATATATTGTATCTATCCCCTAATCTCTCCAAGGCTATTCCCAATCCTTCTGTCCCAGAATTTTAATCTTCTGGAAGTCTCTTTCTGTAGGATTCCAAGAACAATGTAACTAGCAATGTACAGAATATAATTTAGCATGCCACTATTTCTGGAAATCTGCTATTTCTGACAAGCTACTGTTTCTGGAAATTTATCATTTCTGGCATTCTACTGTCTGGCATTCTACCGTTTCTGGCATTCTACTGTTTCTGACATTCTACCATTTCAGGCATTCTACCATTTCTGAGATTTTACTGTTTTTGGCAGTGTAGCATTTCTGGCAATCCCCCATAAGACATTAGCATGTTGATAATAATGATAATAGTGATGGTGATGGTGATAGTGGTGGTGTTGGTGGTGGTGATGATGGTGGTGGTGTTGGTGACAACAGCGATGATGATGATGATGATGATGATGATGACAATAAATAGTGTGTGTGTGTGTGAGAGAGAGAGAGAGAGAGAGAGCTAGTATTACATATGTACATAACTAGTGTCAGCTGCTGTAATATTATTCCATCCAACTGGTGTAATGGTTAATTATATATACTGCTAGGTTAATCTTACTTTCATGTGACAATCCCAACTTTGTTGACTGTCACAATTAAACAAATGACAAACACTACAAGCAGTTCACTTGAGACACATACACGTACATACATAAGTGTGTGAGTGTGTGTGTGTGTATGTGTGATAGTGTGTATTTCAAGTAAACAACTATGTGTATAAGTACCTTTGTATACACACACACACCCCTCCATCACCAGCATTATCATCATCATCACCACCACCACCACCATCATCATCCTCTTTGTTGTCATCGTCATCATCATCCTTTTACATCCTTTTTAACAAACTAGCATGGGTTGGATAGGTCTTTTCCACTTGTCACGCCCCATCACTAAACATGATAAGCATTAATCTGGCATACACAATTATTAGTTTTTTTTTTTTCAGCTGAATGCCCTTCAGACACCAACTTTACAGTGTTGGCTATAAAAGCATGAAAAAATGGACGTAAAACAGCAATGATGATGTCGATGATGATGGCCCTCAGCCTGCCTGAGCATGCAGTGCAGTGTAGGCACATTAGTGAATGAGAGAGGATCCTGTCTCATCTGAGAAGTCAGTAGCTCAGTTGAGTACTGACTTGGTCTGTGGCAATTTGTCCAACCCTTGCTAGCAGGAAAAATGGACATTAAATAATGATGGTGATGATGATGTACATATATATATATCATCATCACCATTTTATGTCCATTCTTCCACGCTAGCATGGGTTAGACAGGTTGTCCTGTTGTGTGCAGTGTCCGGTCGGCTGACCTTGTCTTGCTCATACGGGAACTGATTTTGGCTTGATTTCTACAGCTGGATGCCCTTCCTAACACCAACCTCATTTACAGTGAGTGCTGGGTGCTTTTTTTCCGTGGCGCCTACACGTCCACTTTACAGTGTGGGCTGGGTGCTTTTTTGCCATGGCACCTCCACGATCACTTTGCAGTGGGAGAGGGTGGGGGCATATTGTCTATATGCTTCAGCTTCGGCTTGTACCTGTGGGAAGTCGGGTCTTCTGTATTACTGTATGACACTAGAGGTCGCGGTCGTGTGTCATCACCTTTGAGAGGTGCAATTTGGTATGGTCGGCCCCTATCACCTCATCCCAGGTCTTCTTGGGTCTCCCCACGCCACGGCTTCCATCGACTTCTAGTACTCTGCACCTTTTTATGCAGCTGTCATCTTTCATACGCATCACATGTCCATACCAACACAACCTCCTCTCCTGCACACCATTTGATACCTCGTATGCTCAGTCTCTCTCTCAATTCGTTTATACTTTGCCGTTCGCGTATATCACTATTACACATCCATCCATCGGAGTATGCAAGCTTCATTTCTTTCTAATCTATGCAAGTCTTCTACAGACAGCGCCCAGGTCTCACTACTATGTAACATTGCTGTTCGTATACACGCATCATACAGTCAGCCTTTCATTTTGAGGGAAAAGCCTTTTGCAGCTAGCAGTGGCAGTAGCTCCCTGAATTTCTTCCATCCCGTTCTTACCCTAGTTATTGTACTTTCCGAACACCCACCTCCGCTGCTAATTCGGTCACCAAGGTATATATGTATATCTATATATATTAAGCTGCATTCCTGTCTGTTTGTTTGTTCGTTTGTTCACGAACTCCTCCTATGGTTTTGGTGATAGACCCCCATAACCATATATATTCTGAAACTACATTGCCCAGGGTACTTGGATAAGTATATTTCATTTTAATCAAAGGGTTCCCCGGGGGCACAAAACTCCTGAAAATATTTTCCCTTCCATTTGTATTAAATTTAAACCATAGGTAAATGACAAGATATGATGCCTATTCACAAAATTTCAACAAATTTCAATAACATTAAGACACCCTAATGGGGGTTAAACCCCCTATTAGGGTTCCCTGGGGGCACAAACACCTGCTGAAAATTTTTTCCTTTCGATTTATATGAAATTTAAACCATAGGTAAATGACAAGATATGATGCCTATTCACAAAAGTTTGGAATTGATAATTTGAAAAAAATTATTTACAAGAAACAAAATAATAATAAAATTTAATAATGTAATTTTCATTTGATATATTACAAAAAATAATGTTTTCCAATTTTTCATGCATTACATTTTACATTGAGTACTATTGAAATGCAGATTTTTTCTCCATAAATTATATCACTACTGATTTAAAATCAATCATCATTTTCTTACCAAACAAATGTGTGAAACGCAGCAAGGCTAGTGTATATATATATGAGCACCTTGTCCACCCTGTAAGGTGGTAGTGCTGGTGCCATGACAAAAAGCACCCAGTCCACCCTATAATGTGGTAGTGTTGGCATCATGATAAAATGCTCTCAATACACACTGTAAAGTGGTCAGTGTTAGGAAAGGTATCCAAACATAGAAGCCATACATCCGGTACAATGTTGTAAAGCAGTTGGCCTTAGGAAAGGGATTCAACCATAGAAACTAAGCATATGAGCATGACCTAGCTATTTTCTCTATAAACAAAAGATAGTTGTAAAGATTTCTCTCTTAACGCTTGACTGGCTGAGCATCCACAGGTCAGACTGTCCTCTTACTGCCTCTCCTTTGTTCTTCAGGCCAGTTCACGTTAAAATGACAATGATGATGATACATATGCATACATATATATATATCATCATCACTGTTTAACATCCATTTTGCCACGTTAGCATGGGTTAGACAATAAATATACATACCATCATCATCATCGTTTAATGACTATCTTCCACGCTAGCATTGGTTAGATTAGAATTGTCCCACTCACTAGAGGCAAGATTGGTCGGATGACCGTGTCTCGCTCGTATAGGACTGTCTAGTAGATGTTCTACGGCTGGATGCCCTTCCTAACACTAACCACATTTACAGTGTGGACTGGGAGGTTTTTACCATGTTACCTACACGGCCACATTACAGTGTGGACTGTGTGGTTTTTTGTGTGACATCTACATGAGCTCATTAGTTTAGACTGGATGTTGTGGTACCAATATAACTTTACAGAGAAAGGATGGTGTTGGTGGGGGTGGGATGATGGAGTAGGGGTAGTAGGTTGGGGTGTATATTTGGTTAAGAGGTGCCTACTGACTGTAGGTTTCGCTTTGTACATAGGCAAGGCAGGTTTTCTGTATTACTGCATGGCGCCAAAGATCTCGGTCCAGTGACATTGTCTTAGAGAGGTGCAAGTGTGTAAGGTTGGAATTTATCAAATCGTCCCAGGTTTTTCTGGGTCTACCTACTCCGTAACTTCCATCAATTTTGATCGCCCTGCACTTTTTTATACAGCTGTCGTCTTTCATGCGCATCACGTGACCATACCAACGTAGTCTTCTCTCGAGTAAACAACATCTGATTCCTCTTATTCCTAATTTCTCACTTAGTTCATTTATGTTTTGCCGTTCGCGAATATTACTATTACACATCCAACGGAGCATGCATGCTTCATTCTTTTCCAGTCTGCGCAGGTCCTCTGCACACAATGCCCATGTCTCACTGCCATGTAACATTGCTGTTCGTATGCAGGCATCATACAATCTGCCTTTCATTTTTAGAGAGAAACCTTTTGTGGCCAATAGTGGTATAAGCTCTCTGAACTTCTTCCATCCCGTTCTGACTCTGGCTACTGTACTTTCAGATATATAAATATTTTTATATATCTATACACACACACATACAAATAATACATGTTTATATAAATTTGATATATTGAACATGTATTTTAGTTTTCTTGTTTGAGAATAAAAATATGAGAGACTAAGTGACGGTCAAAGATTTTTCAGGAAAAGTGGAACAACAATTGTGATTGAGTTAGAAGTTGACTTACAGGTTAGAATGGTGTCTGGGACAATTTTACTGATACATTACATCATATACACATAGACACATACATGGACATACATTACATCATAAACACACAGACACACACACACACACACATATATATATATATATATACATATATATATGTGTGAGGGGAGGTCTGTGTGTGTGTGTAGTAGTGTATGTAAAACTAACTTATCAGTAAAACTGTCACAGACATTGTATGTATGTATGTGTGTGTGTGTATATATATATATATATATATATATACACACACACACACACATGTATATATGCTAATAAGGTAGGATGGGGTATGTATATTGATATATAGGGAGAGGAGTATGTCTGGTATATTGATATATGGGAAGGGCATGTCTGGTATGTTGATATATAGTGGGTATGCCTGGCATATTGATATTTAGGTGGGGGAAATTTGTCAGACCTAGGGATGTAAAAGGGTACATCTCCAACAAAAGAGATCTTAATATCAAGTTATTACTTATGACAAGAAGTCATGTTTAAATTTGGTGGTGGTGGTGGTGGTGGTGGTGGTGGTGGTGTTACACATGTTAGCATTAACTTAACTATTCATTTTAAATGCAGAAAACATCCATGGGTGATTCTCATACTTACAAGGTTCTGTACAACTGTTGTATACCTTACTTCACTGTAGTATTCATGAACCAGAATGTTTGGTGAACCTCCAACAGGCCGTGACAATCCCTTCAATTGAAAAACAGGAAAATTATGAAAATCTGCATTAAATCTTACATCTCAATGTCTTCTACTTCGACATCACTGGAGTAGCGATGTTGAGTTGTACCATAGTTGAATCTACAATAGTTAGAAATGTCAGTACTTGTCTTTTGTCTATCTACAAAGACAGAGTAGCAGAAAGAGATTTGTCTAACCATTTTTCATTATTGATAATACTGTTGACACTGTTGGACAGTTAATATTATGTATGCCATTGAAATTAAGTGGGGAGAAGAGATAACACATTCATCACAGATTATTAATGATAAACGTAGGAAAATTAACAGAGAGGACAAGACAACAAATGAAAACAAGGCAAACTGAAAAGCAATTTTTTAAGGGGAACCTTAAAAAATTATTTAAAAAAAAAAAATAATACAAACGAAAGACACAGAATTCCATAGTCATCGGCCATTGAGATAGACTTTGGCAGTTTCAACCCCCTACCAATGGTACTGCTGGTCCAGCTGGGGTCACAACCTATGACACAAGAACTTCACAATATAATTCTTACTGATGCAGACTATCATCAGGTTTTTCAGACTATGTTTCCTTTGCTTTCTCAAAAATGATAAGAGTGTAATTTGAAAGAAATTTCAGCGCTGTTTTTTGCACATATAGTGACCTCATAGAGGCTCCCTTATTAGCTTGTGTCATTTAACACATTAAAAGTGTCCCATATTAACTTGTGTCATTTAGTATATGAAGAGGATCTCTCATTAGCTTGTGTCATTTAACAAATGAAGAAGCTCCCTCGTTAGCTTGTGCCATTAAACACACAAAGAGAAATATGGTGTGAAAATAATCCTTACCTTGTTAATAACAGATTGACATATAGCTTTTTCGAGATCAACTCCACCGATTTCAACATCTAAAACATCAAGAATAGCTTCTGGACATTCTTCAAGAAACACATTCAGTTCAAACTGGAAAGCCTAAAGCCAGAAATAAAACAAGGGAAATATATATTTTTTTTAAATTTCATATCTTAATGACATTAAATTTATAAGAAGTAAAGAAACAGGTAAAGAGGATTGACAGCTTTGATAACAGAGCTCTGAAGACCATCAAGAACATCAGATAGTACCACCATGTTCCCAACAAAGAGCTCCATACCCTCCCGCTTCAGGCGCTGGTACGGACATGTTCTCTGACTCCTGCCAGATCATCCTACCAAGGCCTTACTCTTGTTCGATGCAGCAGCTGTGGATTTGAAGAGGCCCCACACTAGATGGCTGGATGTGATTAAGGAAGATCTCCAGAGGCTCAATGTCATCTTGGAGGATGCAGAGGGGCTGGCACAGAACCACCAGTGATGGAGGGCACTGGTGGACTTGGTCAGCATTAGGCACAATGATGTCACTGGGATCACTGACATGGGATGACCCCAGTCCCATCGAGCAAGAGCAAAAAGAAGACATTTTAAGGCATCAGAGAAGCTGCAGCAGATGAAAGAAAGCCAGAGTCAACTGAAATCTGTGCTTCACTGAAAAGAACTAATAATATTGAAACATATCCAGAACTGCCTCCCATATTTCCTGAAATGATTGAATTAATATTATTTATTGAGTTAACATAATCTTTTCTCAACCACATAAATATTTCTTATCAGATTTTCAATGTAATTGTATACATCCCAGTTTTTAGAATAATTACACTGTATGGTGTGGGAAGGAGACTAAAAAGGTTGGCATGGAGAAGGGAATCTGGTCCTTAAAACACTGCTTCAGAAACTCCTGTAAAAGCCCATTCCTACAGATATAAAATTGATGATGATTATAGTGAATATGTTAACACTAATTTAATTAAATTGCATCAAGTTAGATGCCTGTGCTTCTTAATTCAATCTAGCCAGGGTCAGCTTTACTTTTCCTAGGTACCAGTAATAAAATTGTGGGGAAACGATGTAGTTAATTACTGTTAGTGAAGTTCTTTTGTCGGAACCTACACAAGGAAGCCATGACCTATATCAAGCAGATTTGTGATGGTAGTGATGATGATAAGGATGATGGTGATAATGATTATGAGGATTATGATGATAATGATGGTGGTGATGATGACAATGATGATGATAATGGTGATGGTGATGATGATGGTGGGGATGATGATTATGATGATGATGATGATGATGATGATGATGGTGGTGGTGGTGGTGGTGGTTATGGTGATTTGTTCTATTTTTTTTAAATTAATACAAACATGAGAACCTTCAGAATTAATTAACTTTCAATAATCATTGAATAAAACAATATAAAACAAATTTTTTGAAAATACTATTTTTAGAACAAAAAAAAAATACTATTTAAAAAACCAAAACAGTTTTCTTATTTTACTAAGTAAACATTGATAGAGATTAGTAAGTGTTAATAAAGAGAATATAATTCTTAAGTTCAGTAGTTTCTGAGTTGGCTGAGCAGCCACTCAAGCAAGCAAATAAACTATATGAAAACAATAAAAAGAGGCTCTAATGTCTTGATTACACTTATTATATTAAAGTGAAGGCGCATGGCTTAGAGGTTAGAGAGTTGGATTCGCAATCGTGAGGTTGTGAGTACAATTCTCAGATCAGTCGACGCGCTGTGTCCTTAAGCAAGACACTTTATTTAATGTTGCTCTTTCTGCTAGGAGTTGCGACCAGTAGATAGCATCAGCAATGGAAAGACCAATGTTTCCTTAGGCCGATCTGACGAGGTCCACCCCAATCAGAGTGAGAGATTATATTAACCCTTTCATGACCTCATTTCTAATGAAATACACTTTCCTTTAATTGAAGTATTTTGAGGGCTTTACTAAAAGTATTAATTATTTCATTATTAAGATTGAAGGGTCTTTGGAGCAATGTTACTTGATAGAATGTGTAACTCGGAGATCAGAGAGACACTCCAGGTAGAGGCACTACTTCTCCAAATTGAGAGACCACAGCTCCGATACTATGGGCATGTGGTTAGAATATCTCAGGAAAGAACTGCTAGACAGATTTTACAGGCAAAACCAACTGGCAGGAGACTCAGAGGTAGATCCCAAGCAATATGGTTGGATAATATCCATGAGCTTGGCTAGTCTCGCTTGGGGATCCAGCCGGACCAGGTGAAGATGGTTGCTTCTCACAGGACCCGCTGGAAGGAGTGTTTGAGGACTCTGCCGCCATGACCCTCTCAGAAATAAATGGGCGAAGAAGAAGAAGACTAAGATAGTAACTTGATATAAGGTTCTTATATAAAATTATGTTGGATGATTTAAATTTAAATTGGAAACCTTTAAAATGAGTAGTTTTATTTCATAGAACCAGAGCCAGTTTTAGCTGGAATGGTAACTAAAGGGTTAAAGGATGCTGTACAGAGAAAGACCCATCTAACCCATGCAAGTGTGGAAAAATGATGATGATGATGGTCATTGCAGGTATCTAGAAATGGATAGAAACATACTTGGTCAAGAATTAAAGCTCGGTTCAAACCCATACTGTCAAGTGTGATCCATAAATCTTCTGCATCACCATTGTTGTCTTCAGCTTCCATTTCATGTAAATTAAGGAAACCTAGTTGTGTCAGTTCACCATCCGCCAAATCAAACTTTTCTGTACAAACAAGAGAGAAAGCCATGTTATAGAATTGCAATATTTACAGACTGTTACCCCCATCATTACAGGTACATCTACCCCACATTAGAGGAAAGACACTGTTCAATATTTACATCTACTCCATATTACAGGTAATACATTGTTTAATATTTATATCAACTCTATATTACAGGTAACACACTGTTTAATATTTACATCTACCTTATATTGCAGGTAATACACTGTTCAATATTTACATCTACTCTATATTACAGGTAACACACACACACACACACATATATGTGTGATGTGTTGTTTCCTTGAGCAAGACACTTTATTTCACATTGCTCCAGTTTACTCAGCTGTAGAAATGAGATGATAGGACTGGAGTCCCTATCATTCCACTGCAAAGTGGTCGTGGAGGTGCCACGGTAAAAAAAAGCACCCAGCACTCACTGTAAAGTGGACGTGGAGGCGCCACAGAAAAAAAGCACCCAGCACTCACTGTAAAGTGGACGTGGAGGTGCCACAGAAAAAAAGCACCCAGCACTCACTGTAAATGAGGTTGGTGTTAGGAAGGGCATCCAGCTGTAGAAATCAAGCCAGAATCAGTTCCTGTCCAACCCTTGCAAGCAGGGAAAAGTGGACGTAAAATGATGATGATATGTGCGTTAGGAAGGGCATCCTGCCATAGAAACCATGACAAAAACTGAATATATGAGCAAGACATGGTCACCTGACTGGTTTAGCCTCAGAATGTGACATCCTGTCTAACCTATGCAAGCATGAAAAAAACACAATAAATGATGGTAATGATGATGATGATGATTCACACACACACACACATATATATATCATATAGCATAAACAAAGTTTCATACACTTAACATGTATGTGCTATCATTGGTTTTGGGGTCCAGTTATGGCCACCACTGTATATTGGAGGAGGCTTTTCCAAACTGGCCCCTCATGGGGCACCAGGAAAATAAGCTTTCTTGCAATAGATTGAGAATTGTTTCCTTGGTCTTTCATCTAAGAATATTCTGCATATACATACATACATATATATATAAATATATGGAGGCACATGGCTTAGTGGTTAGAGCATTGGCCTTGCAATCGAAAGATTGTGAGTTCAATTCTCAGACCGGGTGATGTGTTGTTTCCTTGAGCAAGACACTTTATTTCACATTGCTCCAGTTTACTCAGCTGTAGAAAGGAGATGATAGGGACTGGGGTCCATATCATTCCACTGCAAAGTGGTCGTGGAGGTGCCACGGCAAAAAAGTACCCAGCACTCACTGTAAATGAGGTTGGTGTTAGGAAGGGCATCCAGCTGTAGAAATCAAGCCAGAATCAGTTCCCGTCCCACCCTTGCAAGCAGGGAAAAAGCGGACGTAAAATGAAATGAAATGATGATACACACATACATACATATATATATATATACATACATACATATATATATATATATACTTACGTACTGCGACATAAAGTTTCACTTAACGCAAGTATATAAAGATGTAGATGTTAACATATACAAACATACAGACCCGCCCCGTCCCTGCTTAAATCCCCCAAACCACCTCCATACCACTCATCACCAACCTTAACCACCACCACCACTTCTTCATCAGTGAAATGCATAGAAATACACAGACATACATACGTTCATACATATATACATACGCAAAACACAACATTTGTATAAAGATAAACCAAGTTGTACATGAACACACACATAAAACAAGATACAAGTAGCATACACATGCTGAGCTAGACACATATACATACACATTCCCACACTCACATGAATCTAGATATGTGTGGGTACTTACACACATACAAATACATACACATACACACACATTCTTGTTTTCTTTCATCTTGAAGTAGATGTAGATAAAATACATGTAAAAGAAACGATTTCGTATTTGCTTATGGTGATTTTGGTTAAGTTGTTAAACTAGAAAATTCGGTTGAATTTAGATGGAATAGAAAACACTGCAGAGTTACAGAACATGTTTAGCTTGGAAATAACAAAAACATTACAGACTCGCATGTGTTTAGATTAGATGAGAAAACAGAGCAGGTTTACACAAGTTAAGAGTAAAAAATAATGCAGGATTACAGGTGTTTAGATTGGAGGAAGAAATAGTGCAGGTTTACATGTGTTTAAAAGAAGAAATAGTGTAGGTTTACATGTGTTTAGAGGAAGAAATAGTGAAGGTTTACATGTGTTTAGAGGAAGAAATAGTGTAGGTTTACATGTGTTTAGAGGAAGAAATAGTGAAGGTTTACATGTGTTTAGAGGAAGAAATAGTGCAGGTTTACATGTGTTTAAAAGAAGAAATAGTGAAGGTATATATATGTGTTTAGAGGAAGAAATAGTGCAGGTATACATGTGTTTAGAGGAAGAAACAGTGCAGGTTTACATATTTATAGAGTTGAGCATAGTGGAGGATGGCATGTGTTTATTTAAAGGCAGTGAATTAGCAGAAGTGTTAGAAGAGTGGACAAAATGCTTTGAAGTATTTGTTGTGGCTCTTTGCATTTTGAGTTCAAATCCCTACAAAGCCTACTCAGGTGGTAGACTTAATCCATTGCCCAGTTTAACAACACTACCCGACTCTTTGGTCAAGTAGTGTTAGAAGCTATTGCGTTATGTCTCTGGTTTGAGGATACCTTCCCCCTCTCCTACCTGTCTCAGAGGTCCCAAAATTGATTGTGGGAACTGCCCTTACCCACCACTCACGTCCCAGAGCTTCAGAAATGCATCATGGGAACTACCTCCCCACCTCCTGACCAACTAATAAAAAAAAAACGTTTTCAACCTCGGTTGTTATCATTGAGTTTCTTGAGGAGGGATTGAGTTCTTCATAAGATATCAGTTGCTTTGATTTAGCAGCGTTTCTTGTGTGTGTGTGTGTGTGTGTGTGTGTGTGTGTGTGTGTGTGTGTGTGTGTGCGTGTGTGGGTCTATACATTTGGCATACTTTCTGTCCCATCATAGGTTAATGAGGGATCTTTAAGTGTGTCTATCACAAGCAACTTTCTTAGTGATGTTGCCAATATAAAATGCATTTTAAAATTGTTAATATTAGGAAGGGCATCCAGCTGTAGAAATTATTTTAAGAGTTGAGAAGATCCTCCAGCTACCACACAACAATCTCTCTAGTGTTGGTGCTCCCAGAACACCCTGTATAGTGGTTGGTAATAGATATAACATGATAGAAACCATGTCAAAAAGTGCTGAGATGACCGTTCAGTTATGTCAAGGGCACAACAACCACTCTTGTGTTGGTGATTTACATGATAGATGCACTCAGTGCATTTTCTAAAGTGGTTGGTGATAGGAAGGGCATACAGCCATAGAAAACTTGTTAAACAACTTCATCCAATGCTCTCTTCGGTCTCCTTTCTCCACAAGTGCCATTGACTTCAAGCACTCAGCACATTTTTTAAAATACAATTATCCATCTACTTATGCATCACCTGTCCAAACCAGTGCAATCCTCTCTCTTGCACACTATATCCAATTCCTCTTATATCCAGCCTCTGTAATGATTTCTTCCCAATCATTACAGATCTCCTGCATTCATGGCCCCTGTCTTACTACCAAGCAGTATAGAATTTCAAACACAAGCAGTCATTTAAATTTTTTTTAGTAAACTCAAGCCTTTGAGTCATCCTTTTTCCATTCATAACTTCACTAACTTAACAATTCTCCAATCTTCTAAAATATGACACAACCATACTGCATCACTGACAAAATATTATCAAATCTAACCTTCAACAATCTGCCATTCCTGGGCAGTCAACTGTTCTCCACTTGTACAATAATGGAAGAAACTGAGTTCTTTGCGGTTAAGTTTTCCATTTCTGTCAAGGTCACATAAATCGAATATTTTTTCCAGAGACTTCCTAAAGACAAAAGAATAAACAAATATCATGATTGTTTTAGCAAAACCTTCCATTTATTCTTTAAAACAGTTATTATTTAATGCATGTTAAATATACCACAAACTTGTTAGAGTTGAACATGATCTTGTTGTTCACTAGAGACAAATGTGTATATACATATACAGATGCATACATGCATGCACATACACACACACATGCATACACACAAACACATATTCATATATATATATATATATATATGAGATCGAGATCGTGTAGGTGTCACGACAAAAAAACACAGTCCACGCTGCAATGTGGGCGTGTAGGTAACACGGTAAAAAGTTCCCAGTTCCACACTGTAAATGTGGTTGGTGTTAGGAAGGGCATCCAACCGTAGAAAACCTGCCAGATAGTCCTATATGAGCGAGACACGGTCACGCGACCAACCTTGCCTCAAGTGGGACAACTCCCGTCTAACCCATGCTAGCGTGGAAGATGGACGTTAAACAATGATGATGATGATGATGATCGCTGGGTGAAGAAGTGCCAAGATATCCCAGTGGAAGGAAGACGCAGTAGAAGAAGACCACGAAAAACAAGGGCGGAGGTGGTGAGAGCTGACCTCAGATTGCTGAAGCTCACAGAGGAGATGACGAGGGGCCGTGATGAATGGAGAGATGCTGTGCTGAAGAGGAACCATCCCAAGCAAGGAAAAGTGAATGTAAAATGATGATGATGATGATGATGATGATGATGCTGGTGGTGATGATGATATATTGATATATATCATCATCATTTTACGTCCGCTTTTCCCTGCTTATATATATATATATATATATATATACTACTCCAAACCCATGCAAGCGTGGAACATGGACGTTAAACGTTGATGATGATGATACAACATACAGAAAATAGAACTACTAGGTAAAACCATACATATATTATATAGAGTAGCCCAGGACTTATATATACAGCTTAGCTTGGTTTGGCTCAACTCAACTCTGTCCAGCTAGGCTTGGTTTGGCTTAGCTTAGCTAAATCAGATCTAGTGTCGGATCAGCTAGCGGATAATATCTGGTGTTGGATCAGATCTGGTGTTGGATCAGATCTGGTGTTGGAGCATATCTGGTGTTGGAGCATATCTGGTGTTGGATCAGATCTGGTGTTGGATCAGATCTGGTGTTGGAGCATATCTGGTGTTGGATCAGATCTGGTGTCGGATCAGATCTGGTGTTGGATCAGATCTGGTGTTGGATCAGAATTGGTCTCGGATCAGATCTGCTATCAGATCAGGTCTGGTGTTGGCTCAGATCTGGTGTTGGATCAGATCTGGTGTCGGATCAGATCTGGTGATGGATCAGATCTGGTGTTGGATCAGATCTGGTGTTGGATCAGATCTGGTGTCGGATCAGATATGGTGTTGGATCAGAATTGGTCTCGGATCAGATCTGCTATCAGATCAGGTCTGGTGTTGGATCAGATCTGGTGTTGGATCAGATCTGGTGTCGGATCAGATCTGGTGTCGGATCAGATCTGCAATCAGATCAGATCTGGTGTTGGATCAGATCTGGTACCAGATCAGATCAGATTGGATGAATTCTGTCTAGCTCTTTATATTTTCTAGCTGAGTGGATTATGAGCATTGTGAAAGTAGTGCCTTGCTCAAGTCTTGTTCCAGGAATTGAACTCACAACCTCAGTCACGAGTCTACTACTCTTACAACTGAGATTTAAGGGAATTGTCATCACGATTTCTCAGGAAAGTGAACTCTGGTTAACCAACCTACACACAGATACACCTTCTCCCAATACACACCACCTGCTCTCAATACACACACACACCTGATACGTACTGCACACATATTTCATAGAGTACCCCAGAAAACATACAGAAAATAGCACTACTAGGTACTGCACACATTATATAGAGTACCCCAGGATTTACAAATATATATATACTGTAAAGTAGTCATGTAGGTGTCATGGCAAAAAGCACCCAGTCCACCCTGTAAAGTGGTCATGTAGGCGTCACGACAAAAAGCACCCAGTACTCACTGTAAATGAGGATGGCGCTAGGAATGGCATCCAGCTGTAGAAACTAAGTCAAAATTGATTCTGTATGAGCAAGACATGGTCACCTGACCTGGCATTGCTCACAACAGGACAACTCATCTAACCCATGCCAGTGTCGAAACATGGACGTTAAACGGGGATGATATATATATCCAGCTTAGTAGCACCATGTTTATTCCTATTTCAGGTAAATAGGATTATATTTCTAAAACAAATATCTCATTCAATTGAATATATGGTCAACTATATACATGACTAGATTTCTTCTGTACATTGAAAAGCCAATCAAATGAAACCATGAGTTAGAAACATAATGCACCTTACTCTGCCTATAAATAAACATTTAATATTTCTAATACAATTTTTTTCTTTAGCACTTTTTATATTTTTCAATCATAAATATATATCATCATCATCATCGTTTAACGTCCATCTTCCACGCTTGCATGGGTTTGATATATATATATATATGTGTGTGTGTGTGTGTGTGTAGATCCCAAATAAGATAGAGGGTAACCACAGTTAAAAAGGTACTGGTGAATTGGCAGTGTCGGTAGAGGGTCGGACGCCATGCTTTCCAGCATAGTTACGTCCCTTTACGGTCCGAGTTCAAATCCTGTCGAGGTTAACTTTGCCTTTCATCCTTATGGGGTCGATAAAATAAAGTACCAGTAATGCACTGGGTAATTGCTGCTCTTGTGCCAAAAGTAGAAACAATTATTTAATATAGAAATAGCTTCTGCAGGACTAGAATTGTTTCATGCTGCATTCCTGATGATTTCATACGAATGAAACAGTTTTAGGCCTCTAGAAGCCATTTCTGTATTAAATAATTGTTTCTACTTTTGGCACAAGGCCAGCAATTACTCAGTTCATTACTGGTACTGTATTTTATCGACCTGGTAAGGATGAAAGGCAAAGTTAACCTCGACGGGGTTTGAACTCAGACTGTAAAGGGACGTAACTATGCTGGAAAGCATGGCGTCTGACCCTCTACCGATACTGCCAATTCACCTTCTGCATTAAATAATTGTTTCTACTTTAGGCACAAGGCCAGCAATTACCCAGTGCATTACTGGTACTTTATTTTATCGACCCCGTAAGGATGAAAGGCAAAGTCAACCTCGGCGGGATTTGAACTCAGACCGTAAAGGGACGTAACTATGCTAGAAAGCATGGCGTCCGACTCTCTACCAATACTGCCAATTTAAATAATGATGTATAATATATATTTTATATTTTAGAATATTTAACATAGATAAAAAATATTTATATATAAAAACAATTATGATCAAATCACTCTTGAGCACTACTGGCAACATGTAATCAGTATAATTTGTCACATGGTTGGGTTGTTGGCACCTAAACTGTCAATTCTACCAAGTTTGCTTGGTGAAGAGGATGATTTTGGACACCTTGTGGGATGCAAAACAAAACCTGTCAAATGGCAGAGGAACTAGGAGAGTCAACAGCGATCCAATATGGGTAGACAGAGCTCATTAGCCTTGGTTGGCAGTCTGTCTTAGAGAAGGATCATTCTGATTTCAAAATCCTGAGTAGACTGAACTCCTAAGTCACTTTGGTGGCAACCTTTCAAGTGACCAATAGCTTTATCTTTATAATGAAGGCTGGTAGCCAGCTTCCAAGTAATGGTGCCTGAGGTTTCAGAACTCACTGACGTCACTCTTTTCCCAAAGGGCGTCATGGACATATAGACTATCCATGATCTTTAATGGGAAGAGACCAAACCAGACTATATAAAGAATAAATTTAGTTCTGTTTATTCAGTAAATATGGCATGACAACCTCTCCTGAGCACTTGATGGAATATGAGACCGTACATAAGTGAAACACAGATCCTTGGCTTGCTTGGGAGATCAGTGGCTCCGCTTCAGTACGGACTTGGTCTATTTAGACCCATCCAACACTTGCTAGCAGGGAAAGCAGACGTTAACATGACAATGACAATGATGTTGATGATACCATGTATGTTTGTGTGTATGTGGAATGTAGATCAACCAAACAGACTAGAGAACTTACTTGAAGTCTTTAGTCAGAGTTACCTCCCCTGATGTAGATCTTTTGATAAGAGGAATGTTTTCTTCAGGCTGTGAACTTCGAGGACGAAATCTGCAGCCAGTTGTGAAAGGTATAAGAATGTAATTCCCAGCAGATAAATCACAACGAATACAAAATTTCTGAAATTAAAATAATAAGTAGATCAGAAACGATAACATGAGCAATATTGATCTATTTATCTATCAATTATCATCATCACCACTCTACCCACAATCATAACCACTAACACCAACACCACTAGTATGATGATGATAAACGTCTGTTTCTCCATGATGGCATGGGTTTGTTGGTCCATTCACACTCTTCCTGGGAAGAAGAGAGAAATTTTTCCAACAGCTATATATACATATTCCACCAACAGCTATATACACATATCCCACCAACAGCTATATACACATATCCCAAAGGAGGGCATAGGCCTAGTTAAGCCTCTACTTTATATGTGTAGATGGAAGAACATAGGCCTAGTTAAAACAATATATAAATGTGTAGATGCAATGGCATAGGTGTAATTAAGACTCTACTCTATATAAATGTGGAAATGGAGAAGGGCATAGGCCTAATTATGATACTACTCTACATAAGTATGAAGTATTTTTCTGCGATATACGTATGACCATGTCAACACTGCTACTTGGAGTCGTTTACCGTTCCCCAAATTACCCTCAGGACACTCAACTTTATGATATCCTCAGAACTACTGCCAGGAAAACAGCCACTTATGTTTTTATTGCAGGGGGCTTCAATCACCCTGAGATTGACTGGGAAACCTTTTGTTGGCCGCAAAGTGCAAATGATTTCCTTGAGCTAGTGCTGGACTTGAACTGGTCCCAATTAGTCACCTCCCCAACAAGCGGTGACAACACTTTGGATCTACTCTTCACTACTACTCCTGAAACAGTTATTAGTGTTACTACTGAGGAACCTTTAGGTGACTCTGATCATGCTATGATCATTGCCAATCTGTCCCTCATGGGCAGTAACAAAAACCACAACCATCTCCAAACTGCTCACTTTGACTGGAACTGTTACTGCACTGGCTTGAGTTTTATGACTCTGGAGATGTCAAAACTCTACTCCAGAACATCCTGAACTCAATATGGACAGCATGTGCAGCATCAGTGCCACGTAACAAGAAAAAACATCCCAAAAGTCCAATTTGGAAGACTGCAGCAGTTCGTCTTGCCAGGAAAGAACGTTGTAATGCTGAACGTGAGTACAAACTGCATAAATCAGATATCAATAGGAAAAAGCAAAATAAATCATCCAACCATCTCAAGCAGGTGAAAAAAAAGGCAGTGCTTGAATTTGAGCAGCGCATTGCAAAAAAAACAACCCTGACAGTAAGGTGTTCTGGTAATATGTTCACTCACAGCAGAGGCCTCACTCTGCAGTTGGTCCTCTTCGCAATCCCCACACAAGCCAGGTTACTGACGACCCCAAGGAATGCGCAGAACTCATTGCTGAATGCTATGCAGGCATTTTCACTGTTGAAGATCAGAGTGTACCATCTCCACCACCTCTGACATCAGGTTCTATTACAACTATGGAATTAACACCTAAAATGTTGCAACGTCGCCTTAAAAATAAACGCAACCATGCCTCTCCTGGTCTTGATGGTGTACGTACCTGCTTCCTTCTGCACCAGCTATAAACTGCCAGTGTCATTCCTCTGTTCAAAAAGAGTGACCGCACATCACCTGTGAACTGTTGTCCAGTCAGTCTTACTAGCTGCATTGCCAAACTGATGGAATCCTGTGTCAGAGAAACACTTTGGAACTTCTGGAACTCTCACAGTCTTATCCAGCCCTCGCAATTTAGATTTATCCCTAACTCCAGCTGCTGTGATCAACTTATCGAGTTTCTTTAAGACATCACTGATCACTGATGATGGCTCATGAGTGGATGTTGTTTACTTTGACTTTGCTAAAGCTTTCAATTCTGTGCCACACAAAAGACTTATGGCAAAACTCTCTTGAAGAGAGGTAGTCACAGTTCTAGGACAGCATTCCTCACCATATGAGATGTCATCTGGTGTAACACAGAGATCTGTTCTTGGCCCCCTTTTGTTTGTGGCATATATTAATGACATAGATGCCAACTTAAGGAATGCCATAGTACTGAAATATGCAGATGACATCAAGCTGTTCCTTGAGTTAAAAAGGACAGATCCTGAACACTATAGATCTTGCCTGCAATCTGACCTGGACACAATGCAACAATGGATCTCAGATTGGCAACTGAAGCTAGCTGTGGACAAGTGTACCACCATGCATTTTGGGAGTAAAAACCCAGCGTCCACATACACCCTCCACAACACTAATATCAAGAAGTCTTCTTGTGAACGTGACCTGGGCATTACTATCAGCAGCGATTTGTGTTGGATGAAGCATGTCTCTAAAATTATCAAGAAGGCCATGGGTGTCTTAGCATCACTCAGCAAGACCTTTGTCAGCCACTCTCCAGCTATCTATTTAAAGCTGTATACAGCTATGGTGCGACTACACTTAGAATTTGCATCACCAGTCTGGAACCCCTATCTTGCTCAGAACATTGACCTCCTGGAAACTGTTCAGAGACATGTAACCAAGCGAATACCCTCCATCAAGCATCTACCATACTCTGAACGCCTTACTTCCCTGGGCATGGATACATTGAAGCTCCGACGTCTAGCAACTGACTTGGTAAACACCCACAAAATTGTTAACCATGTTGCCAACAACAACCCTGAGTACCTTTTTGATTTCCATGTGTCTAACACATGTGAGCATGCCAACAAAGTCAGAAAAACAGCACAGTTCCCATGACTTTCAGAAACATTTTTTCATGCCCAGAGTTGCTGAAGTATAGAACAAACTACCTGCATCAGTTGTTAGCTGTTGAGAGACTGCATCCTTTAAAAACTCCATGCTTCCTGAGATTCGCCAACACTACACCTAATATTCCCCCTCCATACACACGCACACATGTATATCATGACTCATACACTATTCACTTCCCTGACATTTGTATATTATTCTATGTACTATACATGCACCTTTGATGAGTTTTAGTTCACCTGAGCACTGTACACAATAATTTCATTATTATTATAAATATTATAAAGCCGGTGGATTGGCAGTATCGGTACAGGGTCGGATGCCATGCTTTGACGCATAGAGTTACGACCCTTGTCATTCTGAGTTCAAATCCCACCGAGTTTAACTTTCATCCTTACAGGGTCGATAAAATAAAGTACCAGTAATCATCATCATCATCATCATCTCCGTTTAACGTCCATTTTCCACGCTAGCATGGGTTAGACGAGAGTTGTCCCACTTGAGGCAAGGTTGGTTGAGTGACCGTGTCTCGCTCATATAGGACTGTCTGCCAGGTTTTCTACGGCTGGATGCCCTTCCTAACACCAACCACATTTACAGTGTGGAACTGGGAACTTTTTACCGTGTTACCTACACGTCCACATTACAGCGTGGACTGTGTGTTTTTTTGTCGTGACACCTACACGATCTCGATCTCATTATCTCGTGCTGTTGGTGGGAGTGGGAGGATAGGGTAGGGGTAATGGATTGGGGTGTATATTTGGTTAAGAGGTGCCTACTGACTGTAGGTTTCGCTTTGTACATAGGCAAGGCGGGTCTTCTGTATTACTGCGTAGCGCCAAAGATCTCGGTCCAGAGACATTGTCTTAGAGAGATGTAAGTGTGTAAGGTCGGAATTTATCAGATCATCCCAGGTTTTTCTGGGTCTACCTACTCCGAAACTACCATCAATTTTGATTGCCCTGCACTTTTTTTATGCAGCTGTCATCTTTCATGCACATCACATGACCATACCAACGTAGTCTTCTCTCAAGTAAACAGCATCTGATCCCTCTTATTCCTAATCTCTCACTTAGTTCATTTATGCTTTGCCGTTCACGTATATTACTATTACACATCCAACGGAGCATGCATGCTTTGTTCCTTTCCAGTCTACGCAGGTCCTCTGCACGTAATGCCCATGTCTCACTGCCATGTAGCATTGCTGTTCGTTTACAAGCATCATACAATCTGCCTTTCATTTTTAGAGAGAAACCTTTTGTGGCCAACAGCAGTATAAGCTCTCTGAACTTTTTCCATCCCATTCTGACTCTGGCTACTTAACTTTCAGAAGACCCTCCACCACTGCTAATTTCGTCACCCAGGTAATGGAACTGGGTAATTGCTGGCCTTGTGCCAAAAGTAGAAACAATTATTATAAATATGTAGATAGAAGGATATTAGTTAAATTAAGACACTAGTATATATGTGTAGATGGAAGGTCATAGGCTCTATATAAATGTGTAGATGGAGAAGGATACACACCCAGTTAAGATACTATCTATTTAAATGTGTAGATGGAGAAGGATACACACCCAGTTAAGATACTATTCTATATAAATATGTAGATGGAGAAGGATACACACCCAGTTAAGATACTATTCTATATAAATGTGTAGATGAACTTACTCCAGTTTTTGTTTTCATCTCACTGAGTGCAACAAAGTGTTTTGTTCCTCCTGGTTTACATTTAAAAATACACAGCATTGTATCAATTTCAGGGTCTGAAAAAGAACATTAAATCTGAATATAAAACACAGTAGATATAATGTCATTACTAAGATTATTTTGGTATTCCCCACAGTGTTAGTAAACTGCATGGCTTCTGAACCAACAGTTGTTCTCTACATATCTGACTCACCTGCTAGAAATAGCAACCAAACGTAATGACTACAGTGTTAGTAAACTATAGCTTCTGAACTATCATGAGTCCTTACATATCTGATTGACCTACTAGAAATAGCAAACCAGCCTCTCATCTTAAAAAATGAATCTCTTGGTTCTCTCTAGTATACTATCTTGCAATCTGGAATATCTCATGCATCAAGATATTCGCAAACCTCACCTTTTCCCTCCTCTCATTCTAAATAAACCTGATGCTTACCTTTCCTTCTAGCTTCTTACTACTGTCCCTAATACACACCATCTATCAGACTTTTCAAGCCTATCTCTTAGTGTAAGGCCTTATCTACAGTAATGTTCTGTTACCATGTCACTTTCCATATGGCTGGATGATGTCATTATTTGGTATTTAAAGATCATTCTTTCAAGCAACTTACTTGAGACTATCTCTTGTTTTAATGCTTTTATATTTAAATAAAACACTGTTTAAAATTTTCAAATAACTTTGATAGGATAAAGAAAAACTTTCAACAATTTCATAATGATTAAACCTTTAACATTTACATTATTCTACATTTACTATTGTATTTTCACAGTAAAGGCTTTATCTCACATAATATCAAATCTATGAGATTTTGATTTTACTATTTATTATGAGAACAATACCTTAACATCAGTATGAGCAGCTGGTTACAGCTGGTTTGAACAGAAAGTGGTGAGAGAATTCTAGCCGGATATGGCTGGTTTAAATGCTAAAGAGTTAAACAAGTACCAATACAATGAACAAAGAATGAATGATAATGCTACAAAAACTTGCAGTATTTGATGTGAAGATACCTTTCTTTGAGAGATTTTCTGGTCCAAACACTGGAAATATTGTGATCCATACGTTAGTTAAAGTAGACAGACTCAACCTAAATTGGTGACTTGTAATATCCATGTTATCAAAGAAGAAACAACCACAACTCTTCAGATGAGTCCATGTCTGAAAATATTCAGAAGTAATAAACATATTAGATTTATAACGAAACCAGTGACCAGTGCTGTACATATTTCATTTTGGGAATGTAGGGTTGGTATGCTTTAAATATTCTACTTACTAGAACTTTAGTCTTTGTTAAGTTCATACTTTAATTCTGAATTGAGTAGGACAAAATGAAATGCCCTCTTTTGTGATGAATTTAATCTAAAACCATCTCTCTCATTTTTTTAGCTGATATGTGTACGTTTAAGGTTGTGAGTTCAATTCTCAGACCGGGTGATGCGTTCTTTCCTTGAGCAAGACACTTTATTTCACATTGCTCCAGTTTACTCAGCTGTAGAAATGAGATATAGGACTGGGGTCCCTATCATTCCACTGCAAAGTGGTTGTGGAGGTGCCATGACAAAAAAGCACCCAGCCCACACTATAAAGTGGACGTGTAGACGCCACGGAAAAAAAGCACCAAGCACTCACTGTAAATGAGGTTGGTGTTAGGAAGGGCATCCAGCTGTAGAAATCAAGCCAGAATCAGTTCCCATCCCACCCTTGCAAGCAGGGAAAAGCGGACATAAAATGATGATGATGATGATGATGTATGAGTGTCTCAAGTAGCACTTGAGCACTACTGGTAACATGTAACCCAGTACAACCTGTCACATGGTTGGGTCATCAGCGATTATACTGAAAACTCCACCAAACATACTGGATGAGGAGGGTGATTTTTGAAAAACTATCCTAGCTATCACACTTTTGGTGCATCCTCCCCCACTGCTAATTTGATGGCCTATGTTGCGAAAGCTGTCAACAACTTCTATGGAGTCTCCTCGCAGCTGAGGGAATCTATTTCACGTGTACTCTTTATGTTCACTTTTCTGGTGCAGCTGCTGCATGAAAAGACTATCTTTTCCATTAGCCCGCCTGCAATCTCACTACATCTCTTGTGCGACCATAGTTTACATTGAGTGTACCTTATGGAATTTCTGCCCACACCTTTCTTACATATTGAACAAGGCCATTTCCTTGATGTTATAATCTTCCTGTCATCTTTACAACTTATTAGGACTTTTGTGTTTGCTAAATTTACTTTTAGGCTTTTTAACTCTAAATTCTTCGATGCTTAAAATTTTGCTTCTAACTCTTCTATGGATTCAGCTATGAGGACTAGGTCATCAGCATATAGGAGCTCCTATGGAGTGCCAGTTTTAAACTCCTCAGTGATAGGAACATTTTATTACATTGACCCAGTACGTGATTGGTACTTTATTTTATCTAGGATGACATTTTATTACATTGACCCAGTACGTGGTTGGTACTTTATTTTATCTAGGATGAAAGGCAAAGTTGATATTGGCAGGGTTTGAACTCAGAACATAAAAGACCATAAATAAATACTTGCAAATCCTTTTGTTCGACGCTACAACAATTCTGTCAATCCACCCCTCTCACCACCCTTATAATAAATAAATAACAACAATAAATAAAAATGAATAAATCTTACTTTGATCTTTTTGGGTTCTGCGACAGTAAAAGCTTCTACAGCAGCAGATAATGTCTTAGACTTTTTTTCTGATTGAAACAAATCAACAGATTTATCTGAGGTTTATGAATAGAAATGACACATTAGTCAACATTGGAGACTTCTCAATGTAACAAATTTATACTGCATTGTATTAGTTTACACAACATTTTAAGGCCATTCTCCTTGTTAAAGTAAGGGTTAACCTTGTGGGACCCCTTACTATCTTCCATACTTATTATGGGGTTTGTTTTATTTGTTTTGAAATCCATAATTGAATTATCAATGATAAAATGATAAAATGTGAAGAATGATGGTTTGGTAATGAGATGAGCAAGAATTGTATCATCATCATCATTATCATCATTTAACATAAGTTTTCCTTGTTAGCAAAAGCTGGACAGGTTGTTTCAGACCAAGTCAGTACTTAATTGAAGCTACTGACCTCTCGGATGGGCTAGGGGCCATATCTGGAAGATATACATTCCCACACGCTACCCATCTGAGAGGTCACTAGTGTGACCTGTCCAATCCTTGCTAGAAGGGAGAACAAACATCAAATGGTGATGATAATGGTGATCCACATTATACATTTTCTTCAACACATTACTCAACTTCTATCAGTCAACTTCTCTGAAAAAAATAAATGACACTTATCGAAATAGACTATGTATAATATAAGCATGTATGAATACCTAAGCACAAGTGAGCAAAGTAAAAAAGACTGAGTATAAGAGGAATCAGATATAGTGTGCAGGAGAGATGACAGTGCTGGTATGGACATGTGATGTATATAGATAATGAACACTGGGTGAAGAAGTGCTCAGAGATCCTAGTGGAAGGAAGCTGCAGTAAAGGAAAACCAAAGAAAACATGAGAAGAAGCCATAGTGCAACAGATGACAAGACACTGTTTTAGAGAAGATCCATCCAAACCATGCAAACTTGAAAAGTGAATGTCAAATGATATTTGATTATTTTGTGGTATAAAATTATAAAAATGCTCAATACAATTTCAGGCTGATGAGTGTTATATAATATAAGTGATGGGTGATAAACAAAAATTATACATGAAGTCTGTTCACATGTATGGCTGATTAAAGAACTGATGAAATGAAACTGGTTGATGTGTGGAATCTGTGTTTATTAGTAAATCCTGTGTTGTACTCCAGGGTGGTGATGATGGAAGATCAATGTAATAAATATTGATCTGTAATATAGGTACAAGGGAGGTGTGATCAATTATAACAATCATGGAAACATCCTCATCTCCAAAGATGAGTTAAACAATAATAATAATAATTGTTTCTACGTTAGGCACAAAGCCAACAATTATCCCAGTGCATTACTGGTACTTTATTTTATCGACCCCGTAAGGATGAAAGGCAAAATTAACCTTGGCGGGATTTGAACCAGATGGTTTCTGATATAGGCACAAGGCCAGCAATTTGAAGGGGAAGGGAAAGTCGATTAAATCGACCACAATGCATTACTGGTACTTTATTTATCAACCCCATAAGGATGAAAGGCAAAGCTAACCGCAACGGGGTCTAAATTCAGAACGTAAAGGGCCGTAACTCTATGTTGCAAAGCAGGGTGTCTAGGACTCTACCAATACTACTAATCCACTGCCCTCAGTCTGAATTATAATAATAATTGTTTCTACTTTTGGCACAAGGCCAGCAATTACCCAGTGCATTACTGGTACTTTATTTTATCGACCCCGTAAGGATGAAAGGCAAAGTTGACCTCAGCAGGATTTGAACTCAGAATGGAAAGGGCCGTAATTCTATGCATCAAAGCATGGCGTCCGACCCTCTACCGATACTGCCAATCTACCTAATAATGATAATTTATAATAATAATAATAATGATTTATTTATTTATCAATAGTTAATAATAAGTAGATCATTAATAGCTAATAACAAGTTGATCATTAATTAATATGTTAGTTAATAATAATAAGTATATAATGGATGGAGGTACATGGCTTAGTGGTAAGAGCATTGGGCTTGCAATCGAAAGGTTGTGAGTTCAATTCTCAGACCGGGTGATGTGTTGTTTCTTTGAGCAAGACACTTTATTTCCCATTGCTCCAGTTTACTCAGCTGTAGAAATGAGATGATAGGACTGGAGTCCCTATCATTCCACTGCAAAGAGGTTGTGGAGGTACCATGACAAAAAAAAGGACCCAGCACTCACTGTAAATGAGGTTGGTGTTAGGAAGGGCATCCAGCTGTAGAAATCAAGCCAGAATCAGTTCCCGTCCCACCCTTGCAAGCAGGGAAATGCGGACGTAAAATGATAATGATAATTAATTATGTGAATTAAATAATGAGTATATTGTTTAATATAATTGTTTCTATTTTTGGCACAAGGCCAGCAATTACCCCAGTGCATTACTGGTACTTTATTTCATTAACCCCATAAGGATGAAAGGCAAAGTTAACCTCGGCAGGATTTGAACTCAAAATGTAAAGGGCCGCAACTCTATGCTGCAAAGCATGGCGTCCAACGCTGTACCGATACTGCCAATCCACCGCCCTTTACATTGTTAATTATAATGTTAGTAAATAATGAGGGCATTGTTATTTATAAAGTCGGTAGTTAATGAGTTATATTGTTAAAATAAGACTGTTATAAAGTAAAATTTAACTCTTACTCGTGGAATTTCTCTTAACTTCAAGAGCATGAGTTGAAGAGGTGGTGGTGGGTATGATGACGTCATCATCATCCTCATCATCATCATCAATAATAATAGACTCCTCAATAATATCATTGTCAAACGAGATACCTTCATTTTGGTTCTTGATTTTGGTAAATTTTTCCGGAGAAGATGCTGAGACAGACTGAGAAGCTGTGAAACAATAACTGATGACAGCAAATCAAAGTAAAATTACTTTGTGAAAGGAACTGAAATATTGAGTGTTGTTGTTGGTCTCTCCAGCCACCCTCCCACCCAATTAAAATCGGTCACCTTTACACATGCACATACTCACACATACTTACACAGTCACACATGTGTGTGTAGTAATGAATCGGCGGCGGCGGCGGAGGAGGAGAAGGAGAAGGAGAAGAAGAAGAAGAAGAAGAAGCAGCAGCAGCAGCCATTGCCATGTAGTTTTTCAACAATTATTAGTAAAAAATAGCTACAGTTGACAGAATCATTTCAATATATTACTGGTATGTATTACACTGGTACTTATTACATCGGTGGGATTTGAAATCAGAACGTAAAGGGTCATAACTCTATGCTGCGAAGCATGGTGTCCAACTCTCTACCAATATGGCCAATCCCCTGCCCTTTAATAATGATAATATTTTAATCTTTATGAAACAATAGACTAATAATGAAATAATTTACTTGTGAATGTATTGTCAGTGTTCATTAATGAACTGCCAGAGGGTATTCCAGCAGGATTCTTCAGCTTTGAATTCATTAGCATTTTGGACACTTCTTTGGTTTTTAAAATAGTTTCTTCCATTGTTCTGCTAAACTATAAAATGACAAAAAAGGAAACAATCAGAGTAAGACAAGACAAAACATTGGTGAGTTAAAACAGAGTCAATTGTTAAAGTCCTGATAACAAGATATTGTGTGAAATAAGTCTTAGGACCGACATCCATTAGTGTTATATTGCTGATAGGGATGGTGTATTTGTTGTTGTTGTTATTGTTATGGTTGTTTTGTCCCCAGGTCAATTATTATCAAAGACATTTCGGCCATGACCATCCCTGCTGACAGTGTATCTATGACCAAGAGAAGAGGTAAAATGAGTCCTTTCCCTTATTTATCATTTACACGTGTTTTTACACTGTACAGAGTGTACTGGATGCATTTTATCAAAGCCCCAGCACTAGGGAGGTTGCTATGTCACAGACACAACTGAAGAATCATACTGACCATGTTTGGGAAGTTTTTAATGGTTGGATGTCCAACCACTTTATAAAATGTACAGCATGTATTTTATTATGGTACTGGCACTAGAATGATTGTCATGCTTTGATACAACTGAGTGTCTTCTCGACCTTTTATTTGGTAAGTTTTGGTAAGTTTTCTACATCCGGATACTCTTCCTATCACCAACCACGTCACAGAGTGTACTACTAGTAAGTTAATACTATAAAAAAAACAGAACCATATTACCATAGATGATGATGATGATGATATGTATATATATTTATATGTATACATATGTATATATATTTATGTATACATATGTATATATATTTATATGTATACATATGTATATATATATATATACATATGTATATATATATATATACATATGTATATATATATATATATACATATGTATATATATATATATGTATACATATGTATATATATACATATGTATATATATATATATATACACATATGTATATATATATATATATATATATATGATAAAGAACACAAGAGCATCTACAACATCAAAAGATTTTTATTGGCTTACAATGTTTCTTCCTTATGTAACCGTAGGATTCATCAGAGCTATAAAAGGGGTTTGATTGGTGTTATGGACTCTACCAACCAAACATTCAAGAACAATGAGTAAAGAGAGTAAAGAGCAAAAGTAGGGGACGATAAGTCTAATTTTGGTGCGAGAGGGTGGGCTGTGGGTCCTTGTTTACTAGCTGCGGTCATATTCATTCCCGGGAGTCGAGTGGTTAGCTGAACCATAGATGGGGTGGCGTCGAGAGTAGGGTGCAGAGGGTGTGCAGAGGCTACACACACACAAAGGGCATACAATATATATATAACGGAGGAGAAAGTACATGAGGTAATTAGAAATAAAAAAAGAGTAATAATAATAATCTATAATTAATAATGTATAATAAGGCATGGGGAAGATTACACTATAATAAGGTATAAAGGTAAGAATAAGGTAAAATATAAAGGAGGATAAAAGTGGAAATAAGAATAAAGATAAAAAATATATATATTAAAAAAATATAGAGAGAATATAAAGAAATATAAGCAAGTATTTGAAGGGGAAAACACAATGTAAAAAAACCGATTTTTTCAAATAAAAATATTATAATTATGGAGGGAGAAAACGGGATAGAGAAATATGATCAAATGTGATTAGTTGAGAGAATATAAGATGATAATAGTTTTGTCAAGTTTATACATCTTAATAATAAATAATCTGTATATCAGAGTTACAGAACCTTCAATTCACTTACAGGTTATTACTTTCTCCTCCGTTATATATTGTATGCCCTTTGTGTGTGTGTAGCCTCTGCACACCCTCTGCACCCTACTCTCGACGCCACCCCATCTATGGTTCAGCTAACCACTCGACTCCCAGGAATGAATATGACCGCGGCTAGTAAACAAGGACCCACACCCCACCCTCCCGCACCAAAATTAGACTTATCGTCCCCTACATTTGCTCTTTACTCTCTTTACTCTTTGTTCTTGAATGTTTGGTTGGTAGAATCCATAACACCAATCAAACCCCTTTTATAGCTCTGATGAATCCTACGGTTACATAAGGAAGAAACATTGTAAGCCAATAAAAATCTTTTGATGTTGTAGACGCTCTTGTGTTCTTTATCATATATACGGCTCTGTTCCAAAGCATAGAGCTAATTATTATGCTGCCAATACCTTAATGGGACACGGGTATACAATACCTAACTCCTATTAACCTAAGTATATATATATATATATGTATACGTATGTATATATATATGTATACATATGTATATATATATATATATGTATATATATATATATATATATATATATATATATGTGTATACATATGTATATATATATATATGTGTATACATATGTATATATATCTATACCTACTGATATAGACACACCTACTGATATAGACACACCTACTGATATAGACACATCAACTGATATAGACACACCTACTGATATAGACACACCTACTGATATAGACACATCAACTGATATAGACACACCTACTGATATAGACACACCTACTGATATAGACACACCTACTGATATAGACACACCTACTGATATAGACACACCTACTGATATAGGCACATCAACTGATATAGACACACCTACTGATATAGGCACATCAACTGATATAGACACATCAACTGATATAGGCACACCTACTGATATAGACACATCAACTGATATAGGCACATCAACTGATATAGACACACCTACTGATATAGGCACACCTACTGATATAGACACACCTACTGATATAGACACATCAACTGATATAGGCACATCAACTGATATAGACACACCTACTGATATAGACACACCTACTGATATAGGCACACCTACTGATATAGACACACCTACTGATATAGGCACACCTACTGATATAGACACACCTACTGATATAGGCACATCAACTGATATAGACACACCTACTGATATAGACACAGCTACTGATATAGGCACACCTACTGATATAGACACACCTACTGATATAGACACACCTACTGATATAGACACACCTACTGATATAGACACACCTACTGATATAGACACATCAACTGATATAGACACACCTACTGATATAGACACATCAACTGATATAGACACACCTACTGATATAGACACACCTACTGATATAGACACACCTACTGATATAGACACACCTACTGATATAGACACACCTACTGATATAGGCACATCAACTGATATAGGCACACCTACTGATATAGACACACCTACTGATATAGGCACATCAACTGATATAGACACACCTACTGATATAGACACATCAACTGATA
Source organism: Eledone cirrhosa (assembly GCA_964016885.1). Classification (NCBI taxonomy): domain Eukaryota; kingdom Metazoa; phylum Mollusca; class Cephalopoda; order Octopoda; family Eledonidae; genus Eledone; species Eledone cirrhosa. The sequence continues at coordinate 301,376,674 of OZ024742.1, read as the reverse complement.
TAGACACACCTACTGATATAGACACACCTACTGATATAGACACACCTACTGATATAGGCACATCAACTGATATAGACACACCTACTGATATAGACACACCTACTGATATAGACACACCTACTGATATAGACACATCAACTGATATAGGCACATCAACTGATATAGACACACCTACTGATATAGACACATCAACTGATATAGACACACCTACTGGTATAGACACACCTACTGATATAGGCACGCCTACTGATATAGACACACCTACTGATATAGACACATCAACTGATATAGACACATCAACTGATATAGACACACCTACTGATATAGACACACCTACTGATATAGGCACATCTACTGATATAGACACACCTACTGATATAGACACACCTACTGATATAGGCACATCAACTGATATAGGCACACCTACTGATATAGACACACCTACTGATATAGGCACATCAACTGATATAGACACACCTACTGATATAGACACATCAACTGATATAGGCACACCTACTGATATAGACACACCTACTGATATAGACACACCTACTGATATAGACACACCTACTGATATAGACACATCAACTGATATAGACACACCTACTGATATAGACACATCAACTGATATAGACACACCTACTGATATAGACACACCTACTGATATAGACACACCTACTGATATAGACACACCTACTGATATAGGCACATCAACTGATATAGACACACCTACTGATATAGACACAGCCACTGATATAGACACACCTACTGATATAGACACACCTACTGATATAGACACACCAACTGATATAGACACACCTACTGATATAGACACATCAACTGATATAGACACACCTACTGATATAGACACACCTACTGATATAGGCACACCTACTGATATAGGCACATCAACTGATATAGACACACCTACTGATATAGACACATCAACTGATATAGACACACCTACTGATATAGACACACCTACTGATATAGACACACCTACTGATATAGACACACCTACTGATATAGACACATCAACTGATATAGACACACCTACTGATATAGACACACCTACTGATATAGACACACCTACTGATATAGACACATCAACTGATATAGACACACCTACTGATATAGACACACCTACTGATATAGGCACACCTACTGATATAGACACACCTACTGATATAGACACACCTACTAATATAGGCACATCAACTGATATAGGCACACCTACTGATATACACATCAACTGATATAGACACACCTACTGATATAGACACATCAACTGATATAGACACACCTATTGATATATACACACATACTGATATAGACACACCTACTGATATAGACACATCAACTGATATAGACACACCTACTGATATAGACACACCTACTGATATAGGCACACCTACTGATATAGACACACCTACTGATATAGACACACCTACTGATATAGGCACATCAACTGATATAGGCACACCTACTGATATACACATCAACTGATATAGACACACCTACTGATATAGACACATCAACTGATATAGACACACCTACTGATATAGACACACCTACTGATATAGGCACATCAACTGATATAGGCACACCTACTGATATAGACACACCTACTGATATAGGCACATCAACTGATATAGACACACCTACTGATATAGACACACCTACTCATATAGACACATCAACTGATATAGGCAGATCAACTGTTATAGACACACCTACTGATATAGACACATCAACTGATATAGACACACCTACTGATATAGGCACATCAACTGATATAGACACACCTACTGATATAGACACACCTACTAATATAGACACATCAACTGATATAGACATACCTACTGATATAGACACACCTACTGATATAGGCACACCTACTGATATAGACACACCTACTGATATAGGCACATCAACTGATATAGACACACCTACTGATATAGACACATCAACTGATATAGACACACCTACTGATATAGACACACCTACTGATATAGGCACATCAACTGATATAGACACACCTACTGATATAGGGACATCAACTGATATAGACACACCTACTGATATAGACACATGAACTGATATAGACACATCAACTGATATAGGCACACCTACTGATATAGGCACACCTACTGATATAGACACACCTACTGATATAGACACACCTACTGATATAGACACACCTACTGATATAGACACACCTACTGATATAGGCACACCTACTGATATAGACACATCAACTGATATAGACACACCTACTGATATAGACACACCTACTGATATAGGGACATCAACTGATATAGGCACACCTACTGATATAGACACATCAACTGATATAGACACACCTACTGATATAGACACACCTACTGATATAGGCACATCAACTGATATAGACACACCTACTGATATAGACACACCTACTGATATAGACACACCTACTGATATAGGCACATCAACTGATATAGACACACCTACTGATATAGACACACCTACTGATATAGACACACCTACTGATATAGGCACATCAACTGATATAGACACACCTACTGATATAGACACACCTACTGATATAGGCACATCAACTGATATAGACACACCTACTCATATAGACACACCTACTGATATAGACACACCTACTGATATAGGCACATCAACTGATATAGACACACCTACTGATATAGACACATCAACTGATATAAACACATCAACTGATATAGACACACCTACTGATATAGACACACCTACTGATATAGGCACATCAACTGATATAGACACACCTACTGATATAGACACACCTACTGATATAGGCACATCAACTGATATAGGCACACCTACTGATATAGACACACCTACTGATATAGGCACATCAACTGATATAGACACACCTACTGATATAGACACATCAACTGATATAGGCACACCTACTGATATAGACACACCTACTGATATAGACACACCTACTGATATAGACACACCTACTGATATAGACACACCTACTGATATAGGCACATCAACTGATATAGGCACACCTACTGATATAGACACACCTACTGATATAGGCACATCAACTGATATAGACACACCTACTGATATAGACACACCTACTGATATAGACACACCTACTGATATAGGCACATCAACTGATATAGGCACACCTACTGATATAGACACACCTACTGATATAGGCACATCAACTGATATAGACACACCTACTGATATAGACACATCAACTGATATAGGCACACCTACTGATATAGACACACCTACTGATATAGACACACCTACTGATATAGACACACCTACTGATATAGACACACCTACTGATATAGACACATCAACTGATATAGACACATCAAATGATATAGACACACCTACTGATATAGACACACCTACTGATATAGACACACCTACTGATATAGACACACCTACTGATATAGGCACATCAACTGATATAGACACACCTACTGATATAGATACATCAACTGATATAGACACACCTACTGATATAGGCACACCAACTGATATAGGCACACCTACTGATATAGACACACCTACTGATATAGGCACATCAACTGATATAGACACACCTACTGATATAGACACATCAACTGATATAGACACATCAAATGATATAGACACACCTACTGATATAGACACACCTACTGATATAGACACACCTACTGATATATACACACCTACTGATATAGACACACCTACTGATATAGACACATCAACTGATATAGACACACCTACTGATATAGACACACCTACTGATATAGGCACACCTACTGATATAGACACACCTACTGATATAGACACACCTACTGATATAGGCACATCAACTGATATAGGCACACCTACTGATATACACATCAACTGATATAGACACACCTACTGATATAGACACATCAACTGATATAGACACACCTACTGATATAGACACACCTACTGATATAGGCACATCAACTGATATAGGCACACCTACTGATATAGACACACCTACTGATATAGGCACATCAACTGATATAGACACACCTACTGATATAGACACACCTACTCATATAGACACATCAACTGATATAGGCAGATCAACTGTTATAGACACACCTACTGATATAGACACATCAACTGATATAGACACACCTACTGATATAGGCACATCAACTGATATAGACACACCTACTGATATAGACACACCTACTAATATAGACACATCAACTGATATAGACATACCTACTGATATAGACACACCTACTGATATAGGCACACCTACTGATATAGACACACCTACTGATATAGGCACATCAACTGATATAGACACACCTACTGATATAGACACATCAACTGATATAGACACACCTACTGATATAGACACACCTACTGATATAGGCACATCAACTGATATAGACACACCTACTGATATAGGGACATCAACTGATATAGACACACCTACTGATATAGACACATGAACTGATATAGACACATCAACTGATATAGGCACACCTACTGATATAGGCACACCTACTGATATAGACACACCTACTGATATAGACACACCTACTGATATAGACACACCTACTGATATAGACACACCTACTGATATAGGCACACCTACTGATATAGACACATCAACTGATATAGACACACCTACTGATATAGACACACCTACTGATATAGGGACATCAACTGATATAGGCACACCTACTGATATAGACACATCAACTGATATAGACACACCTACTGATATAGACACACCTACTGATATAGGCACATCAACTGATATAGACACACCTACTGATATAGACACACCTACTGATATAGACACACCTACTGATATAGGCACATCAACTGATATAGGCACACCTACTGATATAGACACATCAACTGATATAGACACACCTACTGATATAGACACACCTACTGATATAGGCACATCAACTGATATAGACACATCAACTGATATAAACACATCAACTGATATAGACACACCTACTGATATAGACACACCTACTGATATAGGCACATCAACTGATATAGACACACCTACTGATATAGACACACCTACTGATATAGGCACATCAACTGATATAGGCACACCTACTGATATAGACACACCTACTGATATAGGCACATCAACTGATATAGACACACCTACTGATATAGACACATCAACTGATATAGGCACACCTACTGATATAGACACACCTACTGATATAGACACACCTACTGATATAGACACACCTACTGATATAGACACACCTACTGATATAGGCACATCAACTGATATAGGCACACCTACTGATATAGACACACCTACTGATATAGGCACATCAACTGATATAGACACACCTACTGATATAGACACACCTACTGATATAGACACACCTACTGATATAGGCACATCAACTGATATAGGCACACCTACTGATATAGACACACGTACTGATATAGGCACATCAACTGATATAGACACACCTACTGATATAGACACATCAACTGATATAGGCACACCTACTGATATAGACACACCTACTGATATAGACACACCTACTGATATAGACACACCTACTGATATAGACACACCTACTGATATAGACACATCAACTGATATAGACACATCAAATGATATAGACACACCTACTGATATAGACACACCTACTGATATAGACACACCTACTGATATAGACACACCTACTGATATAGGCACATCAACTGATATAGACACACCTACTGATATAGATACATCAACTGATATAGACACACCTACTGATATAGGCACACCAACTGATATAGGCACACCTACTGATATAGACACACCTACTGATATAGGCACATCAACTGATATAGACACACCTACTGATATAGACACATCAACTGATATAGACACATCAAATGATATAGACACACCTACTGATATAGACACACCTACTGATATAGACACACCTACTGATATATACACACCTACTGATATAGACACACCTACTGATATAGACACATCAACTGATATAGACACACCTACTGATATAGACACACCTACTGATATAGGCACACCTACTGATATAGACACACCTACTGATATAGACACACCTACTGATATAGGCACATCAACTGATATAGGCACACCTACTGATATACACATCAACTGATATAGACACACCTACTGATATAGACACATCAACTGATATAGACACACCTACTGATATAGACACACCTACTGATATAGGCACATCAACTGATATAGGCACACCTACTGATATAGACACACCTACTGATATAGGCACATCAACTGATATAGACACACCTACTGATATAGACACACCTACTGATATAGACACATCAACTGATATAGACACACCTACTGATATAGGCACATCAACTGATATAGGCACACCTACTGATATAGACACACCTACTGATATAGGCACATCAACTGATATAGACACACCTACTGATATAGACACACCTACTGATATAGGCACATCAACTGATATAGGCACACCTACTGATATAAACACACCTACTGATATAGGCACATCAACTGATATAGACACACCTACTGATATAGACACACCTACTCATATAGACACATCAACTGATATAGACACACCTACTGATATAGGCACATCAACTGATATAGGCACACCTACTGATATAGAAACACCTACTGATATAGGCAGATCAACTGTTATAGACACACCTACTGATATAGACACATCAACTGATATAGACACACCTACTGATATAGGCACATCAACTGATATAGACACACATACTGATATAGACACACCTACTAATATAGACACATCAACTGATATAGACATACCTACTGATATAGACACACCTACTGATATAGGCACACCTACTGATATAGACACACCTACTGATATAGGCACATCAACTGATATAGACACACCTACTGATATAGACACATCAACTGATATAGACACACCTACTGATATAGACACACCTACTGATATAGGCACATCAACTGATATAGACACACCTACTGATATAGGGACATCAACTGATATAGACACACCTACTGATATAGGCACATGAACTGATATAGACACATCAACTGATATAGGCACACCTACTGATATAGGCACACCTACTGATATAGACACACCTACTGATATAGACACACCTACTGATATAGGGACATCAACTGATATAGGCACACCTACTGATATAGACACATCAACTGATATAGACACACCTACTGATATAGACACACCTACTGATATAGGGACATCAACTGATATAGGCACACCTACTGATATAGACACATCAACTGATATAGACACACCTACTGATATAGACACACCTACTGATATAGGCACATCAACTGATATAGACACACCTACTGATATAGACACACCTACTGATATAGACACACCTACTGATATAGGCACATCAACTGATATAGACACACCTACTGATATAGACACACCTACTGATATAGACACACCTACTGATATAGGCACATCAACTGATATAGACACACCTACTGATATAGACACACCTACTGATATAGGCACACCTACTGATATAGACACACCTACTGATATAGACACACCTACTGATATAGGCACATCAACTGATATAGACACACCTACTGATATAGACACATCAACTGATATAAACACATCAACTGATATAGACACACCTACTAATATAGACACACCTACTGATATAGGCACATCAACTGATATAGACACACCTACTGATATAGACACACCTACTGATATAGGCACATCAACTGATATAGGCACACCTACTGATATAGACACACCTACTGATATAGGCACATCAACTGATATAGACACACGTACTGATATAGACACATCAACTGATATAGGCACACCTACTGATATAGACACACCTACTGATATAGACACACCTACTGATATAGACACACCTACTGATATAGACACATCTACTGATATAGGCACATCAACTGATATAGGCACACCTACTGATATAGACACACCTACTGATATAGGCACATCAACTGATATAGACACACCTACTGATATAGACACACCTACTGATATAGACACAGCTACTGATATAGGCACATCAACTGATATAGGCACACCTACTGATATAGACACACCTACTGATATAGGCACATCAACTGATATAGACACACCTACTGATATAGACACATCAACTGATATAGGCACACCTACTGATATAGACACACCTACTGATATAGACACACCTACTGATATAGACACACCTACTGATATAGACACACCTACTGATATAGACACATCAACTGATATAGACACATCAAATGATATAGACACACCTACTGATATAGACACACCTACTGATATAGACACACCTACTGATATAGACACACCTACTGATATAGGCACATCAACTGATATAGACACACCTACTGATATAGATACATCAACTGATATAGACACACCTACTGATATAGGCACACCAACTGATATAGGCACACCTACTGATATAGACACACCTACTGATATAGGCACATCAACTGATATAGACACACCTACTGATATAGACACAGCCACTGATATAGGCACACCTACTGATATAGACACACCTACTGATATAGACACATCAACTGATATAGACACACCTACTGATATAGACACATCAACTGATATAGACACACCTACTGATATAGACACACCTACTGATATAGGCACACCTACTGATATAGGCACATCAACTGATATAGACACACCTACTGATATAGACACATCAACTGATATAGACACACCTACTGATATAGACACACCTACTGATAGACACACCTACTGATATAGACACACCTACTGATATAGACACATCAACTGATATAGACACACCTACTGATATAGACACACCTACTGATATAGACACACCTACTGATATAGACACACCTACTGATATAGACACACCTACTGATATAGACACACCTACTGATATACACATCAACTGATATAGACACACCTACTGATATAGACACATCAACTGATATAGACACACCTACTGATATAGACACACCTACTGATATAGACACACCTACTGATATAGACACACCTACTGATATAGACACACCTACTGATATAGGCACACCTACTGATATAGACACACCTACTGATATAGACACACCTACTGATATAGGCACATCAACTGATATAGGCACACCTACTGATATACACATCAACTGATATAGACACACCTACTGATATAGACACATCAACTGATATAGACACACCTACTGATATAGACACACCTACTGATATAGGCACATCAACTGATATAGGCACACCTACTGATATAGACACACCTACTGATATAGGCACATCAACTGATATAGACACACCTACTGATATAGACACACCTACTCATATAGACACATCAACTGATATAGACACACCTACTGATATAGGCACATCAACTGATATAGGCACACCTACTGATATAGACACACCTACTGATATAGGCACATCAACTGATATAGACACACCTACTGATATAGACACACCTACTGATATAGGCACATCAACTGATATAGGCACACCTACTGATATAAACACACCTACTGATATAGGCACATCAACTGATATAGACACACCTACTGATATAGACACACCTACTCATATAGACACATCAACTGATATAGACACACCTACTGATATAGGCACATCAACTGATATAGGCACACCTACTGATATAGACACACCTACTGATATAGGCAGATCAACTGTTATAGACACACCTACTGATATAGACACATCAACTGATATAGACACACCTACTGATATAGGCACATCAACTGATATAGACACACCTACTGATATAGACACACCTACTAATATAGACACATCAACTGATATAGACATACCTACTGATATAGACACACCTACTGATATAGGCACACCTACTGATATAGACACACCTACTGATATAGGCACATCAACTGATATAGACACACCTACTGATATAGACACATCAACTGATATAGACACATTTACTGATATAGACACACCTACTGATATAGGCACATCAACTGATATAGACACACCTACTGATATAGGGACATCAACTGATATAGACACACCTACTGATATAGGCACATGAACTGATATAGACACATCAACTGATATAGGCACACCTACTGATATAGGCACACCTACTGATATAGACACACCTACTGATATAGACACACCTACTGATATAGGGACATCAACTGATATAGGCACACCTACTGATATAGACACATCAACTGATATAGACACACCTACTGATATAGACACACCTACTGATATAGGGACATCAACTGATATAGGCACACCTACTGATATAGACACATCAACTGATATAGACACACCTACTGATATAGACACACCTACTGATATAGGCACATCAACTGATATAGACACACCTACTGATATAGACACACCTACTGATATAGACACACCTACTGATATAGGCACATCAACTGATATAGACACACCTACTGATATAGACACACCTACTGATATAGACACACCTACTGATATAGGCACATCAACTGATATAGACACACCTACTGATATAGACACACCTACTGATATAGGCACATCAACTGATATAGACACACCTACTGATATAGACACACCTACTGATATAGACACACCTACTGATATAGGCACATCAACTGATATAGACACACCTACTGATATAGACACATCAACTGATATAAACACATCAACTGATATAGACACACCTACTAATATAGACACACCTACTGATATAGGCACATCAACTGATATAGACACACCTACTGATATAGACACACCTACTGATATAGGCACATCAACTGATATAGGCACACCTACTGATATAGACACACCTACTGATATAGGCACATCAACTGATATAGACACACCTACTGATATAGACACATCAACTGATATAGGCACACCTACTGATATAGACACACCTACTGATATAGACACACCTACTGATATAGACACACCTACTGATATAGACACATCTACTGATATAGGCACATCAACTGATATAGGCACACCTACTGATATAGACACACCTACTGATATAGGCACATCAACTGATATAGACACACCTACTGATATAGACACACCTACTGATATAGACACAGCTACTGATATAGGCACATCAACTGATATAGGCACACCTACTGATATAGACACACCTACTGATATAGGCACATCAACTGATATAGACACACCTACTGATATAGACACATCAACTGATATAGGCACACCTACTGATATAGACACACCTACTGATATAGACACACCTACTGATATAGACACACCTACTGATATAGACACACCTACTGATATAGACACATCAACTGATATAGACACATCGAATGATATAGACACACCTACTGATATAGACACACCTACTGATATAGACACACCTACTGATATAGACACACCTACTGATATAGGCACATCAACTGATATAGACACACCTACTGATATAGATACATCAACTGATATAGACACACCTACTGATATAGGCACACCAACTGATATAGGCACACCTACTGATATAGACACACCTACTGATATAGGCACATCAACTGATATAGACACACCTACTGATATAGACACAGCCACTGATATAGGCACACCTACTGATATAGACACACCTACTGATATAGACACATCAACTGATATAGACACACCTACTGATATAGACACATCAACTGATATAGACACACCTACTGATATAGGCACATCAACTGATATAGACACACCTACTGATATAGACACATCAACTGATATAAACACATCAACTGATATAGACACACCTACTAATATAGACACACCTACTGATATAGGCACATCAACTGATATAGACACACCTACTGATATAGACACACCTACTGATATAGGCACATCAACTGATATAGGCACACCTACTGATATAGACACACCTACTGATATAGGCACATCAACTGATATAGACACACGTACTGATATAGACACATCAACTGATATAGGCACACCTACTGATATAGACACACCTACTGATATAGACACACCTACTGATATAGACACACCTACTGATATAGACACATCTACTGATATAGGCACATCAACTGATATAGGCACACCTACTGATATAGACACACCTACTGATATAGGCACATCAACTGATATAGACACACCTACTGATATAGACACACCTACTGATATAGACACAGCTACTGATATAGGCACATCAACTGATATAGGCACACCTACTGATATAGACACACCTACTGATATAGGCACATCAACTGATATAGACACACCTACTGATATAGACACATCAACTGATATAGGCACACCTACTGATATAGACACACCTACTGATATAGACACACCTACTGATATAGACACACCTACTGATATAGACACACCTACTGATATAGACACATCAACTGATATAGACACATCAAATGATATAGACACACCTACTGATATAGACACACCTACTGATATAGACACACCTACTGATATAGACACACCTACTGATATAGGCACATCAACTGATATAGACACACCTACTGATATAGATACATCAACTGATATAGACACACCTACTGATATAGGCACACCAACTGATATAGGCACACCTACTGATATAGACACACCTACTGATATAGGCACATCAACTGATATAGACACACCTACTGATATAGACACAGCCACTGATATAGGCACACCTACTGATATAGACACACCTACTGATATAGACACATCAACTGATATAGACACACCTACTGATATAGACACATCAACTGATATAGACACACCTACTGATATAGACACACCTACTGATAGACACACCTACTGATATAGACACACCTACTGATATAGACACATCAACTGATATAGACACACCTACTGATATAGACACACCTACTGATATAGACACACCTACTGATATAGACACACCTACTGATATAGACACACCTACTGATATAGACACACCTACTGATATAGGCACACCTACTGATATAGACACACCTACTGATATAGACACACCTACTAATATAGGCACATCAACTGATATAGGCACACCTACTGATATACACATCAACTGATATAGACACACCTACTGATATAGACACATCAACTGATATAGACACACCTACTGATATAGACACACCTACTGATATAGACACACCTACTGATATAGACACACCAACTGATATAGACACACCTACTGATATAGGCACACCTACTGATATAGACACACCTACTGATATAGACACACCTACTGATATAGGCACATCAACTGATATAGGCACACCTACTGATATACACATCAACTGATATAGACACACCTACTGATATAGACACATCAACTGATATAGACACACCTACTGATATAGACACACCTACTGATATAGGCACATCAACTGATATAGGCACACCTACTGATATAGACACACCTACTGATATAGGCACATCAACTGATATAGACACACCTACTGATATAGACACACCTACTCATATAGACACATCAACTGATATAGACACACCTACTGATATAGGCACATCAACTGATATAGGCACACCTACTGATATAGACACACCTACTGATATAGGCACATCAACTGATATAGACACACCTACTGATATAGACACACCTACTGATATAGGCACATCAACTGATATAGGCACACCTACTGATATAAACACACCTACTGATATAGGCACATCAACTGATATAGACACACCTACTGATATAGACACACCTACTCATATAGACACATCAACTGATATAGACACACCTACTGATATAGGCACATCAACTGATATAGGCACACCTACTGATATAGACACACCTACTGATATAGGCAGATCAACTGTTATAGACACACCTACTGATATAGACACATCAACTGATATAGACACACCTACTGATATAGGCACATCAACTGATATAGACACACCTACTGATATAGACACACCTACTAGTATAGACACATCAACTGATATAGACATACCTACTGATATAGACACACCTACTGATATAGGCACACCTACTGATATAGACACACCTACTGATATAGGCACATCAACTGATATAGACACACCTACTGATATAGACACATCAACTGATATAGACACACCTACTGATATAGACACACCTACTGATATAGGCACATCAACTGATATAGACACACCTACTGATATAGGGACATCAACTGATATAGACACACCTACTGATATAGGCACATGAACTGATATAGACACATCAACTGATATAGGCACACCTACTGATATAGGCACACCTACTGATATAGACACACCTACTGATATAGACACACCTACTGATATAGGGACATCAACTGATATAGGCACACCTACTGATATAGACACATCAACTGATATAGACACACCTACTGATATAGACACACCTACTGATATAGGGACATCAACTGATATAGGCACACCTACTGATATAGACACATCAACTGATATAGACACACCTACTGATATAGACACACCTACTGATATAGGCACATCAACTGATATAGACACACCTACTGATATAGACACATCAACTGATATAGACACACCTACTGATATAGACACACCTACTGATATAGGCACACCTACTGATATAGGCACATCAACTGATATAGACACACCTACTGATATAGACACATCAACTGATATAGACACACCTACTGATATAGACACACCTACTGATAGACACACCTACTGATATAGACACACCTACTGATATAGACACATCAACTGATATAGACACACCTACTGATATAGACACACCTACTGATATAGACACACCTACTGATATAGACACACCTACTGATATAGACACACCTACTGATATAGACACACCTACTGATATAGGCACACCTACTGATATAGACACACCTACTGATATAGACACACCTACTAATATAGGCACATCAACTGATATAGGCACACCTACTGATATACACATCAACTGATATAGACACACCTACTGATATAGACACATCAACTGATATAGACACACCTACTGATATAGACACACCTACTGATATAGACACACCTACTGATATAGACACACCTACTGATATAGGCACACCTACTGATATAGACACACCTACTGATATAGACACACCTACTAATATAGGCACATCAACTGATATAGGCACACCTACTGATATACACATCAACTGATATAGACACACCTACTGATATAGACACATCAACTGATATAGACACACCTACTGATATAGACACACCTACTGATATAGACACACCTACTGATATAGACACATCAACTGATATAGACACACCTACTGATATAGACACACCTACTGATATAGGCACACCTACTGATATAGACACACCTACTGATATAGACACACCTACTGATATAGGCCTATCAACTGATATAGGCACACCTACTGATATACACATCAACTGATATAGACACACCTACTGATATAGACACATCAACTGATATAGACACACCTACTGATATAGACACACCTACTGATATAGGCACATCAACTGATATAGGCACACCTACTGATATAGACACACCTACTGATATAGGCACATCAACTGATATAGACACACCTACTGATATAGACACACCTACTCATATAGACACATCAACTGATATAGACACATCAACTGATATAGGCACACCTACTGATATAGACACACCTACTGATATAGACACACCTACTGATATAGACACACCTACTGATATAGACACACCTACTCATATAGACACATCAACTGATATAGGCACATCAACTGATATAGGCAGATCAACTGTTATAGACACACCTACTGATATAGGCACATCAACTGATATAGGCACACCTACTGATATAGACACACCTACTGATATAGGCACATCAACTGATATAGACACACCTACTGATATAGACACACCTACTGATATAGACACACCTACTGATATAGGCACATCAACTGATATAGACACATCAACTGATATAGACACACCTACTGATATAGACACACCTACTGATATAGGCACATCAACTGATATAGGCACACCTACTGATACAGACACACCTACTGATATAGGCACATCAACTGATATAGACACACCTACTGATATAGACACATCAACTGATATAGGCACACCTACTGATATAGACACACCTACTGATATAGACACACCTACTGATATAGACACACCTACTGATATAGACACACCTACTGATATAGGCACATCAACTGATATAGACACACCTACTGATATAGGCACATCAACTGATATAGGCACACCTACTGATATAGACACACCTACTGATATAGGCACATCAACTGATATAGACACACCTACTGATATAGACACACCTACTGATATAGACACACCTACTGATATAGACACATCAACTGATATAGACATCAAATGATATAGACACACCTACTGATATAGACACACCTACTGATATAGACACACCTACTGATATAGACACACCTACTGATATAGGCACATCAACTGATATAGACACACCTACTGATATAGATACATCAACTGATATAGACACACCTACTGATATAGGCACACCAACTGATATAGGCACACCTACTGATATAGACACACCTACTGATATAGGCACATCAACTGATATAGGCACACCTACTGATATAGACACAGCCACTGATATAGGCACACCTACTGATATAGACACACCTACTGATATAGACACATCAACTGATATAGACACACCTACTGATATAGACACATCAACTGATATAGACACACCTACTGATATAGACACACCTACTGATATAGGCACACCTACTGATATAGGCACATCAACTGATATAGACACACCTACTGATATAGACACATCAACTGATATAGACACACCTACTGATATAGACACACCTACTGATAGACACACCTACTGATATAGACACACCTACTGATATAGACACATCAACTGATATAGACACACCTACTGATATAGATACACCTACTGATATAGACACACCTACTGATATAGACACACCTACTGATATAGGCACACCTACTGATATAGACACACCTACTGATATAGACACACCTACTAATATAGGCACATCAACTGATATAGGCACACCTACTGATATACACATCAACTGATATAGACACACCTACTGATATAGACACATCAACTGATATAGACACACCTACTGATATAGACACACCTACTGATATAGACACACCTACTGATATAGACACACCTACTGATATAGGCACACCTACTGATATAGACACACCTACTGATATAGACACACCTACTGATATAGACACACCTACTGATATAGACACACCTACTGATATAGACACATCAACTGATATAGACACATCAAATGATATAGACACACCTACTGATATAGACACACCTACTGATATAGACACACCTACTGATATAGACACACCTACTGATATAGGCACATCAACTGATATAGACACACCTACTGATATAGATACATCAACTGATATAGACACACCTACTGATATAGGCACACCAACTGATATAGGCACACCTACTGATATAGACACACCTACTGATATAGGCACATCAACTGATATAGACACACCTACTGATATAGACACAGCCACTGATATAGGCACACCTACTGATATAGACACACCTACTGATATAGACACATCAACTGATATAGACACACCTACTGATATAGACACATCAACTGATATAGACACACCTACTGATATAGACACACCTACTGATATAGGCACACCTACTGATATAGGCACATCAACTGATATAGACACACCTACTGATATAGACACATCAACTGATATAGACACACCTACTGATATAGACACACCTACTGATAGACACACCTACTGATATAGACACACCTACTGATATAGACACATCAACTGATATAGACACACCTACTGATATAGACACACCTACTGATATAGACACACCTACTGATATAGACACACCTACTGATATAGACACACCTACTGATATAGACACACCTACTGATATAGGCACACCTACTGATATAGACACACCTACTGATATAGACACACCTACTAATATAGGCACATCAACTGATATAGGCACACCTACTGATATACACATCAACTGATATAGACACACCTACTGATATAGACACATCAACTGATATAGACACACCTACTGATATAGACACACCTACTGATATAGACACACCTACTGATATAGACACACCTACTGATATAAACACACCTACTGATATAGGCACACCTACTGATATAGACACACCTACTGATATAGACACACCTACTAATATAGGCACATCAACTGATATAGGCACACCTACTGATATACACATCAACTGATATAGACACACCTACTGATATAGACACATCAACTGATATAGACACACCTACTGATATAGACACACCTACTGATATAGACACACCTACTGATATAGACACATCAACTGATATAGACACACCTACTGATATAGACACACCTACTGATATAGGCACACCTACTGATATAGACACACCTACTGATATAGACACCTACTGATATAGGCACATCAACTGATATAGGCACACCTACTGATATACACATCAACTGATATAGACACACCTACTGATATAGACACATCAACTGATATAGACACACCTACTGATATAGACACACCTACTGATATAGGCACATCAACTGATATAGGCACACCTACTGATATAGACACACCTACTGATATAGGCACATCAACTGATATAGACACACCTACTGATATAGACACACCTACTCATATAGACACATCAACTGATATAGACACATCAACTGATATAGGCACACCTACTGATATAGACACACCTACTGATATAGACACACCTACTGATATAGACACACCTGCTGATATAGACACACCTACTCATATAGACACATCAACTGATATAGGCACATCAACTGATATAGGCAGATCAACTGTTATAGACACACCTACTGATATAGGCACATCAACTGATATAGGCACACCTACTGATATAGACACACCTACTGATATAGGCACATCAACTGATATATACACACCTACTGATATAGACACACCTACTGATATAGACACACCTACTGATATAGACACACCTACTGATATAGGCACATCAACTGATATAGACACATCAACTGATATAGACACACCTACTGATATAGACACACCTACTGATATAGGCACATCAACTGATATAGGCACACCTACTGATATAGACACACCTACTGATATAGGCACATCAACTGATATAGACACACCTACTGATATAGACACATCAACTGATATAGGCACACCTACTGATATAGACACACCTACTGATATAGACACACCTACTGATATAGACACACCTACTGATATAGACACACCTACTGATATAGGCACATCAACTGATATAGGCACACCTACTGATATAGACACACCTACTGATATAGGCACATCAACTGATATAGACACACCTACTGATATAGACACACCTACTGATATAGACACACCTACTGATATAGGCACATCAACTGATATAGGCACACCTACTGATATAGACACACCTACTGATATAGGCACATCAACTGATATAGACACACCTACTGATATAGACACATCAACTGATATAGGCACACCTACTGATATAGACACACCTACTGATATAGACACACCTACTGATATAGACACACCTACTGATATAGACACACCTACTGATATAGACACATCAACTGATATAGACATCAAATGATATAGACACACCTACTGATATAGACACACCTACTGATATAGACACACCTACTGATATAGACACACCTACTGATATAGGCACATCAACTGATATAGACACACCTACTGATATAGATACATCAACTGATATAGACACACCTACTGATATAGGCACACCAACTGATATAGGCACACCTACTGATATAGACACACCTACTGATATAGGCACATCAACTGATATCGGCACACCTACTGATATAGACACAGCCACTGATATAGGCACACCTACTGATATAGACACACCTACTGATATAGACACATCAACTGATATAGACACACCTACTGATATAGACACATCAACTGATATAGACACACCTACTGATATAGACACACCTACTGATATAGGCACACCTACTGATATAGGCACATCAACTGATATAGACACACCTACTGATATAGACACATCAACTGATATAGACACACCTACTGATATAGACACACCTACTGATAGACACACCTACTGATATAGACACACCTACTGATATAGACACATCAACTGATATAGACACACCTACTGATATAGACACACCTACTGATATAGACACACCTACTGATATAGACACACCTACTGATATAGACACACCTACTGATATAGGCACACCTACTGATATAGACACACCTACTGATATAGACACACCTACTAATATAGGCACATCAACTGATATAGGCACACCTACTGATATACACATCAACTGATATAGACACACCTACTGATATAGACACATCAACTGATATAGACACACCTACTGATATAGACACACCTACTGATATAGACACACCTACTGATATAGACACACCTACTGATATAGGCACACCTACTGATATAGACACACCTAATGATATAGACACACCTACTAATATAGGCACACCTACTGATATACACATCAACTGATATAGACACACCTACTGATATAGACACATCAACTGATATAGACACACCTACTGATATAGACACACCTACTGATATAGACACACCTACTGATATAGACACATCAACTGATATAGACACACCTACTGATATAGACACACCTACTGATATAGGCACACCTACTGATACAGACACACCTACTGATATAGACACACCTACTGATATAGGCACATCAACTGATATAGGCACACCTACTGATATAGACACACCTAATGATATAGACACACCTACTAATATAGGCACATCAACTGATATAGGCACACCTACTGATATACACATCAACTGATATAGACACACCTACTGATATAGACACATCAACTGATATAGACACACTTACTGATATAGACACACCTACTGATATAGACACACCTACTGATATAGACACACCTACTGATATAGACACATCAACTGATATAGACACACCTACTGATATAGACACACCTACTGATATAGGCACACCTACTGATACAGACACACCTACTGATATAGACACACCTACTGATATAGGCACATCAACTGATATAGGCACACCTACTGATATACACATCAACTGATATAGACACACCTACTGATATAGACACATCAACTGATATAGACACACCTACTGATATAGACACACCTACTGATATAGGCACATCAACTGATATAGGCACACCTACTGATATAGACACACCTACTGATATAGGCACATCAACTGATATAGACACACCTACTGATATAGACACACCTACTCATATAGACACATCAACTGATATAGACACATCAACTGATATAGGCACACCTACTGATATAGACACACCTACTGATATAGACACACCTACTGATATAGACACACCTACTGATATAGACACACCTACTCATATAGACACATCAACTGATATAGGCACATCAACTGATATAGGCAGATCAACTGTTATAGACACACCTACTGATATAGGCACATCAACTGATATAGGCACACCTACTGATATAGACACACCTACTGATATAGGCACATCAACTGATATATACACACCTACTGATATAGACACACCTACTGATATAGACACACCTACTGATATAGGCACATCAACTGATATAGGCACACCTACTGATATAGACACACCTACTGATATAGGCACATCAACTTATATAGACACACCTACTGATATAGACACATCAACTGATATAGGCACACCTACTGATATAGACACACCTACTGATATAGACACACCTACTGATATAGACACACCTACTGATATAGACACACCTACTGATATAGACACATCAACTGATATAGACACACCTACTGATATAGACACATCAACTGATATAGACACACCTACTGATATAGACACAGCTACTGATATAGACACACCTACTGATATAGACACACCTACTGATATAGGCATATCAACTGATATAGACACACCTACTGATATAGACACATCAACTGATATAGACACACCTACTGATATAGGCACACCAACTGATATAGGCACACCTACTGATATAGGCACACCTACTGATATAGACACACCTACTGATATAGGCACATCAACTGATATAGACACACCTACTGATATAGACACAGCCACTGATATAGGCACACCTACTGATATAGACACACCTACTGATATAGACACATCAACTGATATAGACACACCTACTGATATAGACACATCAACTGATATAGACACACCTACTGATATAGACACACCTACTGATATAGACACACCTACTAATATAGGCACATCAACTGATATAGGCACACCTACTGATATACACATCAACTGATATAGACACACCTACTGATATAGACACATCAACTGATATAGACACACCTACTGATATAGACACACCTACTGATATAGACACACCTACTGATATAGGCACATCAACTGATATAGGCACACCTACTGATATACACATCAACTGATATAGACACACCTACTGATATAGACACATCAACTGATATAGACACACCTACTGATATAGACACACCTACTGATATAGACACAGCTACTGATATAGACACACCTACTGATATAGGCACATCAACTGATATAGACACACCTACTGATATAGACACACCTACTGATATAGACACACCTACTAATATAGGCACATCAACTGATATAGGCACACCTACTGATATACACATCAACTGATATAGACACACCTACTGATATAGACACATCAACTGATATAGACACACCTACTGATATAGACACACCTACTGATATAGACACACCTACTGATATAGACACACCTACTGATATAGGCACACCTACTGATATAGACACACCTAATGATATAGACACACCTACTAATATAGGCACACCTACTGATATACACATCAACTGATATAGACACACCTACTGATATAGACACATCAACTGATATAGACACACCTACTGATATAGACACACCTACTGATATAGACACACCTACTGATATAGACACACCTACTGATATAGACACATCAACTGATATAGACACACCTACTGATATAGACACACCTACTGATATAGGCACACCTACTGATACAGACACACCTACTGATATAGACACACCTACTGATATAGGCACATCAACTGATATAGGCACACCTACTGATATAGACACACCTAATGATATAGACACACCTACTAATATAGGCACATCAACTGATATAGGCACACCTACTGATATACACATCAACTGATATAGACACACCTACTGATATAGACACATCAACTGATATAGACACACCTACTGATATAGACACACCTACTGATATAGACACACCTACTGATATAGACACACCTACTGATATAGACACATCAACTGATATAGACACACCTACTGATATAGACACACCTACTGATATAGGCACACCTACTGATACAGACACACCTACTGATATAGACACACCTACTGATATAGGCACATCAACTGATATAGGCACACCTACTGATATACACATCAACTGATATAGACAAACCTACTGATATAGACACATCAACTGATATAGACACACCTACTGATATAGACACACCTACTGATATAGGCACATCAACTGATATAGGCACACCTACTGATATAGACACACCTACTGATATAGGCACATCAACTGATATAGACACACCTACTGATATAGACACACCTACTCATATAGACACATCAACTGATATAGACACATCAACTGATATAGGCACACCTACTGATATAGACACACCTACTGATATAGACACACCTACTGATATAGACACACCTACTGATATAGACACACCTACTCATATAGACACATCAACTGATATAGGCACATCAACTGATATAGGCAGATCAACTGTTATAGACACACCTACTGATATAGGCACATCAACTGATATAGGCACACCTACTGATATAGACACACCTACTGATATAGGCACATCAACTGATATATACACACCTACTGATATAGACACACCTACTGATATAGACACACCTACTGATATAGGCACATCAACTGATATAGGCACACCTACTGATATAGACACACCTACTGATATAGGCACATCAACTTATATAGACACACCTACTGATATAGACACATCAACTGATATAGGCACACCTACTGATATAGACACACCTACTGATATAGACACACCTACTGATATAGACACACCTACTGATATAGACACACCTACTGATATAGACACATCAACTGATATAGACACACCTACTGATATAGACACATCAACTGATATAGACACACCTACTGATATAGACACAGCTACTGATATAGACACACCTACTGATATAGACACACCTACTGATATAGGCATATCAACTGATATAGACACACCTACTGATATAGACACATCAACTGATATAGACACACCTACTGATATAGGCACACCAACTGATATAGGCACACCTACTGATATAGGCACACCTACTGATATAGACACACCTACTGATATAGGCACATCAACTGATATAGACACACCTACTGATATAGACACAGCCACTGATATAGGCACACCTACTGATATAGACACACCTACTGATATAGACACATCAACTGATATAGACACACCTACTGATATAGACACATCAACTGATATAGACACACCTACTGATATAGACACACCTACTGATATAGGCACACCTACTGATATAGGCACATCAACTGATATAGACACACCTACTGATATAGACACATCAACTGATATAGACACACCTACTGATATAGACACACCTACTGATATAGACACACCTACTGATATAGACACATCAACTGATATAGACACACCTACTGATATAGACACACCTTCTGATATAGACACACCTACTGATATAGACACACCTACTGATATAGACACACCTACTGATATAGACACACCTACTAATATAGGCACATCAACTGATATAGGCACACCTACTGATATACACATCAACTGATATAGACACACCTACTGATATAGACACATCAACTGATATAGACACACCTACTGATATAGACACACCTACTGATATAGACACACCTACTGATATAGACACACCTACTGATATAGACACATCAACTGATATAGACACACCTACTGATATAGACACACCTACTGATATAGGCACACCTACTGATATAGACACACCTACTGATATAGGCACATCAACTGATATAGGCACACCTACTGATATAGACACACCTACTGATATAGGCACATCAACTGATATAGACACACCTACTGATATAGACACACCTACTCATATAGACACATCAACTGATATAGACACATCAACTGATATAGGCACACCTACTGATATAGACACACCTACTGATATAGACACACCTACTGATATAGACACACCTACTGATATAGACACACCTACTCATATAGACACATCAACTGATATAGGCACATCAACTGATATAGGCAGATCAACTGTTATAGACACACCTACTGATATAGACACACCTACTGATATAGACACACCTACTCATATAGACACATCAACTGATATAGACACATCAACTGATATAGGCACACCTACTGATATAGACAGACCTACTGATATAGACACACCTACTGATATAGACACACCTACTGATATAGACACACCTACTCATATAGACACATCAACTGATATAGGCACATCAACTGATATAGGCAGATCAACTGTTATAGACACACCTACTGATATAGACACACCTACTGATATAGACACACCTACTGATATAGACACACCTACTGATATAGACACATCAACTGATATAGGCACATCAACTTATATAGACACACCTACTGATATAGACACACCTACTGATATAGGCACATCAACTGATATAGGCACATCAACTGATATAGACACATCTACTGATATAGACACACCTACTGATATAGACACACCTACTGATATAGACACACCTACTGATATAGACACACCTACTGATATAGACACACCTACTGATATAGGCACATCAACTGATATAGGCACACCTACTGATATAGACACACCTACTGATATAGACACATCAACTGATATAGACACACCTACTGATATAGACACACCTACTGATATAGACACATCAACTGATATAGACACACCTACTGATATAGACACACCTACTGATATAGACACACCTACTAATATAGACACACCTACAGATATAGACACACCTACTGATATAGGCACATCAACTGATATAGGCACATCAACTGATATAGGCACACCTACTGATATAGACACACCTACTGATATAGACACACCTACTGATATAGACACACCTACTGATATAGGCACACCTACTGATATAGACACACCTACTGATATAGACACACCTACTGATATAGACACACCTACTGATATAGACACATCAACTGATATAGACACACCTACTGATATAGGCACACCTACTGATATAGACACAGCTACTGATATAGACACACCTACTGATATAGGCACATCAACTGATATAGACCCACCTACTGATATAGACACACCTACTGATATAGACACACCTACTAATATAGGCACATCAACTGATATAGGCACACCTACTGATATACACATCAACTGATATAGACACACCTACTGATATAGACACATCAACTGATATAGACACACCTACTGATATAGACACACCTACTGATATAGACACATCAACTGATATAGGCACACCTACTGATATACACATCAACTGATATAGACACACCTACTGATATAGACACATCAACTGATATAGACACACCTACTGATATAGACACACCTACTGATATAGACACACCTACTGATATAGACACACCTACTGATATA
This sequence comes from Eledone cirrhosa, assembly GCA_964016885.1. NCBI lineage: Eukaryota > Metazoa > Mollusca > Cephalopoda > Octopoda > Eledonidae > Eledone > Eledone cirrhosa. The sequence goes on along the minus strand of OZ024742.1, from coordinate 301,349,674 downwards.
GACACATCAACTGATATAGACACACCTACTGATATAGACACACCTACTGATATAGGCACACCTACTGATATAGACACACCTACTGATATAGACACACCTACTGATATAGGCACATCAACTGATATAGGCACACCTACTGATATACACATCAACTGATATAGACACACCTACTGATATAGACACATCAACTGATATAGACACACCTACTGATATAGACACACCTACTGATATAGACACAGCTACTGATATAGACACACCTACTGATATAGGCACATCAACTGATATAGACACACCTACTGATATAGACACACCTACTGATATAGACACACCTACTAATATAGGCACATCAACTGATATAGGCACACCTACTGATATACACATCAACTGATATAGACACACCTACTGATATAGACACATCAACTGATATAGACACACCTACTGATATAGACACACCTACTGATATAGACACACCTACTGATATAGACACACCTACTGATATAGACACATCAACTGATATAGACACACCTACTGATATAGACACACCTACTGATATAGGCACACCTACTGATATAGACACACCTACTGATATAGACACACCTACTGATATAGGCACATCAACTGATATAGGCACACCTACTGATATACACATCAACTGATATAGACACACCTACTGATATAGACACATCAACTGATATAGACACACCTACTGATATAGACACACCTACTGATATAGGCACATCAACTGATATAGGCACACCTACTGATATAGACACACCTACTGATATAGGCACATCAACTGATATAGACACACCTACTGATATAGACACACCTACTCATATAGACACATCAACTGATATAGACACATCAACTGATATAGGCACATCTACTGATATAGACACACCTACTGATATAGACACACCTACTGATATAGACACACCTACTGATATAGACACACCTACTCATATAGACACATCAACTGATATAGGCACATCAACTGATATAGGCAGATCAACTGTTATAGACACACCTACTGATATAGACACACCTACTGATATAGACACACCTACTCATATAGACACATCAACTGATATAGACACATCAACTGATATAGGCACACCTACTGATATAGACAGACCTACTGATATAGACACACCTACTGATATAGACACACCTACTGATATAGACACACCTACTCATATAGACACATCAACTGATATAGGCACATCAACTGATATAGGCAGATCAACTGTTATAGACACACCTGATATAGACACACCTACTGATATAGACACACCTACTGATATAGACACACCTACTGATATAGACACATCAACTGATATAGGCACATCAACTTATATAGACACACCTACTGATATAGACACACCTACTGATATAGGCACATCAACTGATATAGGCACATCAACTGATATAGACACATCTACTGATATAGACACACCTACTGATATAGACACACCTACTGATATAGACACACCTACTGATATAGACACACCTACTGATATAGACACACCTACTGATATAGGCACATCAACTGATATAGGCACACCTACTGATATAGACACACCTACTGATATAGACACATCAACTGATATAGACACACCTACTGATATAGACACACCTACTGATATAGACACATCAACTGATATAGACACACCTACTGATATAGACACACCTACTGATATAGACACACCTACTAATATAGACACACCTACAGATATAGACACACCTACTGATATAGGCACATCAACTGATATAGGCACATCAACTGATGTAGGCACACCTACTGATATAGACACACCTACTGATATAGACACACCTACTGATATAGACACACCTACTGATATAGGCACACCTACTGATATAGACACACCTACTGATATAGACACACCTACTGATATAGACACACCTACTGATATAGACACATCAACTCATATAGACACACCTACTGATATAGGCACACCTACTGATATAGACACAGCTACTGATATAGACACACCTACTGATATAGGCACATCAACTGATATAGACACACCTACTGATATAGACACACCTACTGATATAGACACATCAACTGATATAGGCACATAAACTGATATAGGCACACCTACTGATATAGACACACCTACTGATATAGACACACCTACTGATATAGACACATCAACTGATATAGACACATCAACTTATATAGACACACCTACTGATATAGACACACCTACTGATCTAGACACATCAACTGATATAGGCACATAAACTGATAGACACATCAACTGATATAGATTAACATACTAATCTAGACACACCTACTGATATAGACACACCTACTGATATAGACACATCAACTGATATAGACACACTTACTGATATAGACACACCCACTAATCAACTGATATAGATTAACATACTAATATAGACACACCTACTAATATAGACACACCCACTAATATAGACACATCAACTGATATAGATTAACATAGTAATATACACACACCTACTGATATACAGTCCCCCCATTGATATCGACTCTGCCTACTGATATAGACTTACCCACTGATATAGACACACTCACTAATATAGATACACCCACTAATATAGACTCCCCCATTGATATAGACTCTTCCCTCTGACATCTGTCGATATCACTTATCTGGTCTGTAAATACTTCAAAATAAAGAGAAACTACTCACTGTTTTATAGTTTACCATTCTGTTACTGTCAACATTAAGTTCTTCAATCAGTAATTTGGCCTCAGCAGTGGACATTTTCTCTCCTTTCTTCAAAAAATAAATTTTGAAACTTAAATTAATCAAAAGATAAGCTTTATATAAACACACACACAAGCACATAGGTACACACACACAAGTACATAGATACACATACATACACATGTGCATGCACACATGTACATATATATATTGCCTTTTACATCCATATATATATATATATATATTTATGGATGTAAAAGGTTGCTCGCACCAACAGGAGGTATATGGTCTTTAAAGCGATGAAATACCAATGACGGTTGGAAGATCACTGATGAAGGACTAACTTTATTCATATGTAACCCATTAGCAACGCCGCAGCACGTTTATTTTCATATTTACACATATTTTTTTCCCCGCTGTTACACGTCTATTTCGTTCTTACCGCTTCCTCTTTCTCTGTATCTTTACCCTCTCTAGCAGTCATTCTCTCTGCTAGCCTCCTCCTCACCCTTCACTCACTCATTCTCTGTTACTACCTCTCCTCCTCCTTCCTGTTTGACCTGTGCGTAATTCTTTTCTTTCGCACTCTTGGTCTAGCAGGTCGTTCTTTTTCTCTCTCTCGTCTACGATTTCACAGTACTCACGTTCACCGAAATCATAGACTAGATCTCTTCTTCCTCCCGTTAGACCTGTACGGAATTCCTTCCTTGCTTACATTCCAACCAGGTTTGATGGTCTTTATTCTCTCTCGTTCACGATTTCACCGAATTTAAATTCATAGAAATTTGGGACTTGACTTCTTCTTCCTCACTTTTCGTTGCTCACCATTTTTGTTGTTTACACTCTTGTCCCCTTTATTTACGTGTCCCAACGACTTCTTTTAGCCGTTGCTCGCACCAACCGGAGGTATATGGTCTTTAAAGCGATGAAATACCAATGATGGTTGGAAGATCACTGATGAAGGACCAACTTTATTCATATGTAACCCATTAGCAACGCCGCAGCACGTTTATTTTCATATATATATATATATATATGAATGTAAAAGGTAAACAGAAATAACAACACAATCAGTACAGTATATGGAAAGAATATATTAGTCTAACGCTTGAAATAGCAGCAAGAGGGTCATAACGTTTCGGACGCTAGTCCTTCATTAGAAGAAAGAATGAGAAATAAGATAGATTGAAGGGATGGGTGGAATTGGAAAAAATGTCTTTAGATAAAAATAACAGGTCCATTCATGTTGGCATCTCTTGGAAAACTATATATATATATATATATATATATATATATATATACATACAGCATCACCTATATATATATATATATATATATATATATATATAATTATATATATATATATATATATATAATTAATAGATGAAATATGAATCTGCGAGCTACCAAGCACCCATGTGAAGCGCCAATCCAGAGACCCTTCCCTACGAGTGTCGACAAATGCCCAAAACTCCGAGTTGGTACCATCAATGTAGGCACAATGAAAGGAAGAGCAGGAGAAATCGTAGAAATGCTAGAGCGAAAGGAAATTGATGTATGCTGTGTGCAAGAGACTAGATGGAGAGGAGAGTCTACTAGAGTCCTTGTAGGAAAAATTCGGTGCTACAAATTGTTCTGGGTGGGAAATGACGATGGGATGGGTGGTGTAGGTATACTACTAGCTGACAAGTGGGTAGATAAAGTAATCTCAGTGTACAGGGTAAATGCAAGAATCATTAAACTCAGACTAGTCCTGAATAAAACAATTACCATAATAATATCAGCTTACGCACCCCAATCGGGGTTGCCAGACGAGCTTAAAGATAGGTTTTACGAGTCCCTAATGCACACTACTGCTCTAACAAACTACAATGACTTCCTAATCATTGCAGGAGATTTTAACGGACACGTAGGTAAACACTGCGACGGCTTCAATAGAGTCCATGGAGGCCATGGGGTTGGCACGAAAAATGAGGAAGGATTCAGACTTCTAGAATTCTGCGACGCCAATGACATGTCGATATGTAACACAAACTTCAAAAAACCCGACAACCACCTGATCACCTATAGATCAGGGGAGCACTCTAGTCAGATAGATTTTATCCTCATTAGAGGATGTGACAGATGGACGGTCGTAAACACAAAAGCCTTCCCTAGTGAGGAATGTACATCCCAACATAGCTTAGTTGTCAGCGACCTCACAGTCAGAACTAGACGAACCTGGAAATAGAGGCCAACCTGGAGAAGAAAGATCTGGAAGATGAAAGACCCCTCAACCAGTAACAGATTTAAAGATATTTTACTCAACGCCTACGACAGTAAAGAAGAACAAATAGAGACATTCAATGTAGAAGAGAACTGGGAGTTCCTAAAAAATAACTTACTAGAGGCGACGGATGAGGTCTGTGGCTGGAGTAAGACCTCAAGCAGGAGGAGAGTGACTTGGTGGTGGAACAATAAGGTAGATGAGGCAGTTAAGGCCAAGAGACAGGCATGGAAAGAATGGAAGAATGGGGGGAGCAGGGTACATTACATAGAGACCAAGAGGGAAGCTAGGCGACAAGTATACTTAGCTAGGAGGGAAGCAGAGGATAGAAAATTCAAGCATGTTTTGCAACGTGAGGACCAGAAACAGGAGGTGTTCAAGATTGCGAGGCAGTGTGTCAGAGAGAATTGTGATGTCATTGGAGAGAAGTGTATCCGGAATGATAAAGGTGAGCTTGCCCTCACAAGTGCTGAGAAGAAAGATGCATGGAAGAGTCATTATGATAGATTACTAAATGAGGAGAATGCATGGGAAGAAGAGACCCTATAGAGGGGCCAGCAGTACAAGTCAGCAGCAGCGTAGTAAGTAAGGCAACCAAAGATATGAAGATGGGGAAGGCAACCGGTCCATCGGGTATAGCTGCCGAGATGCTGAAGGCATCTGGGTAGTAGGTCACACTATAACCACACGTATTGTTAACCAGGTAATACTAGGTGTCATACCAAAAGATTGGTGCAGTAGCATCATTGTCAACTGCTACAAAGGTAAAGGTGATGCACTAGATAGAGGAAACTATAGAGGTATAAAGCTGATGGACCAGGTCATGAAAGTAACAGAAAGAGTTATAGCACAGCTGATTAGGGACCGGGTGAAACTAGACGAGATGCAATTTGGGTTTGTACCAGGAAGAGGCACCACTGATGCCCTCTTCCTTGTCAGGAAGTTACAGGAAAAGTACCTAGCTAAAAGTCAGCCACTCTACCTGGCATTTGTCGACCTCGAGAAAGCCTTTGACAGAGTTCCACGTGCTGTAATCTGGTGGGCTCTTAGAAAACTAGGAGTAGATGAATGGCTTGTGAAAGCGGTACAAGCCATGTATAGGGGAGCAGTCAGCAAAGTTAGGATTAGCAATGAGTATAGCGAGGAATTTAGCGTACAGGTTGGGGTCCACCAGGGCTCTGTTCTTAGCCCCCTCCTGTTCATCATAGTCCTGCAGGCAATAACGGAGGAGTTTAAGACCGGATGCCCATGGGAACTCCTGTATGCTGATGACCTCGCACTTATAGCTGAATATATGGTAGAACTAGAGAAGAAATTTCAAATTTGGAAGCAGGGACTAGAAAGAAAGGGTCTCAAAGTCAACATGACAAAGACTAAGGTCCTTGTAAGTAGACGAGAAAACAGAACCCAGATCCCCTCAGGGAAATGGCCTTGCTCAGTATGTAGGAAAGGTGTAGGTAGGAACTCCATTCTCTGCCCCAAATGCAAACAATGGGTACACAAGAGATGTAGCGGGATATCAGGAAGCTTAATTAAGAATGTAGGCTTCACATGCAAGCAGCAAACAGCCACAGGAAACAAGTACCACCAATCTCTGGGAGGGCTCTGTAGAAACAGTAGACAGCTTCTGCTACCTAGGTGACCGAATTAGCAGTGGAGGTGGGTGTTCAGAAAGTACAATAACTAGGGTAAGAATGGGATGGAAGAAGTTTAGGGAACTACTACCACTGCTAGCTGCAAAAGGCTTCTCCCTCAAAATGAAAGACAGACTGTATGATGCGTGTATCGAACAGTGATGTTGCATGGTAGTGAGACCTGGGCGCTGAAGGTGGAAGACTTACGTAGATTAGAGAGAAACGAAGCCTGCATGCTCCGATGGATGTGTAATAGTAATATACGCGAACGACAAAGCATAAATGAATTGAGAGAGAGACTGAGCATAAGAGGAATCAAATGCTGTGTGCAGGAGAGGCGGTTGCGTTGGTATGGACATGTGATGCGTATGAAGGATGACAGCTGCATAAAAAGATGCAGAGCACTAGAAGTCGATGGAAACCGCGGAGTGGGGAGACCCAAGATGACCTGGGCTGAGGTGATAAAAGCCGACCTTACCCAATTACACCTCTCAAAGGCGATGACACACGACCGTGACCTCTGGCATCATGCAGTAATACAGAGTACCCGACCTCCCATGGGTACAAGCTGAAGCATATAGACAATATGCCCCCACACTCCCCACTTCAAGGTGGTCGTGGAGGTGCCATGGCAAAAAAGCACCCAGCCCACACTGTAAAGTGGACGTGTAGGCGCCACGAAAAAGCACCCAGCACTCACTGTAAATGAGGTTGGTGTTAGGAAGGGCATCCAGCTGTAGAAATCAAGCCAAATCAGTTCCTGTATGAGCAAGGCATGGTCAGTCGACCAGACACTGCCCACAACAGGACAACCCGTCTAACCCATGCTAGCATGGAAGAACAGACGTAAAACGGTGATGATGATGATGATGATGATATATATATATAATATTTTTCTCGATTCTTCTCTCCATTCGAATCCATTCATTCAATCACTATTCTATGTCCTAATTTCACACTATATCATATTTTCACCATTCTATATCATATTTTTTCTCGATTCTTCTCTCCATTCGAATCCATTCATTCAATCACTATTCTATGTCCTAATTTCACACTATATCATATTTTCACCATTCTATATCATATTTTTTCTCTAAAAATCATATTTTCCCTATCACCGCATTTTCTCTAACAAAACAAATCTTGTATTTTCGTTTATTGTTAAATTATGCCCAAAATACGGCGATCTTATCTTAAACCTTACATTCTCGCTAACAACCCATCCATTCATTCAATCACTATTCTATGTCCTAATTTCACACTATATCATATTTTTTCTCTAAAAATCATATTTTCCCTATCACCGCATTTTCTCTATCGTATTTTCTTAAACAAAACAAATCTTGTATTTTCGTTTATTGTTAAATTATGCCCAAAATACGGCGATCTTATCTTAAACCTTACATTCTCGCTAACAACCCATCATCCCTCCCACCCGCCCCCACGCACCACCATTATTACGTGGACCAATCATAAGTCAGAGGCCCATACTATCGCTTAACTGGTTGCTTTTCGATATGATGGATGGACTACGGAATTCTGGAGAGTTGAAGAGAGAAAAATGTGGACGCTCAGCGACAATGCCAAAGATAAAGACAAATTCACCTCGTGGACGAGAATGCAAGCACTCCGCCTTGTTTCGGCCCAGGATGGCTAACATAAACCCCCCCCCCCCCCCCCCCCGCGCCCACCCTCCAAACGCAATCCAAAACTTCAGAGTTGGTACCATGAATGTAGGCACCTTAAAGGGTCGCTCTAACGAGGTTGTAGAAATGCTTGAACGTAAGGAGGTCGATGTTTGTTGTATTCAAGAGACCAGGTGGAGGGGAGGGTCGGCTAGATTCATCGTGGGTAAAGAACGATGCTATAAGCTTTTCTGGGTGGGAAATGACAATGGGTTGGGTGGGGTAGGAATCATGTTAGCAGAAAAGTGGGCAGATAAGATAATAGACGTAAATAGAGTGAACGACAGAATAATTAAAATAAGACTTGTCCTCAATAAAACTACGGTGACAGTAATATCTGCGTACGCACCACAATCCGGACTGCCCGGTGCTATAAAAGACAGATTCTACGAGACACTGATGCTCGCTACCTCCCAAATAACCGACAGTGACTATATAGTTATTGCAGGCGACCTAAATGGTCACGTTGGACAACATTGTGACGGCTATGACGGAGTCCATGGAGGCTATGGGTTCGGTACTAGAAATGAGGAAGGTTCCAGAATCCTGGAATTCTGGGATGCAAATAACTTAACTATCTGTAACACTAACTTCAAAAAACGAGACAATCACTTGATCACCTATAGATCGGGGGAACACACAAGCCAGGTAGATTATATCCTTACCAGAAGACGTGACAGAGTGTCTGTTGTAAACACTAAATCCCTCCCCCATGAAGAATTCACCTCCCAACATAGACTGATAATTAGCGACCTCATAGTCAGGACGAGACGTACTAGACAGCTGAAGAGGACTATCCTCAGGAGAAAAATATGGAAGCTAAAGGACCCCATAGCCAGAAATAAATTTCAAAGCATATTACTTGACGCTTTCGACAGTAAGGAAGAGCAATTAGAGTCGTATAATATAGAGGAACAGTGGGAATTCCTGAGAGCAAACCTGCTGACGGCGGCAGACGAAGTCTGTGGCTGGAGCAGGCCTGTAGGTAGGAGGAGAGTAACATGGTGGTGGAACAGTAAGGTGGAGGAGTCAATTAAGGCCAAAAAGCAGGCTTGGAAAGCATGGCGGGATGGGGGAAGTAGAGAAGACTATCAAGTGGCCAGGAGGGAAGCTAGGAGACAAGTGTACTTCGCAAGAAGGGAAGCAGAGGAAAGAAAGTTCAAGCATGTTCTACAACGTGAGGACCAAAAACGTGAGGTGTTCAGGATTGCCAGGCAATGTGTCAAGGAAAACCGTGATATTGTCGGGGAGAAGTGTGTACTTAACGATGATGGCATACTTGCCATCACCGACGCTGATAAGAAGGTAGCTTGGAAGTGTCACTACGAAAGGCTTCTAAATGAGGAGAACAAATGGGAGAAAGACAGTCTCCCCCACATCGACCCAATAGAGGGACCAGCAGTGTTAGTCCAGGGTAGTACAATAAGCAAGGCAATCAAAGATATGAAGACGGGTAAGGCGGCTGGTCCTTCGGAAATAGTTGCTGAGATGCTGAAGGCATCTGGTTCGGTGGGACACACCATGGTCACCCGGATAGTTAACCAAGTCGTACAGAATGGGGTTGTTCCGAAGGACTGGCGTAGCAGCATCATCGTTAACTGCTATAAGGGAAAAGGAGATGCACTAGATAGGAGTAACTATAGAGGCATTAAATTAATCGACCAGGTCATGAAGGTCACGGAAAAAGTAATAGCGCAACTAATCAGAGAGAGAATTGATCTAGATGAAATGCAGTTCGGGTGTGTGTCAGGCAAAAGTACCACAGACGCTCTTTTCATTGTACGACAACTACAGGAGAAGTACCTAGCTAAAAGTAAACCCCTATACTTAGCTTTCGTCGACTTGGAGAAAGCCTTCGACAGAGTCCCCCGTTCCATTATCTGGTGGTCTCTTAGAAAACTAGGTGTTGACGAATGGCTTGTGAGAGCTATACAAGCCATATATAAAGAAACAGTCAGTAAGGTTAGAATTAACAACGAATATAGTGAAGAGTTTAGCGTAAAAGTTGGTGTCCATCAGGGCTCTGTTCTTAGCCCCCTACTATTTATTATTGCCCTTCAGGCTATAACAGAGGAGTTCAAGACCGGTTGCCCATGGGAACTCCTATACGCAGATGACCTAACACTCATAGCTGAATCAATGGCTGAGCTAGAGAAGAAATTCCAAACATGGAAGCACGGCCTAGAATCAAAAGGCCTTAAAATTAACCTGGCTAAGACTAAAGTTCTAGTTTGTAGGAAAGAAAATAAGGCGGCAGTCCCATCTGGGAAATGGCCATGCTCAGTGTGTAGGAAAGGCGTAGGTAGAAACTCCATTTTATGTCCCAAATGCAAAGTATGGGTGCATAAAAGATGTAGTGGGATCACAGGTAAGCTAACTAAGAACATAGATTTTACATGTGGCCGGTGCTCTGGTGCAATAAGTAGCAGCAAGTGCCCACAAAATACTAGCTCCTTCAACTGCGCAGAGGGTTCTATAGAAATAGTGGACAGCTTCCGTTACCTGGGTGACAAAATCAGCAGTGGGGGAGGGTGCTCTGAAAGTACAGTAGCTAGAGTCAGAACTGGATGGAAAAAGTTCAGAGAGCTTATACCACTATTAGCCACTAGAGGGTTCTCCCTAAAAATGAAAGGCAGGTTATACGATGCCTGCATACGAACAGCAATGCTGCATGGCAGTGAGACCTGGGCATTGTGTGCAGAGGATATACGCAGACTAGAGAGGAACGAAGCTTGCATGCTCCGCTGGATGTGCAATAGTAATATACGTGAACGGCAAAGCATAAACGAACTAAGGAAAAAATTAGAAATAAGAGGGATCAGATGTTGTTTACTCGAGAGAAGGCTACGTTGGTACGGTCACGTGATGCGCATGAAAGACGACAGCTGTATAACAAAGTGCAGGGCAATAAAGATAGACGGTAGCCACGGAGTAGGCAGACCCAGAAAAACATGGGACGAGCTGATAAATTCCGACCTCACACGCTTACACCTCTCCAAGACAATGTCACTGGACCGAGACCTTTGGCGGTACTCAGTAATAGAGAAGACCCGCCTTACCTAAATACAAAGTAAAAACCTACTACAGTCAGTAGGCATCTCTATCAAAACACCCCCCCGTCCCACCACCTCCACCCCATCCACACCGCCCCTTTCAATGTAAAGTTATGTTGGTCCCACAACATCCAGGCCAAAACAAATGAGATCATGTAGGTGTCACGATAAAAAAACACACAGTCCACGCTGTAATGTGGCCGTGTAGGCAACACGGTAAAAACCTCCCAGCCCCACACTGTAAATGTGGTTGGTGTTAGGAAGAGCATCCAACTGTAGAAAACCCGCCAGACAGTCCTATGCGAGCAAGACAACCACTCTTGCCTCAAGTGGGAAAACCCCCGTCCAAACCCATGCAAGCGTGGAACACGGACGCTAAACCTGATGATGACGATGATGATGATACATACATCACCACCATTATCATTTTACATATGCTTTCCATGCTAGAATGCTGAAATGGGTTGAATAGTTTAAGATTAGACAGGTTGGAGAGTGTGTTGCTAATTCATTCCAATTTTGGAATGATTTCTATGGTTGGATGCCCTTCACTATGTTTTTGTGGATATGTGGGTCATCTCTAACACTGTAGGTTATCAGTCATCCTAGTTCTTTGTCACCTCTACTGTGAGGTTTAGATTCTTAAGATCAATCTTCACCACTTTGTACCATGTTTTTCTAGCTCTTCCTCTTCTAAAAGTCCCAACCACTGTGAGTACCCAGCACTTCTTTATTTAACTGCCAACCTTCATATGCATCACATGTCCATACCAGCACAATCTTCTCTTTTGCATCTTTTGCACACTACATCTGATTCTTCTAATATTTAGTTCATGCACACTAATATTACACACTCACCAAAACATTCAAGGTCCAAGTGTCACTGCTGTGCAACATTGTACTTCATATACAAACATCATACAATTTGCCCTTCATTCTGAGAGAGAACCCTTTGTTGTTAGCAGAGGTAATAGCTCTCAGAACCTTTTCCAACTGATTCTTATTCTAGCAACTATGCTTTGGGGACATCTATCTTCACTATTAATTAGCCCCCCTAATTAACAATAGCTGTAACTAATTCTAGGGAGAATGCCTATTTCATGTCTGTTGTTATTGCTTACTGTTGCTGTCATCTGCCATATACAAATACTTCATTCTTTCTTAGCCTGTGTGTAATCCAACAACATTTCTTGTGCTTCCTCAATGTACACTGGCCATGCAGTATTAAATTATTACCAACACCTTTTCTTCATATAAGGTAATTGATATACAGTGGACAAAGGACCAGTTCCATAACAAAGGACAGTAGCAGGAATATGACTTCTTTCCTACTTACTAAAACTTTAGTCTTTGCTAAATTTATTTTGAGACTTCTCAATTCTCAGTTTTGCTTCCAGGTCAGTATTTCCTCTCCAAATCTATTCCAGATTTAGCTATAAAAATTAGTATATTACCATGGACTGCCAATCTTAAACTCTATTGTCATGGCCTAAAAGACTGTGAAAAACAGAAGGGGATTAAGGACTAATTCCTCACTGTATTCATCATCATCATCATCATCATCATCGTTTAACGTCCCTGTCCCACGCTTGCATGGGTTTGGACGGGGGTTTTCCCACTTGAGGCAAGAGTGGTTGTCTTGCTCGCATAGGACTGTCTGGCGGGTTTTCTACAGCTGGATGCCCTTCCTAACACCAACCACATTTACAGTGTGGGACTGGGAGGTTTTTACCGTGTTGCCTACACGGCCACATTACAGCGTGGACTGTCTGGCGTGTTTTCTACAGCTGGATGCCCTTCCTAACACCAACCACATTTACAGTGTGGGACTGGGAGGTTTTTACCGTGTTACCTACACGGCCACATTACAGCGTGGCTGTCTGGCAGGTTTTTTATGGCTGGATGCCCTTCCTAACACCAACCACATTTACAGTGTGGGTATTCATTGTTAATTTTTGACTGCACCTCTGTAGAGGGCTTCTATGGCCCTCACAAGCTATTCATCTTTACTTAGTTTCCTCAGTGCCCACCAGACGACAGAGTGTGGTATACTGTCAAAGGCCTTCTCCAGATCAATAAATTCTAGATACTGTGGTTTGTGGTTTATTCCTAGCTGAGTATTTATCCTGCAATTGTCTCACCAACAATAGGTCATTGGTTATACCTCTCCCTGATACAAAACCTAACTGCATGTCATCTAGGTTAATTCCTTTCCTAATCAGTTGTGCTATGACTGTTTCAGTAACTTTCATTACCTGGTCCATCAACTTCATGTGTCTATAGTTTCCACTCTTTAACTACATCTGCTTTGCCTTTGTAGCAGTTGCTGATGATATTGTTATGCTAGTCACTAGGTATGACCTCATTGTGTACTACCTAATTGATTTTATACAAGACTAGCAAGACTAGATATTTTCAGTATCTTAGCAACTATACTTGATTGTCCAGCTGCCTTCCCTGACTTTATATTATTAACTGGACTCTCAACTGTACTGACATCAGTATAGACAGCTGGTCTATCTGTTGGGTCTATTGGGAGTAGGCTCTCATACTCCCTGGTATTTTCCTCATTTAATAACCCCACATATTAGCACTTCCTTTTCAGCAACAATAAATACACATAATTCTCTACACACTTCTCTCCCATGATGTCTAGTACACTGTCTTGCAATCTAAAATGACTCATGCCTCTTATCCACACATTTCAGAACATATGCAAACTTTTTTACTTTCAGCTTCTCTACAAGCTAAGTAAATATAACACCTAGCTTCTCTGCTAGCTAAGTATATCTAATACCAAGCTAAGTATATCTAATACCTAGCTTCTCTCCTAGTTAAGATATCTAATGCCTAGCTTCTCTTCTAGCTACTTGGTGTTGCTCTCTGTTTATTCCCTTCTTCCATTTTTATCAGGCCTGACTCTTAACTTTTATGGCTCTATCTACACTACTATTCCACCATCACCACCACGTTACCTTCTATCTTGTTGGGACCTTACACCAACCACAGATCTGGTGTATAACCTGCAGTAAGCTGTTCTATAGAAACTCCCAAATTTTCTGTTATAAGTCACTATCTCCTTTCCCCTTTTGTAATAAGCATCAAGTAGGACTTCTTTGAATTTGTCAATAGATGATGACTCTTTCAACTTCCACAAGTAAATATACAAATGTGAATAAAATAGAAATATTGATGTGCTTAGGAGAAAAACTCATTGACATTATTTTAATTGGGTTGGATTGGCAGTATCGGTAGAGGGTCGGAGGCCATGCTTTCCAGCATAGTTACGTCCCTTTACGATCTGAGTTCAAATCCCGCCGAAGTTGATTTTGCCTTGCATCCTTACGGGGTCGATAAAATAAAGTACCAGTAATGAACTGGGTATTTGCTGGCCTTGTGCCTAAAGTAGAAACAATTATTTTAACTGGGTTGATACATATGGGAGACAACTCTAAACACATTTCCATCTTACAGCATTATCAAGCTTTCAGCAATGAAGCAAATACTTCACTATACTTACTAAAATACAGTCAAACTGGAGAAATTCTCATCTTAGGCCCTAAATCTTGTATAATCAAGATTTTCCTTAATTCTTAACAACTTATTATATATTTAGCTATTTACTATAGTGGTTAACCCTAAATTGGTTCTCATAGAGCAAACCTATACCTAAATGTTCTAGCCATGGCCATCACGTTTTATTTTCTTCAGATATGATAGCTCCAGGCTTATATTATCAATTTAGTCTCTGTAATATTGCAAAAGGTCACAACGATATGTCCACTAGTAAACATATTGGAAACATTTAAATTAACAAATCTGTTTTTTATATATTTTCTACTAAATTATTACATGATCATCATCATCACCATTTAACGTCCATTTTTTCCACACTAGCATGGGTTAGATCATGTTAAGCACTCACAAAATTTTACACAAGAATTGAACATGCAAAAGCAAAAGAAAAAACATTGCAAAACAACAACTACAACTAAAACAACAAGAACAACAACTACAACACTTACTGTTGTCATAAGATTCAACAATTTATTGTAGGAGATATAACCATCACCATCAGCATCGAGACATTGGAATGCTTGGACAAGATCAACTGCAGTTGTTTGAGGTTCATTGGGGCATATCTTACAGAAATCATCAAAACTCATAGAAGCTATAACATAAATAAATAAATAGTTGGCTTAAGAAGCATAGGGAAAATTTGAAATATGTGCATCCCAAGGCAAATGACTATAATAATAGTTGAGAAAATCAGGTAAAATACACCTGGAAACAGAAGAAAGTCAACCAGGAACTACAACCTTAAAATTTTCTAAATAGGCAAAATTATTGGCCAATGGCCCTTTAGTACAGTGGTTAATACATTCAACTGGCATCTGAGATATGTGGGGTTTGTTTCCTCATAGGCACCTCTGTCCACTTTTTCCATCTAGAAGAGAACTTACCTGATTTTCTCAACTATTATTTATAGTAATGAAGGGCAGTGGATTGGCAGTGTCAGCAGAGCATCGGACATCCAGCTTTACATTCTGAGTTCAAATCCCGCTGAGATTGGCATTGCCTTTCATTCTTATGGCATCGATAAAATAAAGTACCAGTAATGTACTGGGGTTGATTTACTTGACTGTCCCTTCCTCCAAAATTGCTGGCCTTGTACCTAAATCAGAAACCATTATTTATAGTGATCAACTATTATTATTATGGTCATTTGCATTTGGACAGGCACATTTTAAATAAATATATAAATCAGTTGGTAGTTGCATCATTATCAACATGAGTTAGATGACCGTTACATCTGTTATGTATATAATATCTGCTATCTGTTAAATATTTAACTGTTACATCTGTTATGTATATAACAGTTACGTCTGTTATGTATATAACTGTTACATCTGTTATGTATTATATATATCTATCTGTTATATATCTAACTGTTGTTAAATGACAGTTTTACTTACATACTAGTGCTCCCATGTCATCAAAAATGAGTTTATTTACTTATTTATTTACTTACTATAGAAAATGGTGCACCTCAAAATGACAACTGAAACCATTTATAAATTTTTAACCAAAAGGCTTCATACTTTGTATCTAACAGTACAATGTTAAACTTAGATCTTCATCAAAATGCAAAGATTAATAATTTTTAAATACCACAGTGCATGACCCCACCCTCCAAAAATGAAGGATCACAGTGATACAGAAGCACTTAAGCACTCACGCCATAAAAAATGACAGTAGTTATAAAAATTTAAGGCGCATAGCTTAGTGGTTAGAGCATTAGGCTTGCAATCGAAAGGTTGTAAGTTCAATTCTCGGACCGGCTGATGTGTTGTTTCCTTGAGCAAGACACTTTATTTCACATTGCTCCAGTTTACTCAGCTGTAGAAATGAGATGATAGGACTGGGGTCTCTATCATTCCACTGCAAAAAAGCACCCAGCCCACACTGTAAAGTGGACGTGTAGGCGCCACGGAAAAAAAAGCACCTAGCACTCACTGTAAATGAGGTTGCTGTTAGGAAGGGCATCCAGCTGTAGAAATCAAGCCAGAATCAGTTCCCGTATGAGCAAGACAAGATCAGCCGACCGGACACTGCCCACAACAGGACAACCCGTCTAACCCATGCTAGCGTGGAAGAACAGACTTAAAACAGTGATGATGATGATGATGATGATGATGATGATGATGATGTGATACTATATTTAAAAAATATTACTATCATCCTCCAGTAGATTTATGATTCAAGACATTTTAATTTGATCATCCCATTAAAGTATCCTAGTTTGCAATCAATCTACTACCACTGACAATAAAGTTCTTGTCATTATTGGTGGCTCACCTTACTGACATATTAGGTGATGCCCGCGAGAGTGCTTGGTTATTCCAGTGTCTTAGTCTCGCAATCAATAGGAGGCAGTGCTGCAAGTGTGTTAAAAATTATTAGAGGGAAAAGTCTGTGCCCTTTGTTGTGGCATGTGATTGAGTGTCTCATTTTTTTGTAGAGGAAGTCTCTCTTTTTTATATAAATTGTATTTATCTGTAAGAATAATCATGTGAAATAAAAGTTTATAGTCTATTACCTGCTCTCAACACCTTTATATTAACACATACCTTTTACATTTTTCCTGTATTTTTCAAGAGACTTTTTTGAAGGATTCCGACCAGTTTGTTGAAGAACTAAAACCATAAAAAGAAAAAAGAAAATTTTAAATGAATGATATTCTTTTCTTTAATCAAGAAATCTTATTAATATTTTGTTTATTTTTGCTCACAGAAAGTACACCAAACAGTTCATTTATTTAAAAAAATCATCAGCATCATCAACACAATTTACCATCCATCTTTCCTACAAGTAAGGATTGGACAGGTTATCACAGATTGGTCAGTGCTCAAGTGAAGCTACTGACTTCTCATATGTCCTGGCAAGGAAAACAGATGTCAAATGATGATACATGTATACATTTTCTAGCAATCAAGTAAGACCCCTTAAGAATGGTTTCTAATTGAAACAAAAGGCCAGCAATTTTGGGGGAGGAGAAAGTCGATTAAATCGACCCCAGTGTGTTACTGGTGCTTCAATTTATCGACCCCGTAAGGATGAAAGGCAAAGTTAACCTCGGGGGGATTTGAACTCAGAACGTAAAGGGACATAACTCCATGCCGCAAAGCATGGTGTCTGACGCTCTATTGATACTGCCAATCCAATAATAATGGTTTCTAATTTAAGCACAAAAAGGGAGGGGAGTCAGTTACATTGACTCCAGTATTTGACTGGTAGTTTATCTTATCAACCACAGAAGGATGAAAGGCAAAGTTATCATGTTCTAAGGCTAGGCTAGTCAAGTGACCATGTTTTGCTAATATGTTCCATTCGGGGCTTGGCTTTCTATAGCTGGATGCCATCCCTAACACCAATCAGTTTACTGCATGTAGTAGGAACATATTGTTGTGACGCCATTTAAACCAGTTGAGAGGGTGGACTAGGTGCTTTTTGTTGTAGCACCAGCACAACCACCTTAGAGGGTGGACTGAGTGCTTTTCGTCATGACACCAGCACTACTACCTTACAGGGTGGACTGAGTGCTTTTCCTCGTGACACCAGAATGACCACATTACTGGGTGGACTGGGTGCTTTTCCTCGTGACACCAGAATGACCACATTACTGGGTGGACTGGGTGCTTTTCATCGTGACACCAGAATGACCACATTACTGGGTGGACTGGGTGCTTTTCATCGTGACACCAGAATGACCACATTACTGGGTGGACTGGGTGCTTTTCTACCTCATTACAAAACTAGGGTGCTTGTTGAGTCTTTGGCTAGGCTGGAAAGGTAGTAATGGAGTGTGGGTGAAAGATGAGAAGGGGGCAAGGCAAGCTACATGCTGCTTGCCAGGTCATGAAGGTGGCTTCAAAGAGAGTGATGTATGTGTACATATGTTCATTTGTGTGTTTGCTTCCTATATATGTCCTGCATAAACTAAAGTCTCATGACTCAACAGTTCCTAAGAGTGAAGATGAGTACATAAGAGAGAAAGACAAGTCAGAGCTAGCATCAGGAAGGGCACCCAACCATACAATACTGCCCCAAAATAGTCTCATCCAACCCATCCTAACATAGAAAAAAAGGGTGTAAAAAAATGATGATGATGATGATGATAATGATAATGAGGATGAGGATGAGGATGAGGATGATGAGGATGATGAGGATGATGATGAGGATGAGGATGATGATGAGGATGAGGATGATGATGATGAGGATGAGGATGAGGATGATAAGGATGAGGATGAGGATGATAAGGATGAGGATGAGGATGATGAGGATGAGGATGAGGATGAGGATGAGGATGATGATGAGGATGATAAGGATGATAAGGATGATGAGGATGATGAGGATGATGAGGATGAGGATGAGGATGATGATGATGATGATGATGAGGATGATAATGAGGATGAGGATGATGATGATGAGGATGAGGATGAGGATGATGAGGATGATAAGGATGATGAGGATGAGGATGATGATGATGAGGATGAGGATGAGGATGATGAGGATGATAAGGATGATGAGGATGAGGATGATGATGATGAGGATGAGGATGAGGATGAGGATGATGAGGATGATGATGATGAGGATGAGGATGAGGATGAGGATGAGGATGATGAGGATGAGGATGAGGATGAGGATGAGGATGATGAGGATGAGGATGAGGATGATGATGATGAGGATGAGGATGAGGATGATGAGGATGAGGATGAGGATGATGATAATGGCAGTGGTGGTGGTGATAAACCAAATGAAATAACAGAAGAATTTCAACCTTACCTAAACGCAGATCATCCAAGTTGTTTATAGAATCTTTAATGGTGTTAAAGACTGAAAGGTAGGCAGCTCTGCAGTCAACAATCAACTCCTCATCTTTACGTGTGTTATACAAGGTTCTTTTCTGAGGTGTAGACATCTTAAATAGACAGAAATATCATTATTTTACAGAAATATATTGATTTCTCAAATCATGCCGAGGTCAACTTTGCCCTTATCCATTTATGGTTGATAAGAAAAGTACCAGTCAAGTACTGGGGTCGATTCTTCCTCTATATCTCTTTCTCTCACTCTCTCTATCTTTCTCTGGAAGAAATCTGCTGTAATCAGCCCTGGAGAGATGGGCTCTGCCAGGTTTTAAAAAATGCCCTAGAAACACTGTATGTCAATATGGCGTCCCTATGACTTCTCAGGAGTTACGGGTCTATACCATACATTGATTTTTAAACAAACTATGTACACCATATATATATTTAAATCTTTTATCTTAACGCTTTAGCATTTAAACTGACCGTATCTGGCCAGAATTCTCACACCTCTTTCTGTTAAAACTGGCTGTAACCAGCTGCTCATACGGATATTGTTCTCAAAATAAATAATATCAAAATCTCATAGATTCGATATTATGTGAGGTAAAGCCTATACCACAAAAATGCAATAGTAAATATAGAGTAATATAAATGCTAAATGGTTAATGTGTTTTTAGTTTATTATCTCTTACAAAACGGAAATACCAAAGTAGACTCAGGTGCATATTACCAATGGACAGAGACAGTGGGACAATTTTGGGTTCAGAGAAACCAATGATTGTGAACTTCAACTCCAACTGAATTTGCTAACAGCCATATATATACTGATGTTTTGGCCCTCTATAGCAACCATGTTAGACGTTTATGAAGTCGGATAGTTAAAACTGCATAATATTTATGTTGAATACAAAGCAGTTTATAAAATTCTAGTTGTGTAGGTAACATAAAAGTCCGTCTCGAGCCGGGAATGCCATCAGGCCGGTGCTTATCCCAATAACTGTGGCGTTAGGTTACTGACAGTACAAGACTTCTCTTTGGACAGGACGGTTACTCTCTCTCTCTATAATAGAAAGAGAGATTTATTTAATTATGTCTCATAAAATAATACAACCAACTTTCCACGAAATACTATATAGTTAGCACCCCAAACACTTAAATGGGATTATACTTAGGTATATCCTAATGTTTGTTGAGTGAGATAGAGTTGGTCAAAGTATCATTTAAAGCTTTCTCTTAATGTATTAAATATATATATATATAGAGAGAGAGAGAGAGAGAGAGAGAGAGAGAGAGAGAGAGAGAGAGAGAGAGAGAGAGAGAGAGAGAGAGAGAGAGAGAGAGAGAGAGAGAGAGAGAGAGAGAGAGAAGCATGAATACAGGCGCAGGCATGGCTGTGTGTTTAAGGAGTTAGCCTCACAACCAGTTGTGTCAGAGTCCAGTCACGGTGCCTGCCAGCTTGGGCAAATGTATTCTACTATAGCGATAGACACACCAGCCTTGTCAGTGGAATTTAGTAGACGGAAACTGCACAAACCTGACGTTTATATATATATATAAGTAAGGTGTTCTGGAAGTATGTTCACTCAAAGCAGAGACCTCACTCTCCAGTTGGTCCTCTTCACAATCCCTACACAAGCCAGGTTACTGACAACCCCAAGGAATGCGCAGAGCTCATTGCTGAATGCTATGCAGGCATTTTCACTATTGAAGACCAGAGTGTACCGTCTCCACCACCTATGACACCGGATTCTATTACAACCATGGAATTTACACCTGCAATGCTGCGACGTCACCTAAAAAATAAACGCAACCATGCCTCTCCTGGTCTTGATGGTGTTACGTACCTGCTTCTTAAACGTGGTGGGTACTTCCTTCTACACCAGTTATCACGCTTCTTCCAATTCTGTCTGAACAACGGTGCTACGCCAGAACAATGGAAAACTGCCAGTGTCATTCCTCTGTTCAAAAAGGATGATCACACATCACCTGTGAACTATCGTCCAGTCAGTCTTACTAGTTGCATTGCCAAACTGATGGAATCCTGTGTCAGAGAAACACTTTGGAACTTCTGGAACTCTCAGTCTTATCCGGCCCTCGCAATTTGGATGTATCCCCAACTCAAGCTGCTGTGATCAACTTATCGAGTTTCTTGCAGACATCACCCGGATCCTTGATGGCAGCTCGTGGGTGGATGTTGTTTACCTTTAGTTTGCGAAAGCTTTCAATTCTGTGCCACACAAAAGGCTTATGGCAAAACTCTCTGCAATGGGTGTGAAGGGTGATCTTTTTAACTGGTTGAAGTCCTTCATTCTCAGTCGAAGAGAGGTAGTCACGGTTCTGGGACAGCATTCCTCACCATATGAGATGTCATCTGGTGTACCACAGGGATCTGTTCTTGGCCCCCTTTTGTTTGTGGCATATATTAATGACATAGATGCCAACTTAAAGAATACCACAGTACTAAAGTACGCAGATGACATCAAGCTGTACCTTGAGATAAAAAGGACAGATCCTGAACACTATAGATCTTGCTTGCAGTCTGACCTAGACACAATGCAACAATGGATCTCAGATTGGCAACTCAAGCTAGCTGTGGACAAGTGCACCACCATGCATTTTGGGAGTAAAAACCCAGTGTCCACATACTCCCTCCACAGCACTAATATCAAGAAGTCTTCTTGTGAACATGACCTGGGCATTACGGTCAGCAGCAATTTGCGTTGGACGAAGCACGTCTCTAAAATTGTCAAGAGGGCCGAAGGTGTCTTAGCATCACTCAGCAAGACCTTTGTCAGCCGCTCTCCAGCTATCTATTTAAGGCTGTACATGGCTATGGTGCGGCCACACTTAGAATTTGCATCATCAGTCTGGAACCCCTATCTTGCACAGAACATTGACCCCCTGGAAACTGTTCAGAGACGTGCAACCAAGTGAATACCCTCCATCAGGCATCTACCATACTCTGAGCACCTTGCTTCCCTGGGCATTGATACATTGAAGCTCCGACGCCTGGCAACTGACTTGGTAAACACCCACAAAATTGTTAACCATCTTGCCAACAACAACCCTGAGTACCTTTTTGATTTCCATGTGTCTAACACACGTGGACATGCCCACAAAGTCAGAAAACAGCACAGTTCCCATGACTTTCAGAAACATTTTTTGACGCTCAGAGTTGCTGAAGCATGGAACAAACTACCTGCATCGGTTGTTAGCTGTCGAGACACTGCATTCTTTAAGGCCTCCATGCTTCCCGAGATTCGCCAACACTACACCTAATGTTCCTCCTCCATACACATACACACATGTATATCATGACTCATACACTATTCACTTCCCTGACATTTGTATATTATTCTATGTACTATACATGCACCTTTGACGAGTTGTAGTGTACCTGAGCACTTTACACAATAATTTCGTTATTATTCGGTGGATTGGCAGTATCGGTAGAGGGTCGGACGCCATGCTTTCCAGCATAGTTACGTCCATTTACGATCTGAGTTCAAATCCCGCCCAGGTTGACTTTGCCTTTCATCCTTACGGGGTCGATAAAATAAAGTACCAGTAATGCACTGGGTAATTGCTGGCCTTGTGCCTAAAGTAGAAACAATTATTATTATTATATATATATATATATAGTGGTAGAACACTGGAAGGTAATATCCGTAGTGGCAGAGCACTCAGTCCATGGGACGAGTTAGGTAGAAATGGTTACACAACAGTTAGTTCACCATACCGAGAACAATTGTTTCACCTTAGCAGATCCTCAGCTCATAATGGGCATGGTTATACGAAACAGGAAGGACAACCGTACGAACGCGCATGCGCAGAAACCCGTCACTTCACACAGGCAATACTAAAATGCGTGCGAGAGATGTAAGGGAGATAACTGCGAAAGTCCGAAAAGTTTTTAGTTGATAAGAAAAAATATTGATGTTGTTACAATAAGTCATTCAATCCGGAGCCTTGAAATTATGCAATAGGTGTTTCGAGACGTGTGGACAACGTGTGAAAAATCCATTTCTCGTGTTTAGGCAATGACTATTGCATAATCTCTTTAGAAAATTTATTCGTTCGTCAATACACAGTCCACACGACGGATTTCCCCTTGCGTATGGCTTGGACTTAGTGATGGCTTTCCATTGAATGGAGTAGTCTATACTTGAGTTCTTGAGGGACCATACGTGGCTCGCGAGTTTCGTGGATGAACGTCTGTCCGGGTACCTAAATTTGACCTCCTGTGGTTGGTTTGGTCGGTTGGAAGTGACCACAGCTTAATAAATTACTGCTGGTGTGTTGCATTGCTGTTGAAGGGGTCAAACTTCGAGCTTACAGCAAGAGCATCCTGGTGGGTTTTGCTCCTAGGGCTGCTGGTGATGTGGGCCTTCATGTTCTTAGCTCAGGAGTATCCTAGTTTTACTTTGTGACGGTTAAAGATGGAGCGGTATTTATGACCTATGGGAAAGTGTCTATCTAAGAGGGCTAGAAATTGTTTGCCTACATTGGTTTTAACGTTGAGTGAGAAGGGAGGAGAGAACCAGATAGTTTGTCTATTGTGGTGCTTTCTTTTCTTATTGCTGTTGTTGATAGTGGGAGAGTAAGTGATAGGTTGTGAGAAGCCGCTGTTAGCTAACGCCGTGTTATAGTAGGGTGCCGCCCTGTCAAAGATAGCCTTATTAGAGGAGAGGTTTGAGATTCTAGTACTGATATTATTTACGAAGTTTCTAAAAACAGTGGGAGGGTGGTATGAGTCCTTGTGAATGTAATTGAGTTTTTCGTTTAGCTTATGGAAGGGTATGTGGGTGTGTGTGCGAAGGTCTAAATTAATGTCTAAGAAATCTACGCTAGAGAGGTTGGTAGCTACTGTTATCCTAAGTCCTAACTCATTGAAGGTAGAAGTTAAGTCTTTTTTAAACCGGTCGAGGTCGTGACCACTTTTATGACTCGATAAGGTCAGTCTATCGTGGCGGTATTTTCCCGTGTGGAAGTCCGGGCATCTAACACGTAATATGTTTAAAATAAATAGGCCAACCAAGTCACATAGGTCAGCACTGTCAAACGATCCCATGGAGACGTCGAATAGGTCTGAAGTTGAATACTTCTTTGCCCAGGCTATTACGTCGTTGAAGAGGAGGGTTTTCCGGCAGTGAGCGATGATTTCTCTGTCTAAACCGTATATATATATATATATATATATATATATATATATATATATATATATATATATATATATATGGGGGGGGGGTCGACTCCCACATGCGTCAATATCATTCTTTTCCATTTTTAGAGGGTTTTAAACTCCACTATGAGGCTAAAATTTCTTTAGTAAAAAATACGACGAAAGCTTCTATTTCTACTAAATTTCAAACTTCGATCGCTGTTTCAAAACAAACACACACACACATATATATATATATATATATATATATATATATATATATATATATATATATATATATATGTGTGTGTGTGTGTGTGTGTGTGTATGAATTACTGTTGGCTTCTTGCTCACATAAATTTCTTTATTTTCATTTATATATATATATATTGAAGCATATTCTATATTACATATATATATATTGTCTTGTTAATTTTCCTAAGTTTATCATTATATATATATATATATGTATATATAAATAATGATAAACTTAGGAAAATTAACAAGACAACGAACAAAACAAGGCAAAACGAAAAAATTATTTTAAAAAAAAATACAAACGAAAGACAGAACTCTAGGGTCATCGGTCGTTGAGACGGGCTTTGGCAGTTTCGAACCCCTATGTGTGTGTGTGTGTGCATGCGACTGTGTTTATGTTTACATGTTTGTATCCCGTAACCTAGCAGTTCGACAGAAAAGAGATCGATAAACTAAATATGAGAATTGAAAGAATAAGTATAGGGGGTCGATATAATCAATTAAATCATGTCAGTGCTCTAGCATGGCCGCAGTCTAGTGATTGAACAAGTAAAATAATAAAAGAATAAAAGAAAATACCTTTTGGTTTAAAATAAAATCACAGCCTTTATAATAAGATGAAAAGTAATCCGATTGTTAGCGAATTAATTAAACTAAATGTGAGTTGGACAAATATTGAGAGAATGTTGAGCATGTATCCGCCATTACATAAACAAAAATATTGCTCGGCAACAAGTGACATCGATCGATCATTTCCGTTATTTTCCGTTAATTTCCGCCATCTTTCGTATGTGACACGACCCTTCAGTAATTACTAACTTTTTCATTACCATAATAGCGCACCGTTTTTTTTTTAATTATTCATTTTCAGGGCTCCAAATGTGTATAGTAATACACGTACTCATTTTTAGCTATGTTAGGAATTTTATATAAGATATGTTTAAAGTAGAATCTAAAACAATAAAATTGATTAATACGTTGATTAAACAAACACAAGTTTATCTCATTAAACTTTAATGTTTAAGTATAACAGCAGTGAATCTAGTCGGAATTGCCTGATGCATATTTTCCTCCAACTATCGTGTATAGCTTTAATTAAATACCAAGCTATCAAACGATGACTGTGAAGGTGCTTGGTTGTTCCAGTGCCTTAGCCTCGTTATCACCTCGGTAACATTGCTTAAACAAATATTAGAGTGGGGCTCCGGCACCCCTTGTGGTGTGTGGCCAATTGATAGACTTAGTTTTGACATAATATTTTCTTATGTTTTGATTCTATATTTTCATGTAAAATATTTATGTAATTAATTCTTATTCTTCTTCTTCTTCTTCATAACATGCCACTACAAGGGACGCTGGATTTTCCATCTAATAACTTTTGAGATAAACCAACATGCTCTCTGTATTACCTCTGGTGATAGCGTCATAATCGTGCTAACACCTGTGACAGTGTTTCGAGTATGTTGACCTGCCCCATCAACGTATCAGGTAATGCATGTGACAGTGCTTGGTTATTTTAGGGACTTAGACTTGCTATCACCCGTGACAGTGCTGTGAGTATATTGACCTGTCTTACCAATATATCAGGTAATGCATGTGAGGGTGCTTGGTTATTCCAGCAAAAGGAAAACAAACCTAATATAAAGTACTGCATACCCAACTTTAAAATCTTCCCCCTTTACAAGTGCTCTGATTCTTTCACTCAACAACAAAGAATAAATAAAGAAAAAGTATTTATTAACAAATTTAAACCAAAATTAAATATGTAATCACCCCCCATTAGATCCCTTCCACACACACCACAAAATAAAAGAGAAAAAATTACTCATTCCAGAAGTTCCTATTTGAGGCCACTACTGATACTCTGTTCTTTTTTTTTTTATTTTGATTTTAAAAAAAATATTTTTTAATTTCCCACCACAAGTGTATTGTTATATATTCACCCTCACACTATACACACTCCCTAAAACCATATTCCAATAATAGAATTTCTTTTGTCTCTAGCTTACAATTCCCCACCCCCATTTGAACTCTTGACCAGTCAGTTAACACAATCAGATATACACACACATATTTACAGAATATTTCCTTTGTCCCAAAAAAGCAATTTTGTTCTGTGAAGAAACACAACTACCAACACTGATGCTACTATCATGACTACACACTTCTCTCTATATACACAAGAATTCATTCCCCAGTCCACTTCTGAGCAAGGAAAATAGGAAAAAAACTTACTCCAACACTTAATTTTAAATCTTTTATTTTTAATTTTTAGTTTTTAATTCCTATTAATTCTTTTTAATTGTAATACTCAACGTTTGATAAGATGAATTTAATAATACATCGAAAATGGTAATACTTTGTATACTTTATATACATTATAAAACTCTTTTTTAAAAGAATTGTCCCTCTCATTTTTTCAATAATGTCAGTTTGACGAACTAAAGAATGGGGAAAAAAAAGAAAAACAGACCCTAAAATATATTTTCCATGCTTTTTCCAACTTCACCTCTCTCTCTCTCTCTATATATATATATATACACATATACATATACACTGCACAACAGTGCGTCTAGCTGGAATAGCCTGATGCATATTTTCCCCCAACTATCGTGTATAGCTTTAATTAAATACCAAGCTATCAGGCGATGACTGTGAAGGTGCTTGGTTGTTCCAGTGCCTTAGCCTCGTTATCACCTCGGGAACATTGCTTAAAAAAAATTAGAGGTAGACTCCGGCACCCCTTGTGGTGTGTGGCCGATTAATAGACTTAGTTTTGACATAATATTTTCTTATGTTTTGATTGTATATTTTCATGTAAAATATTTATGTAATCAAGTAATAGAGATATACCTGTGTATGTGTTGAATTTTGACGGCTATGGTATTTGTGTTTGTAATTTGTAATATTAGAAATAGTTTTAAACTTCTATTTTCTTATTCTTCTTCTTCTTCTTCTTCTTCTTAACATGCCACTACAAGGGACGCTGGATTTTCCATCTAATAACTTTTGAGATAAACCAACATGCTCTCTGTATTACCTCTGGTGATAGCGTCATAATCGCGCTAACACCTGTGACAGTGTTTCGAGTATGTTGACCTGCCCCATCAACGTATCAGGTAATGCATGTGACAGTGCTTGGTTATTTTAGGGACTTAGACTTGCTATCACCTGTGACAGTGCTGTGAGTATATTGACCTGCCTTACCAATATATCAGGTAATGCATGTGAGGGTGCTTGGTTATTCCAGCAAAAGAAAGACAAACCTAAAATAAAGTACTGCATACACCCAAGGCTCACAGCGCTGTGCTGAATCATAAAGTGAAAATAATATTGAAAATAAGATTACTCAATAATAGTGATAATAATAATAATAATTTCTTTTATTGACAACAAAAGATCAAAACGTGGACAGTAAAAATATGAAAAACAATAGAATTTTAGGTTACATTGAGTAAAAATAGTGTGAAATCAACAAAAACAATAGATGATAAAATGTCAAATAGAAAGGTTTTCAATAAGGGGAAAACCATCTGGAGTATTTTAGGTGAAAGTTCCACAAAGGCATGGATCATTTTGCCACCTCAAAAGCTTCAAAAGTGTTCTCTTCCAGTTTCTTGCCTCTTATTTAACCAATGTAAGTTAATCTAGCCGTTTTCAATAATCTCAAAGGCAGGGCTAACTTCTCTATGTTCATCTTCTTAAACCCTTTAGCATTTAAACCGGCCAGAATCCCCTCATCTAATTCTGTTCAAACTGGCCATAGCAGTCTGCTCATACTTGTGTTAAGGTATTGTTCCCAAAATAAATAACATCAAAATCCTGTAGATTTGATATTATGTGAAATGATTATGTGAAATAAAGTATTTACCATGAAAATATGATAGTAAATATAGAGTAATGTAAATGCTAAAGGCTTAAAGTGTTATTTAGAGAAATTGATGAGGGTTTGACCATAGATACAATGCCATGTCCTCAACCAATTTAATCTTATCCATAATAAAACCTCATTCACCATTGCCGTAGCTACTAGGTAGAGGAAAATTAACCACTTTTTCTTGCCAAAGGATGACCATGGGTTGACCGTCACAATAGACTCAGCTGATAGTCAGATCCACCCAACATGTGATAACATGGTACATTTCTATTAGTCTTTTGATCAACTCATCATCTATAACATTCACTCTAACTGATATATTTGTATTATAATGCAGTTTTCAGTAACCTTTATTGTGCTTTCATGCATATGGATTGCTGCATTCTCAACAAACTAGAAAGAAGCTAACACAGCGGCCCTCGTGTAATAATTGTCATGTTAGTCACTCAGTCTTTCACTGGTTTCATTGGCTGATGGCTTAACAATATTCTCACAGTTATTTTGATATAAAAAAGGTGAAACTAAAGATAATGTTTCGCTATTCTCTTTTGCCGTGTCTTGACAAAATACAGTCATAGAAGCTGTTCGCAATAGGGCCACTCCATCACACTTAGATAGTCTTTAATAACAAAACATATTCAAGTTGAATGAGGAATCAATTTGTTATATTTCAATGTCTGCTAGTCAAGTAGCATCTTATTTCATTTTCAGTTTATGTCAGTATTTTTACCCACTCTCACCAGGCGTGATTCTTGAAAAGTACTTTAATTCAAGATAATATATAATATTATTTCATGATCCTCACAGCGTACTTTAATTCAAGAATTTACGTATAATATTATTTCATGATCCTCAAAAAGTACTTTAATTCAAGATAATATATAATATTATTTCATGATCCTCAAAAAGTACTTTAATTCAAGAATCTATATATAATATTATTTTATGATCCTCAAAAAGTACTTCAATTCAAGAATCTATATATAATATTATTTTATGATCCTCAAAAAGTACTTTAATTCAAGTATCTATATATAATATTATTTCATGATCTTCAAAAACTACTTTAATTCAAGAATTTAGTGTAAAAGTAGTGTAAAACTATCTCCCAAGTCATAACACAACCTCCAAAGCTGACTCCCATTATGTGGATTGGCAGTATCGGTAGAGGGTCGGACGCCATGCTTTCCAGCATAGTTACGTCCCTTTACGATCTGAGTTCAAATCCCACCGAGGTTGACTTTGCCTTTCATCCTTACGGGGTCGATAAAATAAAGTACCAGTAATGCACTGGGTATTTGCTGACCTTGTGCCTAAAGTAGAAACAATTATCTAACGCTCTATACAGATACCTGTTATTGATATAACACAACATTCACAGTTACCTTCCATTATGTAACACGCCCTACACAACTATCTTCTCTTAATATAACAACCCACAATCACCATCTGACACTAAAACATCCATCACACAACACTCAACAAAATAACACAATTTATATTACAAAATAGATAAATATAAAACTAACATAACAAAAGAAATAGCAAAACAAAACTGATCTAGTTTAACAAACAATTCTACATTCTTAATAAACAAGTTTGCATCTACCTCAGTTACATAGAGGTGCAAAGGTGATGCAGTAGTGCCATAAATCTATTTAAAACATAATGAAGATGAAGAAGATGATGATGATAATTGTGGTGGTGGTGGTGGTGGTGGTGGTGGTGGTAATGATGGTGATGGTGATGATGATTGGAATAATAATTTTTTTTATTAATTTTGGCACAAGACCAGCAATTTGAAGAGGGGCATCAGTCGATTATATCAACCCCAGTGTTTCACTGGTACTTTATTTTATCGACCACAAAAGAATAAAAGTCAAAGTTGGCCTCGGCGAGATTTGAACTCAGAAAATAAAGACTCAGAACGAATACTGTCAAGCATTCCGTCCGACACCACAATAACTCTGCCAATCCACCACCATAATGATAATAATAATGATTTCTACTATAGGCACAAGGCTAGCAATTTAGGGCGAGGGAAAGCTGATTTTAAAAAAAGGGAAAGCCGATTTTAAAAAATCGACCCCAGTGCATTGCTGGTGCTTTATTTTATCGACACTGTAAGGATGAAAGGCAAAGCTGACCACGGCGTGATTTGAACTTAGAACATAAAGGGTCGTAACTACATGCCGCAAAGCATGTTGTTCGACGCTCTACCGATTTTGCCAATCCACCGTACTATCATAATATAATAAAGAGAGGAGAGTGGGACTGTGTCCTTAATATATTTTTTTTTATCCCGTTACTAAAATAAGTTGGATTACTTTGAATAAATAATTGTTTCTACTTTTGGCACAAGGCCACCAATTATCCCAGTGTATTACTGGTACTTTATTTAATCGACCCTGTAAGGATGAAAGGCAAAGTTAACCTCGATGGGATTTGAACTCAGAGCATACAGGGGCGTAACTCTATGCTGCAAAGCATGGTGTCCGACACTCTACCGATACTGCCAGAATATTACATAAATTATGTACTAAATTCCGTAGCTTTTGATTAAACATAAATATTCTTATATATAATAATTGCTTATTTTAAGATTCACTTTTTTTTTTAATTTCCAATGTCAATACTTCCGGTTATGATATAACGTACGCTATATATCACATCGCTTATGTAAACGTTCATATATGTTCATCGTTATATCATAATGTTTATATTTCCGTCGATAATTTTCTACTTTTTCGTTTTCATTACATTTCACCGTAATGCAGTTTATATATAATATCGCCTTTTTTAAAATGTATCATGGATTATTTTACTGATTACTGAAGAGAGTGTAACACAGTCTCTCTTCAATTTCTGTGCATATTCT
This sequence comes from Eledone cirrhosa, assembly GCA_964016885.1. Classification (NCBI taxonomy): domain Eukaryota; kingdom Metazoa; phylum Mollusca; class Cephalopoda; order Octopoda; family Eledonidae; genus Eledone; species Eledone cirrhosa. The sequence continues at coordinate 301,317,767 of OZ024742.1, read as the reverse complement.
CATTTACAATTTTATTTGATGTATCATATCTCTACATGTATATATATTTGCGTATAATATCAATATGCACACTACATATGCTAGCAGAAAGCCATCCGAAGAGTGGGTTTTCTGCTAGTAATAATAATAAAAATAGTAATTGTTCCTACTGTTTGGCACAAGGCCAGCAATTATCCCAGTGCATTACTGGTACTTTATAAAAATAATAATAACATTTTGATAGCTGAATATTTTCTATGAAATACTTGCAATTTCCATATTCCGTTTCGTCTTTTTACTTGCTTTTGCTACAGAATAAGCTCCACACTTGTTCATTCGCACTATGAACCATGTTAAAATACAAAAGAAAGTTGATGCTAATAAGAATCCTCCGGCCATGAAGAAGGTGGCATCGTATTTTCCCGTCACATCCCGTAAA
>OZ024742.1:301237349-301314849 GCA_964016885.1 Eledone cirrhosa | reverse complement strand
TATCATGACTCATACACTGTTCACTTTTCTGACATTTGTACATTATTCTATGTACTATACATGCAGATTTGATGAGTTGTAGTGCACTTGAGAACTGTACACAATAATTTTCATTATTATTCTTATAACTTTCTCATTATTAAGGGATGTAAGAGCGGTGGATTGGCAGTATCGGTAGAGAGTCGGACACCATGCTTTGCAGCATATAGTTCTGGCCCTTTACGGTCTGAGTTCAAATCTCACCGAGGTTAACTTTGTCTTTCATCCTGACGGGGTCGATAAAATAAAGCCAGTAACGTACTGGGGTTGATTTAATCGAATTTCCCCTCCTCCAAATTACTAGCCTTGTACCTATACTAGAAATCATTATTAAGGGATGTAGTTATATATTTCACTTTCTTATTATTATTTGGTAATATATATAACTTTCTCATTATTAAGGGATTTAGAAATCTAAACTATAATAAAAGAAGGTCTGCGGGATTGCGTACGGTTTATTTTTTTTTATCCCATTTGTAAAATAAGTTGGATTACTTTGAATAAATAATTGTTTCTACTTTCGGCACAAGGCCAGAAATTACCCAGTACATTACTGGTACTTTATTTTATTGACCTCGTAAGGATGAAAGGCAAAGTTAACCTCGGCGGGATTTGAACTCAGATCGTAAAAGGACGTAACTATGCTGGAAAGCATGTCCAATCCTCTACCAATTCTGCCAATCCACCACCCTAATTACTTTGAATAAATAATGAATGAATATTACATAATTATCTACTAAATTTCGTGGCTGTTCATTAAATATATTTTATTATTTATTTAAAGATTCACTTCTTTAAAACTTTCAAATGTCAACACTTCCGGTGGCGATCGCTTAAATAAACATTAATTTTCTGTCACTAATTTTCTCCTAATGCAGTTTATATTACGTTATTGATTACATAAGGCAGTGTAACACAGTCTTCGTTCAATTTCTATGTATTATATATTGTCAATTACGATTTTATTTGATGTATCATATCTACATGTATATATTCTTGCGTATAATATCAATATACACACTACACATGCTAGCAGAAAACCACCCGAAAGGTGGTTTTTCTGCTAGTATATATAAGTTTCTCACCACTAAGTTGGTGTCTGAAACATAACAAAGGTTCCTACATAAATTCTGAAAGAAGATTTTAAAATAAATATAAGTATTATAAAATATATAGTTTTGTAATGTCGAATTAGTGGTGATTTAGTACCAAAAAGGTTAATACTTTTTCTGGTTTAATATATTTTTTGGTTAAAATTAAGATTGCTTATTTACCATGGTATATATAAGTGTTGCCTAAGTGTTCATATCGTCCCTCTTCTGTCGTTTGCACTTCTGTTGTTTCCACTTGAATATCAAGCACACTTACAAGCTTTGCTTACACTTCACAATGATACTACTTGACCTACTAGAGATAGCAGCCAAATTTTTATCAAATTATGTAATCCGAAGTATGTGCGAGGCTGTCGGACCTCCGTCGGTTCCGACGACGAATGCTCCAGTTGTTTGATCAACGGAACAGGTTGCTCGTAAAATTAAAGTACAAATAGCTTAGCATTTTCCAGCACACGTACACCCGTAATGTAATTCTTGGGGCGAGGGGGGTGGGGTTGCAGCATGACATAATATGTAACTTTAGATACCATTCATTTTTTCCAGCTGAGTGGACTGGAGTAACATGATATAAAATGTCTTGCTCAAGGACACAAAGCGCTGAAACCCTAACCATTAGACTACTTGCCTTCACGGAACAGGGCATATTATTTCTGCAAAAACCCCAAAATTACGAGATTGTCTTTATTGGAACGTTTTTTTTTAAATACAGGTTTGTGTGCATTCGTTTTTTTTTGTTTTTTTTTAGAATACTTACACCGTATCCCTGGGTGTTGTAAGAGGTGACTAAAAGAATTAGAGTCGCGAAAGTTTCATCCAACCAATGTTAGCATTGAATGGCAGACGTGAAAATACTGCTAGTGATGATATCATATCAATCGAACCAACTGTACATTACATACATACTGCTGTAAAGGTATTGAGAATTATCTCCCTTGTCGTTGCTGTAAACCTATTTCAATACATTTTCTTTTTTCGGGCATGGGGGCAACCTTTTTTGAGCAGTGGGCGCATGAGATTGTAGCTCAAAAAAAGAAAATCAAGGTTACTTTTCGTTGAAGTGTGCCCGTCAGAAGGTTAGGCATGCCGCAGTTTACCAATGACTATTCAACTGTTGTTATTTAGCCTCAGGTCAGTCTAAATCGAACATGTCTACGATCAAATGTAAAGATATTCAAACCTTAACTATCTTGTCTTTTATTTAAATATAATGTGTCTAGGACTATATTATTTGATATTTCATTCCTTTCTTTCTAACGTAGTAGAGTTTGGTGAGGGATGTTTGACTGTTACTGTTAGTCGGTCGAGCAACAACGGAATAAGCTGTCTCTGTTGGCATGCTCATGTGTTTATTATATTTCAATGAAAGTCTAGGTGTTGATTTTAATATTGAGTGTTGACAATCAACATTTGTCTTGAACGTACTTCAAGATAAGAATCGTTATCTGCTTAAGCCCCACCACAGTTGTATCTGATATAATATATATAATTGCAGGACAGACGTTAAGAGTTATCTACCTTTATGACTCTCATAGAAGTAACTTGTTCCTTGTCTCGCCTGTTCATCCTTTAACAAAATCTGCTCGTCTCTTTTTTGTCCTTATTATGGCAGTATCGGTAGAGGATCGGGGGCCATGCTTTGCAGCATACGCTACGTCCCTTTACGGCCTGAGTTCAAATCCTGCCGGGGTTAATTTTGCCTTTCATCCTTCCAGGGTCGATAAAATAAAGTACCAGTAACGTACTGGGATAAGTGCTGGTCTTATGCCAAAAGTAGAAACAATTATTTAGGCTCAGGTCAGCCTTGATCAAGCAGGTCTATGATTGAAGACATTCCATCCATGATCATCTCGTAATTCTATATACTTAGAGCATACATTGACCACATTCTGCGATTTAGGGAATATCTCACTTATTTCTAGCATAGTAAACGGCTAAGGAGTGGTTCTCGTGTTGTTGGTAAAGTGGTAGTACTGATGCTACGATAAAATGCACCTAATACACCCTGTAAAGTGGCAGTATTGATACCATGATAAAATACACTCAATACGCTCTATAAAGTGATGGTGCTGATGGTATGATATAATACACCCAGTACATTCTGTAAAGTGGTGATACTCATTAATCCATCACCCAATTTAACATCTCTACCAGGTCCTTGAGTGGTAGACTTAATCAATCACTCAGTATAACACCACCACCTGACCCTTGGGTGGTAGATTTAATCTGTCACCCAATTTAACACTACCACCTGATCTACTGATGGTAGACTTAATCCATCGCCCAGTTTAATACCACCACCAGGTCGTTGGTGGTAGTCTTTATGTGCCTTTAACAGGTTGGGGCCACCTTACTTTCTTCCTCCCATCAGTTTTGGAAGCCTTGACAAAGGTTTATGGTTACTACCCTTCCCTCTCTGACTAAACAGGGACCACGCACACTACCGAGATGTCACAGTCAGCTACTCTTTCGCTCCTTCTCACATCCTGCATGCTGCAGCGGAGGTGAAGGTCATTGCCTGAGTAGCCAAACTAAGTAAAATTCTAAAATACCAGGAATTATCAGTAAGCTATTTTTTTAGTCTGTTGTGTTGAAAACATTTGGGGAAGCTGGGCCACTAATAACAGGTTTCTTGTTATTGTTGGAAGCTTGCATTAACAATGTATCAAGTGATGCTTGTGAGGGTGCTTGGTTATTCCAGCATCTTAGTCACGCTATTATCCATAGCAATATCATGTGTTACTATGCCTCAGGAAGTATTAGAGTGAAACTCTAGCGATCCTTGTTGTGGAGTGTTTTTTGATAATATAATTAGTGGGACAAACCTTACAGAAAAACATAACACATACCGTAAACGAAGCCTACTATAGCAGCGTAGATAGCCAGACTGGCATAACTGGTGTAGAGGAAGACGAAGAAAGATAATACTCCTCCAATACCACAGATACATGCAAGTAATAGAATTGGATTGAGGATTGGGAAACGGTAAACAACAAAACCACACAACATTCTGGAGATTGTGTTTGTGATGCCAGTTATTGAAAGTAAGAATGCAGACTGTTCTTTCTGAATGTTAAGTTCTTGAGCGACATCGGGTATGTACATATAAGGAAGTATACATCCTGAAAAAGAAATACAAAAGACATCGTAAATAATAGATACATACATATTCAGTACACATGCATACACATATGTCTGTTTGTCCGTCTGTCTGTCTTTTGCCCGTCTTTCCACCCATCCATCTGTATATATATATGTATATACAGGTAATTAGAAGTAATTTACGACATTTTCATTCATCTTACACATGTTTAAACGGATAAAATGCAAAAGATATGGTAAATGGAACAGTTTGATTAAGCTGTGTTATAGAGTATAGAAATAAATCCATAAGTTATGAGCATAAAACTGAATAATCTAACTGAGCACATAATTTCACATCTTATTAGTATCTTCAGAAACATGTTCTTGAGAATAACATCCAAGCATCAGGAAAGATGAATAAAAATGTTTTAAATTCCTTCAGAATTCATGGATTCATTATTTAAATGCCTTGTGTATTAACATTCATACAATAAATGTCAGATTTGTTCACCAGACCTGCCAACCTCTAAAAACCCAAACGAGAAGTACCATGAAAAAAGGTGCCCCAAAACGAGGAGAAATTAGGTAAAATGGGGAGATTTTACATAATGAAAGCTATACCCATTCCACAAGAGAAGACATCTCTCACCCACCCCAAAGCGGGTGAGAGAAATCCCTTTCCGATGGGGAAAGTTGATAGGTCTGGTTTACCCAATGTTTTAATTATTGACTCCTTATACATTGAATTATTCTGCTCGTTCTATTTGATGATTGTTGAACCACACTGAGCTTGAAAATTGTTGGCTTAACTTTACTAAATTGATCTTTCAACTACAACACTTTCTCCCTGGTGTCACATAATATTCTATGTCTACTTGCCATAGCTTGATTGCTGTAAGTTAATGTTTTGTCTCTCGTCTCTTAATCCACTGGACAACGCTTTGACTTGTATCAGACGCCGTGACCCCGGGTGGACCAGCAGTACCGTTAGTAGGGGTAAAAAATACCAAAGTTCATCTCATCGGCAAATGATCCTGGAGTTCTGTGACATTCGTTTGTATTTTTAATTTAAAAAAAAAAAAATGTTTAAGGTTATCCCCTAAAAAATTGTTTTTCGTTTTGCCTTGTTTTCGTTCGTTGTTTTGTTCTCTCTTTGTTAATTTTCATAAGTTTATCATATATATATATACTAGCTGAATGACCCGGCGTTGCCCGGGTTACTGCTGTTTTTATTCAGATTAGGAAACAATAAATATGAAGAATTTTTTTTTCTCATATTCACTTTACATAAAATATGTCAAAGTTGTAATGATAATAGAATTTAGAAATGAAAATCTCTTCAACCCGGTTTTACCATCTTCTTTTCTCAACCAAGAAACCAACAAGAATCACAAAAAGGGAACACAAAAAAAATATATATATTAAGAATAGCAAACAGAAATCGTAATAAATTTTCTGTCGAAAACAAAAAATAGCCAAAAAACAGTTTTTTTTTTAACGGATGATAAAGTACTGTAAAGTTGTTGGAAGAGCCTGATAGAATGAGATGAGCAACAGCCAGACGCACAGCAGCAGCAGTATTTCGAACTGTCCACCATTTAGGGTCGTAATCTTCAGTTTCGATATCAGATTTATGAGAGAGGTATATCGTGAATTATTGAGTTTTATCGATTTTTTTGCGTAATTGGGGATTAATTTTAAATATATAAATTCTGCATGACCTAATTGAAGCTATTTCGAATATTGATAAGTAATTTTCCATTGAAGGAGGTGTTTTTCTTTTAATCGTATAGAAAAGGAACATGCACACACACTCGCTTTTATAGATAATGATATATATATATCTGTATGTGAGTGTGTGTATGTGTTTGTATATATATAAACTCTTTTTGTGTTAAATCATCTCAGTGGTAATGCACGTTACAGGACCTCTTTGTAGACTATGTTGCGGGTCATACCGTTGGGTGTGTATGAAAAAAGGGAGTCCTTACTCCCAACTCGCGAGCAGGCAACATAAAGTTGACCATGAGCAAAGCAGGGCTCTTTTAGATGAATGCCCGCCACGGACAAAGTTTGACCCTGAGATTTGTTTATGATGATCGCGAAGCAGGGCCTTACGGGAAACTGATGTCGCCTAAACCTATCGGGATGTCCGTGGTCGAAGGTTGGATGCTTAGCCTTGGGATCATGACGCTCTCACCTTTACCACAACCAGTTAAAATGGTTGCTTCAATGAGATGGTTCGTCATTGATTTGACTACCATTCGAGTGTCGTTGCACTGTTTTGAGGGGCGCATGTTACGCATAAGCACAATCGGACTGCCGACCTTGAGCTTCAGGATGTGGGGTGGGAGACCTGGGGGGTCAAGGCTATTCAAAAACTCTACTGGGTAATCCGTCGCCTCCTGTGGATCGGTGACGCGGTCTATAGACTTAAAAATTTTCTCTTAGGCTGGAATCTTGCCGAGTAGCTCTTCGTTGAGAGCATTAACAGCAGAGTTTTTGGGGGCTAGGATGGCTCTTGAACTAAGCCAATCTAAGTTAGTGTAGTTAACCTGTAGGTTTGGAAAAACAGCTTCTAAAAGGGCCTGAGGACTGTCAACTGTATTACTGACAGATGCCAGCGACACCTCACCCTTTTCGTTGGAAGGAAGTCGGCCTTCCCCTATAGCTAGGATGGCCTGGCCGAATTCAGCAGACGTGCTGTCCCCGAGCAACTGCGCCCGCATGTTAACGCTCAGGCGGAGTGTCCGAACGATAGGCCAAAGCGTCGACGACTTCAGGCATGCGCGGACTTCATCAGCCCTTGTCCCTTTGGGGATAACAGGCAGCGTTTGCCTGAAGTCACCCGAAAGCAGTAAAGTCACGCCACCCAAGGGTGCCGAGGAGTTCCTGATATCTTTTAAACTCCTATCTAATGCCTCCAGAGCACCCTTATGTGCCATGGTGCATTCGTCACACACAATGAGGCAACATTTTGCGAGAAGTGCCGCTTTGTCGGAGTGCTTGCTAATGTTGCACGTCGGCGTATTAGTTCGTGCGAGGTCCAACGGAAGCTTAAAGGCAGCACGAGCTGTCTTCCCTCCAGGCAGCAAGGTAGCGGCGATCCTCGATGAGGCGACCGCAGGGGCAATCATTTTTTGTTGTCGAAGACGCGCCAAAATGAGGGAGGTAACGAAGGTTTTGCCTGTACCGCCAGAGGCATCAAGAAAGAAGACACAACCTAATCCACCCAGTGCACTGTCAACGACAGTCTCATAAGCAACCCTTTGCTCGGGAAGAAGCTTACGTTCATTTTCATCTAGGAAAGTTGTCAACATGGCGACATCGTAAGATGTCTCCAACAGAATATCTGGACCCAGCACACTAACATTTTGCCTGCTGGCGGCTGGCAAGCCGTATGTTGGCAAGTCATTCCCCCCTAGTTGAAGGAGCTCTTCTTGGATGGAAATTAGCCCTTGATTGTAAATGATTTCGGTGAACCCCACTTCTAAAGACGGATTTTGCCGTTTGACTGTGCGGAGGAAGTCCTCGCACAAATCGTCCCTGTACTTCAGCCAAAGGGCTGAAGGGTTAGCTAAGCCACAATTGTGCAGCAAAAAGGCAAACAGTTCCCTTAATTTCTGTGGGGATTTCAGCAGAGCACCATCGGCGAGGGTCGAGTCCCATTGAGAATCATCTTCCAAGAGACCAAGCCTAAAGCAGGCTTCTCGAAAAGTGTTGCAAAGTTCCCCGTTTACTGTTTTTAAGTCAAAGAAACCTTGCGGCCCCTTGACCTCGTGCAGAAGAATGCGCAGGTGAAAGCACTCAGGTTGGGTTGGGGGAACCGTGTAGACTCTACCGAGGCAGTCAGAAAATTTAACTCCCGGATGCGATTCAACTGCCTTACCAGTTTTTCGCCGTACCCAGCTATTGCGGCGCCAAGTGAAGTAGGACGGCACCTGAAGGTAAATTAGAGTTCTCGCAAAAGCGTCTACGTGACAGAGCTTAAAGAAAGCAGTTAACGTGGTTTCTTTGGGGTTAGCCGCAACTTGAGCAGCATTTGTGGCCGTAAAGTAAACCCGCTGTCCGTTCTCTAAGTGGACCGCCAGGTTTGTGATTTTGGGGTACCTTTCATGGATAGAAAAACCAAAAATTCGCCAAAACGCTTCGTTTGTACTTATGTACCGGGCCGATAGGTACTCACTGACCTCGTCCCGGTCGGACTGGAGGGCGAATGCGGTGGAATCGCAGCCCTTGTTGACGTACTTGCAAACATATTTAATCGATTTAACTGAGCTACAGAATTCCACATTAATGTGGGCTTGGAACGTCGAAGTGAGAAGTGGACAATAGGGGACCACCCATCGATTGTCGACTTGCTTGCCCCTTACAATGGCAGTAAAACCACCGTCTTCAGGCGACCGGCGCCTGTACAGGGGATAGCCGTCGTGCCCTGTCTGGGTCTCTGAAACAAATTTCCTAGGGTACCTCTTACTACAGATCCCGTCTTTCTGACACGAATGGTTAGAACCCGGATAACAGGGTCCGTGTATCATGGAAGTCGTGACGACGTCGAAGAGTTCTTTGTCGGTGGCAGGGTTGGGGATGTCTGCGCAGATGAATTTGTCGATGTCGTTGGAGTTGATCTTGTTCTGCAGCCACAGTAACAGATGAATGTGAGGCAGGCCCCGTTTCTGCCATTCTACGGTGTACGTATGGCATCTAGCAGGGCCGAAGATGTTAGCTTTTGCACAACATGCCTTCATTTTCTGTATGTTCCTCTCGAAAGCCCTCGCTATGAGGTCAAGGCGGTGGTGGTATGACTGCCCTGGAAGGAGTTCTCGGGTGATCTCATCCGCCTTCGGGTTGCACGTGAAGGTGGTGAAGAGGTCAGGACAGCCGTAGGCCCGCACATAGGTCATGGCGTCCTGAGTCCTCTAGTGCATGCACCGAGGTCCTCCAGTGAAGGTAGAAGGCAGGATGCAGACCTTGCCAATGTTTCGGGGATCCCCGTCGTTGGTGAAGCCGTCGCGCAGGTGTATGTAGCTTTCGCTACGCAGTTGCTGCTGGTGGGTTCGAATGAAGGCCAGTCGTTCTGACTCCATCTTTGCTGCCATATCCACCGAAAATTGGTTCAGTAGGTCCTGCGATATGTGCAAACTGTTGAAACAGTTTCTCCGAGGCATGAGTCGGTATGCGTAAAATTCCTTGCAGGACACGGTTTTGGCGGCAGCAACGGAGGGCTGGTTTGACTGGCAGTGTGGAGTCTTGAAGTGGTAGCCTTCCTCGCCGCGGGGGAAAAGTAGAGGGTATTGGAGGCTGTCGTAGGATCGGTGTGTTTCGCGTATTCTGTGGAGGCCAGTTGCACGGTTGGATATGACGATATCCCGGGGGTTGTGCTGGTCTCCGTGAAGGACGACTGCCACCTCGTTGCACGCGGGCGCGTTGAATCGACGGGCGTGTTCTCCGGATGGTCTTTTGTCGGTATCGATGACAATGTTGAAGTTAGGCAGGTCAGTAGTCTCCAAGGCGTACTTGAAGCTCTGCACGTAGCTGTTTTCGGAGTGTAGCATTTGCTGCAGCGCAAGGAGGACGTCTCTGTCCAGGTTCTCTCTAGTGCCATCAGCTGGGATGACAGATGAGCGCATGTCAGCCTGCTTGTTGTAGTCAGCTATGAAGTAAATTTGCAGGAAGGCGGGTTGCGCTGACGGCGCAGGCTGTAGAGGACCGACATAGTGGTAAACCTGGCCCTGAACCTTAAAGGTTGGCATCCACCCGCTTTCTCTGAAAATTTTGGCCCCGAACGAAGTCATCTGGAAGGCGCAGTTGTATTTCCTTATGTTGCCAAGGAAGTCTGTTGACGTAGAGGTCTCTCCGCTAAGTTCTCGCAAAGGTTCTGGAGGGGCCGCCAAAGGAGGAAGTGAAACCTTCCCATTAGAGCAGCACAGGCCAGGTGGTTCTCCGGGCCACTTCTCTGCACCACAGAATTGGCATATGACATACATCCTGCCTAGTTGAATGTCCGTACAGTCGGAGTATTTTACTGTTGGATCGTAGTTGAAAGCCTTCATAAGCCAAAATGACTCATGTGGACTCGTTGTTCCTCTGGCGGTGTCTCTTAGTGCGTTGTTTGTGTCCAACCGAGCACGGCGGGCTGTTTGATGTTCTGCGGCACGGGAGGCGGCGGTGGATACAGCGTTCTGGGACCTTCGTATGGCTGTCTGTATCTCGGTCTGGGATGCTCTGGCAGCTGCGGTGGAGGCGGAGTACTTGGCCCTTCGGATGGCTGTCTGTATCTCGGTCTGGGATGCTCTGGCAGCTGCCTTGGAGGCGGAGTCCTTGGACCTTCGGATGGCTGTCTCCTGGTCGGTTTCTGCGGCACGGGAGGCGGCGGTTGAAGCAGCGTTCTTTGACCGTCTGGTGGCTGTTTGCTGTTTAGTTTCGGACGCCCTTGCAGCATTCCTAGCCCTACGAAGAGCTCTTTGGCTGTCACTCTCTGCTGCCCTAGAGGCGGCTGTTGCAACTGCATTCCGACAATTACGAATGGCACGATTCGAAGCGGTAACCGTAGATAGAGAGGCACTGGGTTTGGCTGTGCTAGGGGTACTTAAGTTTGAAAGCGAAGTAACAGGGGTTTGTAGCCAAAAATGCAGTCTGGCATCCGTAGACTGCTCATTCAATCACCTCTTTTTTGAAACAACAGACGATGTTTTCCTACGGCTAAGGGTACTCTTTCTTTTCAGTGGCATGGTTGCAATAGTACAGTAAACAGTAAAGGGGAAGCAGGTTTAGAGCAAAGGCAAAAAAGCGAAGGTGATAAGCAGTATTTTGGGGAAGGTAAAAAAAAGTGACAAATTGTTACAATTTTAAGCAAGAAAAAAGTAAACAAAAAACGTACTGGGAATGGCAAAGTCCGAAAGCGAGGTCACAAAATGTAATGCAGTGAGAGTGAAGCACACGTCTACACAGTAGCCTAACCAAGTAGCAAGTGTAGCGTTTGAAAACCAAAGCTTTGCAGGCCACTCAAATCAACGATAAGAGTCTGCAGAATTTTTTGATAGCAGTCTTGCCAAAACAGAATAAAAGCTGCCACCTCCAGCCGTTCATGAAATTTTTTTTTTGATTGAAGGCGAAAATTTGTCCACTTCTCGACCGAAAGAAAGCAAAAACTGACTCAACTGGTGCCAGGTGGTCAGAACTGGCAGGAACTGGTTTGTGTCACGTGAAGCTGTAACTATAGCAACAGTGGTTCCCTCGGTCTCAAAGACCAAAGTAAGTGGAGAGGGGAAGGTAATGTTACTATAGCAACAGTGGTTCGCTCACTGACCAAAGTGGAGAGGTGAATGTAATATTTCTGTGACACCCAAAACTTCTCTCTCTATCTTCCTCTCTCTCTCTCTCTCTCTCTAAAGAAGGGGGAAGGGGAAGGTAATGTTACTATAAGACCTGTTATTCCTGTCTCTCTATATACGAAGTGGAGATTCGACCTCAAGCTTCACTCTCGACCGAATTTCGAAATGATTCGAGCACGTCAACACAATTTAGACTCTTTTCTACCCATATTAACAAAAAAACGGGTCAAAAAACTCAAAAGGAAAAATGTTTCACGCGTGCATAAAATGCAACCTCACCTCCCGATTTCACCCAAAATAGACAAAAAGGTAGATTGCGGGCCCCTGGGGGGACCTATCAAAAAACAAAGTAGCCTAAGCAATGTAAAGGGTCATGAGGAGTGATGTATGCAAATTTGAGCGAGATCGGGCGAGCGGTATAGACGCCAACCTCGAATAATGTAGCATCCACACACACACAGACAAACACACATCCTCTGTTTTATATATATAGATATGTGTGTGTGTGTGTGTGTGTGTGTGTGTGTGTGCGTGTGTGTTTGTGTTTGTGTGTGTGTGTGTGTTTGTGTGTGTGTGTGTGCGCACGTATATATATAATACTTATACACATATATTTATAAATACACATACAAATATAAATACACGTGTGTATGCATGTGTTTGTATATGTGTATTAGTGTGTTACTGTGGAGTGGAGTATATTTAATGCACACTTCGTAACATACTTTATATACACCTCACGGTTAATATGTAATGTAGAAAGAAATCCATAACCTCAAGAATTACTTTAAAACAACAATGCACTTGCTGATAAAATTATATAACATTTGAAGGGGGGGATAAATAACGTTAATGATCAATAAATACTATAAAAATTGTTCTACATAAATTATATTAATAAAAAAGAAGAAAAAACAGCAATAAAACAATGATGATAGTTCTATAAGTACCGTGCAAACACACTTACACACATCGTATCTCTAATTAAGTTTGAGTATTTATTGATGGTAAAATATTTTCTAACACTACTTATAGTTTTACAATAGATAACTATGCATTATTGACATATTGCGGCTTATCATTACATTTACGAAACCAAGTAATCTGGACCACTTCACTTACACGACATCGAGATGAACATCACTTTGTGCTTTTGTTCTTCTATCAGGATTAAACTTTTATTCCATATAATTATGCATACAAATAAACACTATATGTAATACAATGTTGTCTCTGATCGAGATGAAGCGTAAGTGTATTTGATTGAATACATATAAAAATGAGAAAACTCATCGCTAGAACAGCCGTTAAAACCGCTAAATGCTGTCAAAAACAGCGATGAGCAAACATTCCGCAGAGGACAGAGACCAGCAGCCAGTAGTCAACTGTTGACCACTGGCTGTTGGTCTCTGTACTTTGAGGCATTTTTGCTTATCGTTGTCTTTGTGAACATTTAGCGGTTTTAACGGCTGTTCTAGCGATGGTTTTTCTCATTTTTATATATATTCAAACATTGTATATATTTATAATAGAAAAAAAGATGAAAAAAGAAAACCAAAATGCAGAAGACGTACATACTCAACAACAATCCACAACAAGGGGAGCTGAATTTACCCTCTAATGATTTTTTAGGCTAGCCAACAGTCACACACAGCACTGCTGCAGGTGATAGCAAGACTAAGATACTGGAATAATTAAGAACTCTCTCACAAGTAGCATCACCTGATGCATCAGTAAAATGAGTCACCGACAATAACAAGAATCTTATTGTTAACAGTCCAGCTTCCCCACAGTTAACAGCTCTTTCTCTTTCCTTCTCTCCCACATCTCGGATGGTGTAGTAAATGTGTGGATCACTGCATCTATAGCCGAACAGAATGAACTTTTAAAACACTGGCATTACGGGCAAAGTATTTTTTACAGCCTGCAGTGTTTGAGACGTTTTAGGGAGCTAGGTTACTGACAATGACGTTCTTGTGATTGTTGGTTACAATCTCCTTATTGACTTATTAGGGGGTTAACCTTCGGTACATTGGTGGAATTTGACCTCAGTATACAAAGAGCAGGATTAGATAATGCAAGGTATCTCATCCAATGTTCTAATAATTCTGTCAATCCTCTGCCCTGAACTGGTACTCCTCCCATGGACTAGGTGCTCCTACCCTTGGATATTTCTACCAAACTTTTACTACAGTATATATATATATATATATATATATATATATATATATATATATATATATATATATATATATATATATATATATATATATATATATATATATATATATATATATATATATGAATGTATATATATAGTGTATTTTGCAATACACTGTATGCTTAATTAAAAGCATTTCGAAGACCTTACGCTATTGTTTTAGAGTAGTGACAGTCTCACTTACTTTAAATTTTCAGCAATGAACTGTCATTCTGTTTCTCAGAAACAGAATGACAGTTCATCGCCAACAATTACGAGATCCAACCACGAGACAGATACCACTAAGTGCACATCTAGACATTTGCGCAAGTAATAAGACACCCAAATTCCAAGTCTTCCCATTTTACCTTTGCGCTAACAATACGACAGAACAAATACGAATAAATAAGGAAAATATGTTTATTCAAAAATATAGACCAACATTAAATATGGTTTAATATACATTATGTCAACACCATAATATGACATACACACACACACATATAACACCTTCTACTTTAGAAAATAAAAACCCGAACTAAATAAACCTTAACATACGTTTGCACTGACAATACAACAGAACAAATACGAATAAGTAAGGAAAATATGTTCACTCAAAAATATTCCTACTAAAGGAATCATTTTCCTACACACACACATACACACACACACACAATATATATATATATATATATATATATATTCTCTTCATATTAACATGTTAACCATACTCCCACACACATAACACCCATACACACACATAACAACCCCCACACCCACAACCCCCTCCCCCATGTCTACTAATAGAACCACTTTCCTACACACATATACACACACACACACAAAATATATATTCTCTCCATCTTAACATACTCGCACACACACACATAACACCCATATACACACACACACACAACTCCCTCCCCCATTTCTACTAATAGAATCATCTTCCAATACACACATACACACACACACACACACACACAAGCACACAAATAAACATACATATCTTTACTTCAATAGAAAATCTGAACTCTGACACCCCAGCGAACTAACCATATTCACTGAACCAGAACAATTCTCCCAATCCCATTTCTCTTGACCACTATCTTTCCATTGTCATAACATTCTCTATAAAGGCTACAGAATAGATTTCCAAATAAGGGCGCAAAAATGTAATGAAAACTTGTTCACGTGACAGCCAAATTTCATTTATAACCAATCAAATCACGTTTATTAAAAAAAAGCCTTCGTGAGCCACCTTTTTTTTTTAAGTAAAGAAATTCAAACACACACACATACACGCACACACACACAAATAAACATACATATCTTTACTTTCTTTATTCAATAGAAAATCTGAATTCTGACACCCCAGCGAACTAACCATATTCACTGAACCAGAACAATTCTCCCATCCCTTTCTCTTGACCATTATCTTTCACTTGTCATAAAATTCTCTAAAAGGGCTACAGAATGGATTTCCAAATAAGGGCACGAAAATTTAATGAAAACTTGTTCACGTGACAGCCATAATTTCATTTATAACCAACCAAAAAAAGGCCTTCGTGAGCCCCTTTTTTCAAGTAAAAAGAAATTCAAACACTCATATATGAAAAAACAACCTGTGACAACCCCCCCCCCTCTTATTTGAAGAACTATTGTAACGCGAACTCGCGCGAAATTTATTATAATTATTGACAAACCAATCAAATTACTTCTCGAAAAACCTGGCATTTCGAGCCACTTTTTCCATATAAAACAAGTAACATTCAGAGACCAACCAGATGTGAGAAAAACAACAGACCCTCCATCTCAACTCACCTTTTGAAAAGCAGAAGAACTGCGAAACCGGTAAAGGAACCAAATAAATATATATATTTAAAAAAAAAATAAGACTCCAGTTGCATTTTCGATTTCATCTCTTTTTCTTTATATATATATATATATATATATATATATATATATATATATATATATATATATATATATATATATATATATATATATATATATATATATATATATATATATATATATATATATATATAATTCAAGAATAAATCCCATCTTTACTGTTGTTCACTCCTTCGGACCAAACAATTATATTTACATTTGAAAACACCAGTAAAATAGTTAATTTCCTAGATATAACTTTAGACTTATCTACGGGTATCTACCAACCTTACCATAAACCTAACCAAAACTTACATTACATACACTCACAATCCAATCACCCTAGATCTATCCTTAAAAACCTAGCATATAATATCTCACTCAGAATTTCTAACCTTTCATCTAACCAGGATATATTCGATAAAAATGCAACCTTTTATAACGAAGCTTTAGCTAGAAGCGGCCACAAAAACAAATATATACCTTGAACCAATATATATATACCTTGCACCAATACTACTTCAAACAAAAACAAAACAAATATATACCTTGCACCAATATATATATACCTTGCACCAATAATACTTCAAACATACAACCTAATATTACCAACACACACCAAATGAAAAACACACACCTAAATGCCACTCACACTACACCCCAAAATACCAACCTAAAACTTAATTTCTCTACCTCTTCTCGCATACAATATAATAACTTTAAAAAAAAACACATTCATCCTAATACTCCAATATACGTTAATAACATTACTAACAACATTCCTAATAATCAGACTAAAACACCTAAATCAGTTAATCTAACTAAACCTATATATAATAAATTCACTAATACTAACTCTCTTAGTAAACATCCTGATACATCGTATAAATATAAAAAAACAACATCGAAACCGTAATAGACGAGTTACTTGGTTTAATGCTCCATTTAATCTACAAATTAAAGATAATATCCCTAAAAAATGTTTTACTATCCTAGAGAAAACTTCCCGCCAAACCATAAATACCATCAAATTTTAAATAGATCAACTGTCAAATATTCTTACTCCACTACCAAAAATATACAACAAAATATAAGTGCCTACAATGTATATAAATGTAAAATAACCACGATTATACCACCAACACATCAAACCAACCATAATACTAAAATAAACCGCAACAAACCACCATCTCCTTCACATATAACAAGTCGAGTAAATTCCACACCAAATTTGACTAACTCCCCTGATATAATACTCACGAATGGTTGTAACTGTAGAAACAAAAGAAATTGCCTATTAAAGGGAAATTGTCTTATTAATAACAGTATATAAATGTAAAATTAGCACTAAGGACTCAACTTATTCATATATAGGAGCTACGTCTAACCAATTTAAAGTAAGATTTAATACGCACAAACATAGTTTTAAAAATGCCGCATTAGCTAATACAACATCCTTGGCTGAAACAATTAATAATTATAGAAAAAAGAATATCGATTACAACCTGACCTGGAGTGTGCTCAAAAAGGCCACCCCTTATCAAAATAACAGATATGAGTGTAGATTATGCTCCCAGGAACTTTTTGAAATAATGAAATGTAAGGATATCCTATTAAATAAGCGACAAGAATTAATTATATCTTGCAATCATAGAATTAGAAGAACTTTCAAATGTTATAAACCTAATTAATATACACCTTACACTTATATTTTACATATTATTATAATTATTTTTTTTAAATTTAGTTAACCTATAATTAGTACTTTACTACAGAGAACTTCATAATTTTATTTCCCTCTTACAGCTCTCTTTTCCTAAAATTAATACCTAAAAGTATACATATAAATTAATTTAATTTCCTGTTATGAATCTAGATTCCTTGTAGTCTATATAAGATTGGTATTTCTCACTACTACACTTATCCTAAAATTTTATTCCTTCGTTTTTAACAACATTCTTTAATAACATCTAATTCTTATTTATCACATCCATATGAATTAATATAAATTTATCCCTATAAGTATACTTATCAATTAATTTAATTTCTTGTTATAGATCTAAATTCCTTGTGTTTTAAATAAGATTGGTATTTCTCACTAATACCTTTACCCTAAAATTTTACTCTCCTTCGTTTTTAATATTATTCTTTAATAACATCAAATTTTCGTGTACCCTTCACCGGCTTGACCTCTTTTCATTCAAAGTATTTTTTCCTTTCAAAACATAAGTCTGCATTCCTCTACCCCTAAATTAAATTTCTACTACTACTATTCTATCAACTTGACTTTTTATTACTTTTCTATTGGTCAATTCAAAACCTGTTCCCAAACAGACCTATTATATTAAATCTTTGTTGGTTTTTTTCAATAAACAAATCTCATTATTTCTGAAGACAGCATATGTATGTGAAGGTATGTATATTTCCTCTGATAATTTGTAATATTTTTACATAGATCTATATGATATACATACCAACACACATATATATCCTAGAAACGATCGTAAAATGATGAATTTTTTAATATAAGTAACTTGTTCTTTGTTTTTATTCATTGTTTTTATTAATTTATCTTGACTCTGTTTTCCTGTGATTTTCATCGACAATTTTTGAATGCATCTTCTCTTTTCATGATATTTGGATTACATTGAGTTCTTCATACGGATTGGATACTACCGTATATTTGAGTAGATTTATCTACACACACACACACACATATATATATATATATATATATATATATATATATATATATATATATATATATATATATATATATATAAATGAAAATAGAGAAATTAATGTGAGCAAGAAGCCAACAGTATTTCATAATATATAAGTGACTATAACGTCAAAATGGAAAATATTTAACGTAAGATATGGGAAAATAATTCAAATTCAATTTTAAAAAAATCAAGACAGAAATTTTATCCACAGATTTTGTGAAATCCAGGGAAAAAACCAATAGTCTTAACTCAGAATAAAATAAAGTTTAAATACTCATCCTTCAATTTGGAAAAAATAAAAATGCTCTATATAGTCTTAAAAAGACTATTTCACGAAAAGGTATACGGTGCTGACGATAGCTAATAAGCTTGAAGCTAGTACATCGTCCCTTTGTCAGTGTTGAACAAAAGGGCAACGATGGCTGCTAAACACTGTACGGCTTAATTCGGGATGTTTGTAAACAAACACACCGAGCATTATAATAAATGTTCGGTAAATCCATACGTACATATATATATGTGTGCATGTATGTATATATATATATATACATACTACTGTACGTCTGTATACATATATGTATGTACGTATACATACTTATATTTAAGTAACAGCCGTACTAAGAGTGAGAAATGAAATTTCGTTTCATTTTTTCCGTTTATCGTTTTCGGTGCGCCCGGCCGATTAACTCACTCGATATGCAAATTAGGCTGCTCAGCCGTTAATATGCATAAGGAAAGTATATACTTTCAGACGTTCAATCATCTGGCAGGAAGGTATACGGTGCTGACGATAGCTAATAAGCTTGAAACTAGTACAGCGTTCCTTTGTCAGTGTTGAACAAAAGGGCAACGATGGTTGCTAAACACTGTACGGCTTAATTCGGGATGTTTGTTTACAAACACACCGAGCATTATAATAAATGTTCGGTAAATCCATACGTACATATATATATGTGTGCATGTATGTATATATATATACATACTACTGTATGTCTGTATACATATATGTATGCACGTATACATACTTATATTTAAGTAACAGCCGTACTAAGAGTGGGAAATGAAATTTCGTTTCATTTTTCCGTTTATATATATATATATATATATTTATATATTGTGTGTGTGTGTGTGTGTGTGTGTGTGTGTGTGTGTGTGTGTGTGTGTGTGTGTGTGTGTGTGTGTGTGTGTGTGTGTGTGTGTGCAATTTCACTAGATAAACTAGTTAGAACATTATTCAACTTAAGAGAAAAAGAGTGTAGATATCATCATAGGATATATATTATGTATGTGTGTGTGTGATAGTGTATGTATATGTGTGGGTGAATGTGAGTGCGTGTGTGTGATTGTGTGAATGTGAGTGTGTTTGTGCATGTGTGTGTATGTGTGTATGTACGAGAGAGAGAGTTAACCAGTAACTTACCAATTGTTGCAACAATAAAAACTACACAAATTGTGTTGTAAGCAGGAAGTCTGAATAACGTTATGTCTAGTCGTTTCATAAGTAATTTTGTCTTGGATATTTTTTCTTTGCTTTCATTTGGTCGAGGAAGGGGTCGAAGTGTCAAACCAGATAGAATCCCTAAAATCATAAGGGCTCCTTCTATTAGTGAAACAGTTCGCCATGATATGATATTGAGCAAAGTTCCTGTGATAGCTGAGATTAAGAATATACCAATGCCGGAACCAGAAGATGCAATACCAATAGCCAGGGGCCGACGTTTTTCAAAGTAAAGACCAACTACAACAATGCTGCTGACATACATCAAGGAAAAACCAGTTCCTATGAAAAGATTTCAACAAAAGCAGACGATAGATGAGATATTACGTCACATTTTATTTAAGTGTCCAATATTAACATCGAATATGACTACAATAGATATAAGAACTTCAATAACGGTGAAAACATCATCACCATCATCATCATTGTTGTCATCGTCCTCGTTGTTGTCATCGCCATCATCGTCATCATCATCATCATCATCATCGACATCATCATCATCGTCGTCATCGTCGTCATCGTTACCATCATCGTCGTCATCGTCATCATTGTCATCGCTATCATTATTATTATCATCGTTGTCATCGTCATCATTGTCATCGCTATCATTATAATCATCAACGTCATCGTCGTCACTGTGATCATTGTCACCGTCATCATCACCATCATCATCATCATCGTCGTCATCGTCGTCATCGCCATCATCATCGTTATTGTCGTCATCATCATCATCATCATCATCATCATCATCATCAACAACGTCATTAAGAACAAAAACAACTTCAATAACAACAACAACAATCGTAGTAACATCATCTACAGCTGGATACCCTTCCTAACACCAACCACGTTTACAGTATAAAAATAAATTCTTTAAACATTTTCCTTTTTACTCACCAGCTAAGAAGCCATAAGTTATTATGGCGACGTCAATGTTTGGTGAGAAACTTGCAGCAACAAAAGCAATGCCGGACAAAAGACTACCTGATATGACAACAAGACGGTGGCCATAAGAATCTGCGAGAACACTTGCCACTGGACCTGTTAGATATAAAACATTGTTGTGGTTAGTATTTACACATGAATGAACACTGGACCTTTATAATATTGTAGCTGTTAGTATTTACACATGAATGAACTCTGGATCATTATATTGTAACTGTTAGTATTTACACATGAATGAACTCTGGATCTTTATAATATTCTAGCTGTTGGTATTTACACATGAATGAAGACCGTATCTTTATAACAATAAACTCTATTGATTTCCTTGCATTGTAGGGTGATGGATTGACAATATCAGTAGAGCAACAGACAGTGTAGAGTTACGTCTCTTTATGTTCTGAGTTCAAATCCTGCTGAGGCTAGCTTTGCCTTTCATCATTAAGGGGTCGATAAAATAAAGTACCAGTAATGCACTGGGGTCGATTTAATCGACTCCCCCCGCCCCTCCCATCCCCCCAAATTGATGGTCTTATGCTTAAATCAGAAACCATTATTTTCCTTGCTTTGTGGTAAGTACTTTGAGGATGAAGGAAATGGAGTAAAAACAAAGTTTATATTTTATTGCTAGAATATGAAGAGGATATTGCATATGGGAAGTGCTAACTATTTAACCCTTTAGCATTTATATTATTCTATATTTACTATTATATTTTGACGGTAAAGGCTTTACCTTACATAATTATCTTACATAATATCGAATCTATGAGATTTTGATATTTATTTTGATAACAATAAATTAACATCAATATGAGCGGCCAGTTTGACCCGAAAGAGGTGAGAGAATTTTGGCTGGATGTGGCTGATTTAAATGCTAGTGAGGAATTTATATTAATCTTTTTGTTACCATATTTCTAATGAAATACATTGCCTGCGATTTTCAAATAATTTTGAAAATACTCAAGAATTTTAAAGGATTTAGTAATATAACTAACTTTCTCATTATTAAGTTGTTTGGAACATACATTAACAAAGGTTCTTACAAAGCATTATGATGGAAGGGTTTTAGACAAATATAAACATTTAAAAAAAGGTTTTGTATTGGAGCTTGCTTAGTGTAGAACACACTGTCAACAATGGTAGATGGAATCATAAATTCTTCGTGTCATTCTTTGCTATGCAACTGCTTTGGTGAAACTGCAACAACAACAACAACAACAACAACAACAATAGTAATAAGAAGGTCTAACCTGTGAGGAGGCTGAAAGCATTGATCAGAGCACTGATGAGAGAAGCTTTTGTACTTTCTGAATTGAAATCATCTCGGATTGTTGGGTATATGGTACCAACGGAGAAAGCAATACCATCGGTAAGAAGAATCAATACCATAGAAGCAATCATAACCACCCATCCCCAACCACCATCTGGGGGTTTAAAATCTGTGTTGCTCTCTGTTGAGGATTTATCAGTCTTCTTCTCGGGAAGTTTTTCATTAAGGTTGCCATCTTTTTCTATGCCATTCAGAGTTACCGTGGAAACAATCTGAAATTAAGAGCAATTGTAACAATTAATAGTATAATATTTGTATTGTATTCTCTGTCCGTCTGTCGCAGCTATGACATCAGGGTGCTGTTTTTTACAAGTTGTTTTTAAGCTGGAAAAGCAAACATTAAATGATGATGACGAAGATATATATAGAAATGAAGCTACAATGCTTCGTTGGGTGTGCAATGTAAATGTGAGAGAAAGGCAGAGCCTGGATGAACTGAGGGAGAAACTGAGTTTAAGAGGAATCCGAAGTGGTGTGCAAGAGAGAAGACTGCATTTGTACGGACCTTTGATGCATATGGATGATGATCGACGGGTGAAGAAGTGCCATAAATGCCAGTGGAAGGAAGCTGCAGTAGAGGTAGACCAAGACAGAATTGGACAGAGATTGTGAGAGATGACCTCAAACCACTGAGACTCACAGAGGAGATGACGAAGAAACGAGGCGAGTGGAGAGATGCTGCACTGAGAAGGACTCGTCCAACCCAAACCCATGTGGAAAAACGGCCATAAAAACAATGATGATGATGATGATGACGATGATGTGTGTGTGTATGCGTGCATGTGTGTGTGTTTGTGTACGAATGTGTGTCTGTTTGTTTAAGTCCATTAACTTATCGGTTAGACAAAAAGATATGGACAAGTAACAAACATAAAAAGTACAGGGCTAAATTTGTACTCTCAGTTATTTAATACCAATAAAACTGGGATAAGCTCCGGCCTGATGAGCCTCAGGTCGTGGGGATATTACAGGGTGGAGCAGTGTACCACCTCCCCCTATGGTCATGGAAGCAAACAAGACATGAGAGAAAGTGAAAAGGAATAAAGGAAGACAGAAAAAATATCTTGAATGAATCCAAAAAGATGAAGATCATAGAAGCCCCATTCAATGAAATACAAAGATACCACAAAACTGTGCCCTCAACTTTTCATCATCATATTACATCCCTCTTTCACTCTGGTATGGGTTGAATGAATTGCCACAGTTCGAGACCAGTTTTGCTCATTATATTATAGTTTTGACATGGTTTCTATGGCTAAATGCCCTTCCTAACGTCAGCCACTTTACAGTGTCTATTGAGTGCATTTTATTATGACACCAGCACTATAGAGGTTTCCACCTGCTAGGCTTGAATGATGAGTCTTCTCAAACGCTATATCGTCTCCACTTATTAATTCGTTCAAGTATCTGCTTAGTCACATGTATCTTGAATAAGTAGCAATGTTAATCCATGTCATGGATTTTCTTATATTCTCCTGTGTTTTCTTTATTATTTTTGTTAGATCTCCCTCAATGTTAATCCAGTTAAAACGTTGTCGTGTGGTTTTTATTCTCTTTAATAAACTGGTAACAAAAAGACATTCGAAATAAGATGCTACAGAAATTCATGGACATCTCCTAACAAACAAGCAACGAAAATATTCCCACCGTAATCAGACAACAGCGTTGCGAAGCCGTTACTCCAATGCCGACACAGACAGAATATTCCAACCCTATACACAAGGAGGATGGAACGTGATACATAGAAAAGACTGCCACAAAACAATAGCAGTTGAACACTTATAAGCAAGCAATGAGAAATAAGTTAGCATCTTAGAAAAACATTGAAAGATAATTCTCTCTCTATAAAGAGACAATAAAATACAAACTGGAAACTAACTATACAGAATTGAACGGAAACAATTAAAAGAAAACCATACACAAAATACAAAATATAAACGTAATTCAAAATATACTGAAGAAAAACAACGAAAATCCGCTCTAAGTCCAATATCTCGTAAAACTAGACAGCGAGGAAGTAGGTTCAAAAGCTCCCAGCTAAAATCGACCCCATGGCTAAACTGAAAGGTTCGACAAAGAACAGGCAGGTTCAAAAACTCTGTGTTGAAAATAGAAGCAAGTCGGATTTTAGTGGCATATTGTGTAATGTCTAGTACAAAAAAAAGCAAACAAACAGACTATATAAATGAAATAAGGGGAAAAAAAGACTATCCAATGCACATTATGCAACTAATACAATAAGATAGTTAAGGACATCATCTCCGACTGGACAGTCCTTGCCAGAGTATATTCACAGATACAATCACATTGGTAGTTATGTTCACTGAGAAATACCCCGCCACTTCCACTATAAAACGAAAGTGGTATAGATACGTAGTAAACCTGCGCCATGATTATAATCTAAGCTACATAAGTCAAGAGTTCGATTCCTGGATTGGGTTGTGTCTTGAGCAAAACACTTCATTTCACGTTTCTCCAGTATACTCAGCTGAAAATGAGTACCGGCAATAGCTGGTGGTTTAACCCTGTAATAGACTAGCATCCTGTCCATGGGTAGGGGGTCTTGTACTCTCATTTGTTTCACGCCACGGAAACTGAAGTAAGCACCGGCCTGATGAACTTCCGGACTCGAGACAGATTTTAGATTTTAGACTTACAGACCTGTCAACTCCGAGGACATCTCACGCCACGTTGGGGTGGATGAGAGATGTCTTCTTTTGTGAAAATGGGTATAGCTTTCATTATGTAAAATCTCCCCGGTTGGGTTTTTAGAGGTTGGTAGATCTGGATATATGTCATGTCTGACAAGGAGATAAAAGAAAACCGTAGAATAGTAATTAAGGATTAGAATGAAAACGTTTGTACGCAATCTTTGCTGACATTGTTTAAAATGTGGAGAAACTGTCAAAGTTGATGAAACTTGAAATTGAAATAAACAGGATATGGACAAAATTCAAAGAGCACGCTCTCTGCACACAATATATATCCAATTACAATATAGGTTCTCCATTGGTTTGAGCGATGAACATTCATTTTTTTTTTTTATCAACTGAACTACCTATTCGTTAAATTAACCAGGAAGTGACTGGGTATTCCTCAGATACACATACCTTTAACATAACTCTCAGAGAAATTCAGTGTGACGTAATATGCAACATGGCTCGACTTTAGAAATACTGGTACAATCCATCCGACGGGCTTCCAAACAGTTTCCGACCATCCAATTTCACTGATAGAGTTTGACTGACCCGAGGCTATGGTAAAGATAGATGCTTGCCCAATGAGGCATGTAGTGGAATCGAACTTGAAACCCATGATGGCGAAGTAAATTTCTTAATAACCTCCCGACTCATGTAACACAATGAATTATTTCATATACTCTACACAATCAACATCAAATAAAATAAAACAACACAGAACCTAAATGTTTTCGATATGTTGTCGGTAGGAGGGAGCTGAGATATATCACTCAACCAAGGGTGTAGATTTTGCCCCCTCCCATCCCTCTCAACCCTTTTCATTATTTACCCCCACTCCGTCTTTTGCCGCTTTTATCTTTTTCTGTGTATCATTTAAACTTTTAGCATTTACATTACTTTATACTAGCAGAAAAACCACCCTTCGGGTGGTTTTCTGCTAGTATGTGTAGTGTGTATATTGATATTATACGCATGTAGATATAATACATCAAATAAAATCGTAATTGACAATAGAAATTGAACGAAGACTGCGTTACACTGTCTTATTTAATCAGTAACGTAATCCATAATACATTAAAAAAGACGATATTATATATAAACTGCATTAGAAGAAAATTAGTGACAGAAAATTAGTATATTTATTTAAGCGATGGCCAACCGGAAGTGTTGACATTTCAGAAATTTTAAAGAAGTCTCGCGCTCTTTACTTTATTATAGTTTAGATGAGTTTAAAAAAAAAGAGTTAATAAATAAATAAAGAGTTAATAAATAAATAAAACGTTATACTTGTTTTACCCTCCCATTTCCAATTAAACCGAACGCTATCATGACTGTATGTGTGTGTTTGTGTAAATGTATATGTATGAATGTATGTATGTTTGTGTATATGTATATGTGTGAATGTATGTATGTTTGTGTGAAAATATATGTGTGAATGTATGTATGTCTGTGTGAAAGTATGTGTGAATGTATGTATATTTGTGTGAAAGTATACTCTCCCATCTCCAATTAAACCGAACGCTATCATGACTGTGTGTGTGTTTGTGTAAATGTATGTGTGAATGTATGTATGTTTGTGTGAAAGTATGTGTATTTGTGTGAATTATGTACGTGAGAGTGTATTTTTATAAGTTTGTGTTTGCGCGATTATAGTTATATACTCATAATAGTTATATACTCATACATATAGATGTATGTATGTTCACACTCATACGCGTCAGTGTGTAGAAAATCATAATCCCTCTATCTCTCAAACTCTCTCTTTCTATATATATATGGTAGTTGAAATGGTGGTGGTGGCGACGATATACCGGAAGTGCTACTTTGAAAAGAAATTAATTTGAAATTATTTATTTTTACGAAATTATTTTTGTTTACGAAATTTAGTAGATGAATTATGTAATATTTATTCATTATTTATTCAAAGTAATCCAACCTATTTTACAAACGAGATAAAAAAAAATAAACCGTACGCAATCCCGAAGACCTTCCTTTATTATAGTTTAGATTTACTATTGTATTTTCACAGTAAAGGCTTTATCCTACATAATTATCTCACGTAATATCGAATCTACAAGATTTTGATGTTATTTATTTTGAGAATAATACCTTAACATTGGTATGAGCAGCCAGTTACAGTTGGTTTGGTCAGAGAGAGGTGAGAGAATTCTGGCCGGATACGGCCGGTTTAAATACTAAAGGGTTAAACCTTTTTAAAAATAACTTTCATCATTATATATGTGTGGCCGGAGAAGAGATGAAAGAGATGTGTACTGACCTGTGGTGTGGCCGGAGAAGTGAAAGAGAAGTGTTGTACTGACCTGTGGTGTGGCCGGGGAAGAGGTGAAAGAGATGTGTTGTACTGACCTGTGGTGTGGCCAGAGAAGTGAAAGAGAAGTATTGTACTGACCTGTGGTGTGGCCGGGGAAGAGGTGAAAGATGTGTACTGACCTGTGATGTGGCCGGGGAAGAGGTGAAAGATGTGTACTGACCTGTGGTGTGGCCGGAGAAGGGGTGAAATAGATGTGTACTGACCTATGGTGTGGCCGGAGAAGAGGTGAAATAGATGTGTTGTACTGACCTGTGGTGTGGCCGGAGAAGAGGTGAAATAGATGTGTACTGACCTGTGGTGTGGCCGGAGAAGAGGTGAAATAGATGTGTACTGACCTGTGGTGTGGCCGGAGAAGAGGTGAAATAGATGTGTTGTACTGACCTGTAGTGTGGCCGGGGAAGAGGTGAAAGTGATGTGTACTGACCTGTGGTGTGACCGGAGAAGAGGTGAAAGAAATGTGTTGTACTGACCTGTAGTGTGGCCGGAGAAGGGGTGAAATAGATGTGTTGTACTGACCTGTGGTGTGACCGGAGAAGAGGTGAAAGAGATGTGTACTGACCTGTGGTGTGGCCGGGGAAGAGGTGAAATAGATGTGTACTGACCTGTGGTGTGGCCGGAGAAGAGGTGAAAGTGATGTGTACTGACCTGTGGTGTGGCCGGGGAAGAGGTGAAATAGATGTGTACTGACCTGTGGTGTGACCGGAGAAGAGGTGAAAGAGATGTGTTGTACTGACCTGTGGTGTGGCCGGAGAAGAGGTGAAAGTGATGTGTACTGACCTGTGGTGTGGCCGGAGAAGAGGTGAAAGAGAAGTGTTGTACTGACCTGTGGTGTGGCCGGAGAAGAGGTGAAAGTGATGTGTACTGACCTGTGGTGTGGCCGGAGAAGAGGTGAAAGAGAAGTGTTGTACTGACCTGTGGTGTGGCCGGAGAAGAGGTGAAAGTGATGTGTACTGACCTGTGGTGTGGCCGGGGAAGAGGTGAAAGAGAAGTGTTGTACTGACCTGTGGTGTGGCCGGAGAAGAGGTGAAAGTGATGTGTACTGACCTGTAGTGTGGCCGGGGAAGAGGTGAAAGAGAAGTGTTGTACTGACCTGTGGTGTGGCCGGAGAAGAGGTGAAAGTGATGTGTACTGACCTGTGGTGTGGCCGGAGAAGAGGTGAAAGAGAAGTGTTGTACTGACCTGTGGTGTGGCCGGAGAAGAGGTGAAAGTGATGTGTACTGACCTGTGGTGTGGCCGGGGAAGAGGTGAAAGAGAAGTGTTGTACTGACCTGTGGTGTGGCCGGAGAAGAGGTGAAAGTGATGTGTACTGACCTGTGGTGTGGCCGGGGAAGAGGTGAAAGAGAAGTGTTGTACTGACCTGTGGTGTGGCCGGAGAAGAGGTGAAAGAGAAGTGTTGTACTGACCTGTGGTGTGGCCGGGGAAGAGGTGAAAGAGAAGTGTTGTACTGACCTGTGGTGTGGCCGGAGAAGAGGTGAAAGTGATGTGTACTGACCTGTGGTGTGGCCGGGGAAGAGGTGAAAGAGAAGTGTTGTACTGACCTGTGGTGTGGCCGGAGAAGAGGTGAAAGAGAAGTGTTGTACTGACCTGTGGTGTGGCCGGAGAAGAGGTGAAAGTGATGTGTACTGACCTGTGGTGTGGCCGGGGAAGAGGTGAAAGAGATGTGTACTGACCTGTAGTGTGGCCGGAGAAGAGGTGAAAGAGAAGTGTTGTACTGACCTGTGGTGTGGCCGGAGAAGAGGTGAAAGTGATGTGTACTGACCTGTGGTGTGGCCGGAGAAGAGGTGAAAGAGAAGTGTTGTACTGACCTGTGGTGTGGCCGGAGAAGAGGTGAAAGTGATGTGTACTGACCTGTGGTGTGGCCGGGGAAGAGGTGAAAGAGATGTGTACTGACCTGTGGTGTGGCCGGAGAAGAGGTGAAAGAGAAGTGTTGTACTGACCTGTGGTGTGGCCGGAGAAGAGGTGAAAGTGATGTGTACTGACCTGTGGTGTGGCCGGGGAAGAGGTGAAAGAGATGTGTACTGACCTGTAGTGTGGCCGGAGAAGAGGTGAAAGAGAAGTGTTGTACTGACCTGTGGTGTGGCCGGAGAAGAGGTGAAAGTGATGTGTACTGACCTGTGGTGTGGCCGGAGAAGAGGTGAAAGAGAAGTGTTGTACTGACCTGTGGTGTGGCCGGAGAAGAGGTGAAAGTGATGTGTACTGACCTGTGGTGTGGCCGGGGAAGAGGTGAAAGAGATGTGTACTGACCTGTGGTGTGGCCGGGGAAGAGGTGAAATAGATGTGTTGTACTGACCTGTAGTGTGGCCGGAAAAGGGGTGAAATAGATGTGTTGTACTGACCTGTAGTGTGACCGGAAAAGAGGTGAAATAGATGTGTTGTACTGACCTGTGGTGTGGCCGGAGAAGAGGTGAAATAGATGTGTTGTACTGACCTGTAGTGTGGCCGGAGAAGAGGTGAAAGAGAAGTGTTGTACTGACCTGTAGTGTGGCCGGAGAAGAGGTGAAAGAGAAGTGTTGTACTGACCTGTGGTGTGGCCGGAGAAGAGGTGAAAGAGAAGTGTTGTACTGACCTGTAGTGTGGCCGGAGAAGAGGTGAAAGAGAAGTGTTGTACTGACCTGTGGTGTGGCCGGAGAAGAGGTGAAAGAGAAGTGTTGTACTGACCTGTAGTGTGGCCGGAGAAGAGGTGAAAGAGAAGTGTTGTACTGACCTGTGGTGTGGCCGGAGAAGAGGTGAAAGAGAAGTGTTGTACTGACCTGTGGTGTGGCCGGAGAAGAGGTGAAATAGATGTGTTGTACTGACCTGTGGTGTGGCCGGAGAAGGGGTGAAATAGATGTGTTGTACTGACCTGTGGTGTGGCCGGAGAAGAGGTGAAAGTGATGTGTTGTACTGACCTGTGGTGTGGCCGGAGAAGAGGTGAAATAGATGTGTTGTACTGACCTGTGGTGTGGCCGGAGAAGAAGGTGAAGAATGATTAGCTAGGTCCAGTGTTTCTGTCCCTCCCTGATTAGACATGGTCATAGAAGTAAGGTTGATAAGAACAGTTGAAATGGTAGGGTAAAATATAACAGCCTATAAATTAATGTATGTTGATAACTGACGTCAACTGATTAATGACAGTATTTCTCTCTCACATGGACACATATATATGTACACACATACATATACACATATACATATATATATACACATACATATACACACATACATATACACACATATATGTACACACATACATATACACATACATATATATACACACGTACCTTTTCTTTCTTATATATATCAATATACATCTATATACATATATACGTATTTGTCCACATGTTACAGAGGTTGTGAAATGGGGAGGGAGGGGGGGGGGGGGACAAGGGGCCATGCCCCCCCCCCCCCCCATAAAACTACCAAAACACACATCTATTTGTATATGCCACACAATTTATGTACATCTTTATGGCATATCGGAGTTTTTTTTTATATCTTGATTGGTATTTGATAATTGTTTCTACTTTTGGCACAAGGCCAGCAATTATCTCAGTGAATTACTGGTACTTTATTTTATCGACGCATTAAGGATGAAAGGCAAAGTTAACCTCGGCGGCATTTGAACTCAGAACGTAAAGGGTCATAACTCTATGCTGCAAAGCACGGTGTCTGACTCTCTACCGGTACTGCCAATCCAATATGTACTTATATATAAGTGTGTGTGTATGAGTGTATGTGTGGTGTGTGAGTGTGAGTGTATGTGTGGTGTGTGAGTGTATGTGTGGTGTGAGTGTGGTGTGTGAGTGTGAGTGTATGTGTGGTGTGTGAGTGTATGTGTGGTGTGTGAGTGTGTATGTGTGATGTGTGTGTATGAGTGTATGTGTGGTGTGAGTGTGGTGTGTGAGTGTGAGTGTATGTGTGGTGTGTGAGTGTGAGTGTATGTGTGGTGTGTGAGTGTGAGTGTATGTGTGGTGTGTGAGTGTATGTGTGGTGTGTGAGTGTGTATGTGTGGCGTGTGAGTGCATGTGTGGTGTGTGAGTGTATGTGTGGTGTGTGAGTGTATGTGTGGTGTGTAAGTGTATGTGTGGTGTCTGAGTGTGAGTGTATGTGTGGTGTGTGAGTGTGAGTGTATGTGTGGTGTGTGAGTGTGAGTGTATGTGTGGTGTGTGAGTGTATGTGTGGTGTGTGAGTGTGTATGTGTGGCGTGTGAGTGCATGTGTGGTGTGTGAGTGTATGTGTGGTGTGTGAGTGTATGTGTGGTGTGTGAGTGTGAGTGTATGTGTGGTGAGTGTATGTGTGGCGTGTGAGTGTATGTGTGGTGTGTGAGTGTGAGTGTATGTGTGGTGTGTGAGTGTATGTGTGGTGTGTGAGTGTGTATGTGTGGCGTGTGAGTGCATGTGTGGTGTGTGAGTGTATGTGTGGTGTGTGAGTGTATGTGTGGTGTGTGAGTGTGAGTGTATGTGTGGTGTGTGAGTGTATGTGTGGTGAGTGTATGTGTGGTGTGTGAGTGTGTGAGTGTATGTGTGAGTGTGTGAGTGTATGTGTGGTGTGTGAGTGTATGTGTGGTGTGTGAGTGTATGTGTGGTGTGTGAGTGTGTATGTGTGGTGTGTGAGTGTGAGTGTATGTGTGAGTGTGAGTGTATGTGTGGTGTGTGAGTGTATGTGTGAGTGTGAGTGTATGTGTGGTGTGTGAGTGTGAGTGTATGTGTGGTGTGTGTGCGTGTATGTGTGGTGTGTGAGTGTGAGTGTATGTGTGGTGTGTGAGTGTGAGTGTATGTGTGGTGTGTGAGTGTATGTGTGGTGTGTGAGTGTGTATGTGTGGTGTGTGTGTATGAGTGTATGTGTGGTGTGAGTGTATGTGTGTTGTGTGAGTGTGAGTGTGTGTGTGGTGTGTGTGAGTGTATGTGTGGTGTGTGAGTGTGAGTGTATGTGTGGTGTGTGTGAGTGTATGTGTGGTGTGTGAGTGTGAGTGTATGTGTGGTGTGTGAGTGTGAGTGTATGTGTGGTGTGTGAGTGTGAGTGTGAGTGTATGTGTGGTGTGTGAGATTGGGAAGATGTATTCGTGTATACACGGATGTCTCCAAATTTCCGTATCTTTGGTATCTTTGTAAACAACAAAAATAACTACGATAGACAATAAGAACTTCAGCAAATGTCCACCCCACCGACCCCTCGTTTATTCCACCCCACCCCCTATAATTTGGGATCCGTGAATAACCAATGAGAGTGTGTGTGTGTGTGTGTGTGTGTGTGTGTGTGTGTGTGTGTGTGTGTGTGTGTGTGTGTGTGTGTGTGTGTGTGTGTATGTGTGTGTGTGTTTGGCGTGCATGGGTGCGACCGTATATGTGTGTTTTAGTCTGTGTATTCTTAGTGCTTAGTGGTATGTGTGTGTATATGTCTGTTGTTTGTGGATGGGTGTTTATATATGAATGTGTGTACACGAGTGTGCGTGTGTAAATGTGTATGTGTTTATATATAAGTGTGTGTGTGTGTGAGTGTAGTGTGGTGTGTAAGTATGGGAAGATGTGTTTATATATACACGGATGTCACCAAATTTCAGTATCGTTGTAAACAACAAAATTAATTACAATAGACGTTGACAGCAATAACAACAAAAAGAAAAAGCCCTGTTGATAGTCAGTAATAATTGTTTCTACTTTAGGCACAAGGCCAGCAAATACCCAGTGCATTACTGGTACTTTATTTTATCGACCCCGTAAGGATGAAAGGCAAAGTCAACCTCGGCGGGATTTGAACTCAGATAATAAAGTTGAAGACTAAAATCCAAAGAGGGCTATCAAATATCTAAGAGCCGTAGAGCAAATATTTATTAAAATAACAGATTAAAGTTTAAGCAAAGAATCGCTGCTTAAGGGTGAAAACTTAAACTTTAATCTGTTATTTTAATAAATAAATATATATATATATATGTGTCCCTATACGCTTTTTGCGTGTAGGGATATATATTTTATTATTATTATTCTCAGGAGGACATGAACAACATCCCGGATTTTGCCCGCCTGCAGGACGGAACAACAATCCAATTAATCATTGACGGAAGAAGGCCACGCTACTTCGTCTGCGGGGAAGCAACGCATCTGCAAGCCTTCTGCCCTCAGCGCAAAAATGCAGGGGGGTCGCAAACCTCCTTTGTTGCCAACGCCAGTGTCAGCACGGAAAGCTGCGCCACCACCACCACCAAAAACAACACCAACAAAAACACGGACACCAACATAAAAAACAGCCGGATCACCACCAACACCAAAACCAATCCAAGGAGAAAACGGGGAAAGCTCTCCCACTCCCCCTCCCCTCCCCCAATTATACACATAGACAAAACAATAAACGCACACACAGACACAGAGACACTCACAGCCACAGACCCTTTGTTTTCCAGCAGCGAAGATGAAGGAAAACCCAAAAGTGCAAAAAAACAGAGAAAACTCACAAAAAAAAAAGCCCCAACAAAACACAAAAACATACACAACAAAAAATACAGACACCACTAACGCAAACACTTCCCCAATAACATCATCACCAACAGCAACATCGACACCACCTCCACAATCCCCGAAACGCAAACAACCTAAACAAACACAAGTACAAATAAACACACAAATAATACCTGAAATTGCAGACACCACACCTACAACAAACACAGACATACCCGAAACAACACCACCAAAACCATCACCACCACAGTCACCAAAACGAAAACAAATAAAACCACACCAACAAAATGCTAAAAACTTCGTGCTTGTCAGAAGGACCAACGATAAACTGATGGCCCTCTTAGCACGAAGCGAGGACATTCAAACAGAGGGGGAGATTTTTGAAATGAGCACATTTTGCGTGCCAGAAGATTTGCTTCTGGTCCGAATGTCACTCAATTCCTTCAAAGAAATTCGAGAGAGCTTTCCTCAAGACGTGGGAACCCCGAATGTTAAACCCACATCAAGACTTTTAAAGGGGTTCCCAAAAGAAACCCCACCAACCATGGAGGTAGAACCACCCGACCTTCACAAGACCCCGGGAGGTAAGTAAACCTTCCCTCTCTCTCTCTTAGCTTACCAATATGGCCATATTAAGAGTAGGAAGTTTAAATGTTCGCGGCCTGGGGTCACCCTGGAAGCAGGGTCGCCTGCTCAACGACCTCAGGTCGCTGGAAATGGATGTGATTGCCATCAGCGAGACCAGTATTTCCGACACGCGCGCACTAGCCCCAATTTTCGACGACTATCAGATCTTTGCATCTGTTAGCAGAGCGGTAATGGGGGTGGGGTGGCAGTGCTGTTTAGGAAAGGACTGGATCTCGAGGTAAGGTCGATCTTCCGGGACCCGGACGGTAAGTTGGTGGTCTTGGATGTGAGCAGTAGCAAAGGTGGTGCCTTTAGACTGCTGGCTGTCTATGCCCCTACAGGGGCCGGACGACCGGACTTCTTTAGGCGCCTAGAGACCTTTCTGGGTACGTCTCGCCCTTTACTGTTAGCGGGGGACTGGAATGGCATCTTAGACGCACGCTGGGATTGTGTGGGAGTAGCCGATAGGAGCGGGGGGTGCAAAAGCCTCAAGCACCTACTTAGCCAGTTCCAACTGTCTGACAGGTATCGACTAGATTTCCCCAATGTGACAGTATGGACATGGACCAACCGAATGGGGTCATCTAGATCGTATATAGACAGGATCTTCATTAGGAAAATAGATAGAAATAGTGTGGGCTGCCCACTTTTTAAAACGGTCGCCTATTCAGATCACAAATTTGTGATCTGTACGGTCGACCTAGATAAAACGCGTAGGTTAGGACCGGATTACTGGAAGCTGAACATGTCATTTCCGGCACGTAAGGCTTACAGGGATCGAGTCAACAATTTAGTTAAGCAAAAGTTGACAGGGGGGATCATCAACAACAGATGGTGGGGAGCTCTCAAAAGAGAGATTAGAGTAACTTCGATAGAGTTCAGCAAAGAACTAGCGTTAGAGAAAAATAGAAAGGAGGGGAGCTGGTAGATAAGTTAGACGAGGCTATTTGTAGTGGTATTGCAACTGACGTGCTAGCGGCGAGAATGGCATTAGACCATTTCTTCAATGCGAAACACGAAGGTTGCATTGTCAGAGCTAAGGCGCGTACGCTGAGAAACGAGGGAACCAAAGCTGTTCGATGTGCCCGCGTGGCGGAGGCGCAGCGTGGTAATAAAACCACAATTCGGTCTTTGGCGGACCGAGACGGACACGAGATAAGCGATTCCAAGCGGATGTGTGAGGCCTTTCGCCAGCAATTTGCTCGGTTGTTCGGGGAGAGTGGCGAGTCAGAGAGAGTAGCGGATTTCAGTCCCTACCTTGACGGCTTGCCGCGCATCTCGACGGTCGACGCTGAGCGCTGCGAAAGGCCGATTACTTCAGCCGAAATTCAGGATGCCCTTGTCGGCTGCATAAGGCGCAAGTCACCCGGTTTGGATGGCCTGCCCTACGAGCTTTACGTAAATATGCTAGACTTGTTCTCCGAACTCCTCGAAGCACTTTACTGCAACTGGCAGCAGAATGGGAGTATTCCCAGTTCTGTGAGCAGGGGAGTGGTGACGCTGATAAGGAAAGACGAGAACAAGAGGGATATATTAGACAACTTTAGGCCCATAACTCTGCTCAACACAGAGTTTAAGATTTTGGCCAAGGTGTTAGCAAAGAGATTGGCGCTTGTCGTCGAGGATTTGGTTGGGGAGGCGCAAACTTGCGCAATCCCAGCCAGGTCCATACACGACAATCTCCACCTCATGCGATACATCATAGAGAGGGTAGGGTGTACCTGGCTTCGGTGGGGAACTGATCAATTTAGATCAATCGAAAGCATTCGATAGGTTCGACCATCGGTATCTGGAGTTTGTCCTCAAAGCAGCTGGCTTCGGCCCTGTCTTTAGAAGCTGGATCGCTGCAATGCACAGTGGCACACGCTCGGTGGTCAAGGTTAATGGCCACCTCTTGGAACCATTTCGGCTCTCCCGATCGGTCCGTCAAGGGTGCCCTCTCTCTTCCCTTCTGTACGTATTGACTCTCGAGCCCTTACTGCGGAAGCTGGAGCTGTTGCAGGACATCCCGCTCGAACCGGGACGCGGAAAGGCTGTGTCGGCTTATGCGGACGACATCACCGTGATGATGTCGAACACCTCAGAAATCGAGGTGGTCGGCACCTTATTGAAGGAATATGAAAGGTTGACAGAAGCCAAACTTAACCCGGAAAAGTCGGTGGGCTTGCAGCTCGGAACCTGGAGAGGCAAGCCCATGCCGTCCAACAGCGTTGTGGGGCGCTGGACGGACGGACCGGTAAAGTTGCTCGGGGTTTGGTTCGGACCAGACCTCCAGGTGGAAAAGAATTGGGACGAGGTAACGAGCAGAGTAGCCAGTCTCACCCAAAAATGGGCTGGGAGGAAGCTATCACTGAAAGGTCGCGCGGAGGTGGCGAATGCGTACATCGCGTCCGTCATCTACTACCGCCTGACGGTCGTCCCTTTCCCCCGTCCGCACCTCGTCAAGTTGGAACGGCTCCTCTTCAAATTCTTGTGGAGAGGACAAGTTCCGTTGGTGAGGCGGTCCATCCAGCACCCTCTACGCGGAGGGCTGGGCATGCCGTGGCTAATGATGCGCAGGCATGCGTTGAGGCTGCGACATCTCCAGATATTCTGCCTCAACGGTGAACAGGTGTGGTCGCCGTTTATCAGACGGGCCTTTCCGCAGCTCATTTCTTTGACTGAGCTGCAGTCCTGGGTCAAGAAGAGAACGAGACTGGAACCTGGAATGTTGCCAGGCACTCACTGCCCTCTACCAAGCGGGCAATGCGATCAGTGGAACTTCCACTCTCGAGTTCTATAGAGGATTAGTGGTGGGCAAGTGCGATGACGCACTCTGAGAAGCTTTGGGCCTCGACGAAGTCGAACTGACCAGTCTGTACCGGAGGACTTTTGAGCCGGGGACGATGGACAATTTCCAGAAATCCCTCGCTTGGCAGTGCTACCGGGGGGCACTGCCGGTTCGGGATAAACTCTACAGGCACGGAAGTGCTGTCAGACGGACCTGCCCAAGATGCGCACAGAACGACGAAACCGTTCTGCACGCACTTGTCCAATGTCCGTGCATTACTGACTTGTGGAGTTATGTCGAACAGTTACTGTCGCGTGTGGAACGAATCCGGCTATCGGCCGAGTCCATAGTGAAGATCGATCCACCGCCTTCCTTAGGTCAGAAAGAGCAGGAAATTTTCCTCTGTCTGGTGGCAGTTGCGAAAGAGGTTATATGGTGGACCAGGTTAAAAGGACTGAAGACAGACACTTTTCTCTTCGGCCAATCCCTCATCAACTTCTTCAAGTTTCACTTGGAAAGGAAGGTGAGGGTGGAGAGAGAAGTGCTGCCCCTTAGTACATTTGCTAAAAGGTGGGTGAATGTGGCGAGAATGGCTCGTGTGAATGGACCCACTCTGACCATGCGCCTGTAGGCTAGCTAACTTGAGGAGAGGGGTGCTCTCCCCTGATGCCCTAGAAGCGCAGGGTGGTTCAGGATTGGTGGGGTACCCGAGTCACCCCAGGGTCGTCCACCCCCTATCGGGGAATTTATTTTGTTATATTTATGCATAGTTTATTTTATATTTTTATATTTTCATTGTTAAATTAGTCTGGCCATTGTGCACTTTTACTCGAGCTTATTGTAAACCCCCACTGTCCCTGTCTTTGTATTGTCCCCTACATGTCGGCCCTGGTGGCTAATAAATGAAATCATAATTTTTTCTCCTCTTGGTCGAGATAAAATTTGGTCGTTTTGACTGCTGCTATTTATAGTGGTAGTAGACTGACCTAGCTGCCTCTGCTTCTATTTTTACACACGGCACTGGACAGAATTGCTTCCACATCATTCATTCTTATCTCGGGAACAATTTTGAATAGCGCCAGTTCGTAATTTGAACTCGGGAATGTTTATATTCTCCGAGTGAAAAGAACCTTCTGACGAGAGTTTATCTTTTCAATGGAAGGCCGCAAGAACTGTCCATTTATTTTTTGAGACTCGAAACCGATTCGGTAAAGGTAACCGTAGTAAGTACAGTGAATTTTTTGAAATTTATTTTGAAACTTTTTCTTATTTGCTAAACCTTGATTATATATATATATATATATATATATATATATATATATATATATATATATATATATATATATATATATATATATTAATTTAGGTTTGTTGGTTCACCACTGGATAGAACTGGTCATTCCGTATGGTCAACCTCGATGTAATATTATGGAGAGCACTCAACGTAATGCAACTCACCCGTCTTCGTTTGTGTAGTTGGTGGTGCGAGTACGGAGTTAATTATTATAAAATAACAGGAGACTGGACTGGTGTAATTCCTTAAAAGGTTTATTATACTATGATCATTTCAATCACCGGGTTCAGTATGAATCCGGAGACATCATCAGGTATTCGAAATATAACAAAGGAATATAATAGACAAAATCCATGGGGCTGAAAATCAGAGACATGAGGGCGACCCAACATTTAGCATCTTCTACCCTAGTCGCCCTCAAGTGGTGATTATTAAGCCTACTTATGTCCATCTGGTGAAGGGACGTAGGCTTATAGTGTACTACTACCACCCCGTCAAAGACAGAGGCCAGCGTTGAGGTCAGGTCACAATCAAGCTGGTCATGCGTGCTAGAAAGTGCCGCGAAAAATATCAAAGAACAGCTCTATAACTGATCTTTAATAGATCTATATATAGTAATATATAGTGGGCGTCTGCATGGTATAATGTATGGACAGAAATTACGATTAACAATTAGAAACGTTAAATTTATGTTTAGAGTTAGAAGATGCCATTTAAGATGAAATTAGAAAAATAAGGTTTAGGTTTGAAGTTGTGAGATTTAGTTAAAGAATTTACAGAAGGAGGTTTTTATGAAAAAGTGTATTATAGATAGTCACGATAAAGTTTCAGGGTAGAATATAGAGTAAATATTAAGCCCATGCTTAGCGGTCAATAACTAGCGACGTTGCGGACCCCCGGCCAGCCCGGGGCCCAACGGCGTGCCAGCCGTTCGGAGTATTATCGTCTAGCGAAAGAAATGGAAATTTATTTTTCCGAGCACTCCAGGAATGTTAACTGTCTTAAGCGTCGGGTGTGTTAGCGGGAAGTCCGCCACCGACCACCGACCATCGTATATACCAAACGATTACTAGTTATTCACACTGGTGGGGGATTTAGTTAAGTGCTAGTAGAAGGAGGCATGATAAAGTTAAAAGTTATGATTAAGCCTAGAATTTAAAGGTATTGTTTGGTGGTCAATAACCGGTGTCGCGGCGGGTTCCAAGTCCGACAGGGCCCCAGGGCGAAGCAGCCGTTCCGAGTAATTTCGTTTACCGAAAGAAGGGGAAATTTATTTTTCCAAGCACTCAAGGAAGGCTGATCGACCCGAGCGCCTGGCGTGTAGTCGGGAAAGCCGCCAAGCCAACTCCAGCATCAGTGACAAGAACAACAACACTAGCAATAACAGCAACAACAGCACATATGCTTTCAGGATTGAATGACTCATCCCCAGCCACAAGATCCTATGAGAAACTGCTAACAAGCTCGCATGTGTGCGTGCTGAACTCTGGGTTTGTACATTCATCCATTCACTCATTCATTTGCTAACATTCTACCTTCTTGTGTGTCCACCTCCATGCACCCCTTCTTTTCTCTCTTGTCCGCTGACGCCTCTATATCTGATGTAAGTGAGCTA
The DNA here is from genome assembly GCA_964016885.1 of Eledone cirrhosa. Lineage (NCBI taxonomy): Eukaryota > Metazoa > Mollusca > Cephalopoda > Octopoda > Eledonidae > Eledone > Eledone cirrhosa. The sequence goes on along the minus strand of OZ024742.1, from coordinate 301,274,920 downwards.
TGAGGCCCTCTTACCAGCACTTCCCCTTCCACCCACACACGCCATCCACTCACCCCTGATGCCGCTCGGTGCCTCAGTCTCTGGCCCCACGCCCCATCCCCCATCCCCCAAAGCCGACACCTGCAGCATTTGCAGCACCACTAACAGACGGAAGAAGGGCCGGAACTGTTCGGGGTGCGGCTGCTTCCACCATCTCACCTGTGGTGGCTTGACACGTCGAATTCCAGTGCCCTCGCAGCATGGAGATGCAGGGACTGCCTCTTCTCCTCGTCTTCCCAGCCACGGCCGTCTGGCACACCACCAGATGAGACAGCGAGCTTGCCTGACGCCCAAGCGTCGCTGGTCAACATTGCTCGGCTTAGGCGGCTCCGGAAGATCGCACTCAGGATCCCGAAAGCGGCCCGGGTGCAGGTAGCCAATGCCCTCGCTTCCTCAATTGAAAGCGCCCTAGACTCCAATCGAGCCAGCGACTGGGAGCGACTCTTTTATTTCGCCCTCGGCCTCCCCAGCTCTGGCGCTGACTGGGGCGGCCGGTCGACAGCAGCCTTCGTCAAGGCCAATGTTTCGTCCTTTGGGCAAACGCCCATTCCAAGCGTGTCCAGGGACGCCGCACACCCCACCCTCGGGTACCCCCAATCCTCCACCCCTGAAGCCAGCGTCAAGCGTTTGCGTAACCGCGTAAATGCTAAACTAATCATGGGTAATGTCTCGGCCGCAGTCAGAGTGGTTGCCTCAGAGGACACTGTCCTCCAACCCACCGAGGAGGTCCTGGATGCCCTACGACTCAAACACCCTGAGCCACCCGCTGATCTCAGACCCATACCCTCACCCGACCCCAACTTGCTCCTTGTGGCTTCTGACGCAGACATCATGTCTGCCATCAAGTCCTTCCCAGCTAGAAGCAGCGGAGGTGCTGATGGTCTCCGACCAAGCCACCTCAAGGAGTTGCTATCTCCCCTCTCCGCTGAGGCCGAGCGCCGCCTTCTGAGTGCAATTGTGGCGCTCACCAATAGACTCATCCATGGCACCCTGACCCGAGGCCTCTTTTTTTCGGCTAGCCTCACCGCTCTCAGAAAGAAAGAGGGTGGCATACGCTCATCGCTGTGGGCAATGTTTTCCAGAGGCTGGCTGCCAAGGTGGTCTGCAGGTCCATAACACCCGAACTGGGTGAGGAGTTCAGTCCGGTGCAACAGGTTGTCGGCGTGTCAGGTGGCTGTGAGGGGGCCGCACATGCAACCAGGCAGTTCTTCAACAGCTGCCCACCGGAACCAGCATCCATGGACTCCAGGCACCTCATTGTCAAGCTTGACATAAGGAATGCCTTCAACTGCTTGCGCCAGGACCATCTGCTCGATGCCTGCCTCAGCCGAGCCTCCTCTGCCTACCTGCTGGCCTACCTGCCGTATGGAGCCCCGAGCATGCTCCTTGCTGCTGATACAGTCATACCTTCGGCTACTGGGGTCCAAAAAGGGCGACCCTTTGGGACCCCTCCTGTTTGCCCTTGGTATAGACCACATCTCCCGGAGTATCACGGCCCCTCATAACGTTTGGTATCTGGTTGATGCTACGTTGGGCGGGCCCGTACAGACTGTCTGCCATGACCTACAATTGGTGGTTCCTGCCCTGGCGGGAATCAGCCTCGAGGTCAACTCGGCCAAGTTGGAGGTGGTGAATGTCAGCCACGATGCTGAGAGCTTTGCAGCCTCCGTCTCGGACGTGTGGTCCATTCTCCACCAGGTACAGGTGACCCCCAAAGAGGATGTCCTCATCCTCGGGTCACCGATCCACCCGCCGACCATCCGCTCCACAAACAGGTCCAGGCTTCAACAACTCCAGACTCTCACGAGCCGACTGGGCTTGATCGACGGCCACCCAGCTCTCTTTCTGTTGAGGAACTGCTTCGCCATGCCGAAGCTCCTCTATACCCTTCGCAGCGTTCCGTGCTACACCCACACATCTCTCCTCGCTGACCTTGATACTTGTATCCGAGCAGCAGCCGAGGAGATATGCAACGTCAAGGTTGACGACATTGGATGGCACCAGGCCACTTTACCTGTCAGGTATGGCGGTCTTGGCCTCCGGTCCCCGATCTCGCTGGCTTTTCCAGCATATCTTTCGTCGGTAACCACGTGCCGCGTCCTCGTCAGAAAGGTTCTTCAAAACACAATAGAACCCTCTGTGTTCAGAGAACGTGAGGCCGCCTGTGAGACGTGGGACCGGCTGGGACTTGGCCCAGTAGACGTCCCTCCTTCTCTCCCTGTTGACGTCAAGTCCCCCTAAAGCACTTGGGATGCCATCCAGTGCAGCCTGGCCTCAGACAGGCTCACGCGCCAGCTCGATCAGCACCGCTTTGCCTGCTTTCGTGCGGCCTCCAAACCCCACAGTGGTGCCTGGCTCCATGCCCTGCCCTCCTTCTCCACTGGTACGCAGCTAGACAACAATAGCTTGCGCATCGGCGTTTCCTTGAGGCTCAGCCTCCGGATCTGCGAGCCACACCAATGTCGCTGCGGTTCCACCGTGGACTCTTTCGGCCTCCACCCGCTTTCCTGTCGCCACAGTGCCAACTGCCTTCCACGCCATGCTGCCCTCAAGGAGGTCATGAAGCATGGCTTGGACGCTGCGGGCTTCCCTTCCCAGCTCGAGCCGGTGGGGCTGGACCGAGGGGACGACCAAAGGCCATATGGCATGACCATCTTCCCGTTCAGCGGTGGTAAACCCCTCGTCTAGGATGCTACTTGCACCGACACTTTCTGCAGCCGCAACCTGGTGCAGTCTGCGACTAACCCAGGTCTGAGTTCAAATCCCACCGAGGTTAACTCTGCCTTTCATCCTTACGGAGTCGATAAAATAAAGTACCAGTAATGTACTGGGTAATTGCTGGCCTTGTGTCAAAAGTAGAAACTATTATTATTACACTTCTAAAAGGTGGATGAATGTGGTGAGAATGGCCCGTGTGAATGGGCCTACTCTGACCATGCGCCTGTAGGCTAGCTAATTTGAGGAGGAGGGGTGCTCTCCCCAGGTGCCCTAGAAGCGCAGGGTGGTTCAGGATTGGTGGGGTACCTGAGTCACCCCTGAGTCGTCCACCTCCCTATCGGGGAATTTATTTTGTTATATTTATGCATCGTTTATTTTATATTTTTATATCTTCTTTGTTAAATTAGTCTTGCCATTGTGCACTTTTACTCGAGCTTATTGTAAACCCCCACTGTCCCTGTCTTTGTATTGTACCCTACATGTCGAATCTTGTGGCCAATAAATGAAATCATTATTATTGGTGGATTGGCAGTATCGGTAGAGGGTCGGACACTATGCTTTGCAGCATAGAGTTACGGCCCTTTATGATCTGAGTTCAAATCCCGCCGAGGTTAACTTTGCCTTTCATCCTTACGGGGTCGATAAAATGAAGTACCAGTAATGTACTGGGTTATTGCTGGCCTTGTGCCAAAAGTAGAAACAATTATTATTATTATTATTATTATTATTGGCGACCTACGTAGTAAATCGTATTATCGTGAGCTCCGCAAAGGTTTGTTATTTTCAGTTGTTTAAAATTGCCATTTATGGAAATTTTTTATTGTTAACTGTACATAAGTGCACATACATTGTTTTCTGAAAAGGACACTCAAAAAGATTGGGGCCTTGAGCCCAAAATTTAAACTTTTATAATAATCAAACAAAGATTTTTCCTTGAAAAATCATAGACGACTCAGAGTCACACCTTCCTCACAAACTAACACCTCACACCGACACCACCATTGTAAATATTACTACGTTTGCCAACACTAAAAATATAAGCAGTAGCAATATTTTAAGGTTGGTTGGTGGTGCTGGATGTGACCAGCGGAGACGGGCAAGCTTTCAGGCTAGTGGCCGTCTATGCCCCGACAGGAGCACGGCAGCCTGATTCTTCCGGCGTCTGGAGACCTTTCTAAGAACGTCCCGCTCTTTAGTGTTAGTAGACGACTGGAACGGGATCTTAGATGCACGCTGGGACTGTGTGGGATTAGCGGATAGGGGAGGAGGGTGCAAGAGCCTCACCAGCCTGCTCAGGCGTTTTGAACTGTCTGACAGGTACCGATTGGATTTCCCGAATGTGCCAATGTGGACTTGGACAAACCGCATAGGGTCATCCAGATCATATCTAGATAGAGTATTTTGTAGGGAAATAGATAGGTCTAGCATAGGCTGTCCACAAATCAAGATAGTCAGCTACACAGACCACAAATTCGTGATCTGTGTGCTTGACTTAGATAGGCTTCATAGACGAGGACCCGGCTACTGGAAGCTAAACGCGTCCTTAGCAGCGCGCAAGGCCTACAGAGACCGGATTAGCGAACTAGTTAAGCGGGCGTTGACGGGGGCCATCGTCAACAACAGGTGGTGGTTTGCTCTGAAAAGAGGGATTAGAAGAGAGTCCATTAGGTTTAGTAAGGCTTTAGCAATAGAGAAAAATAGAGCAGAGGGAGAACTAGTTAGAAAATTAGACGAGGCGCTTAGCAAAGGCATCGGGACCGACGTACTTGCGGCGAAATTGGCCCTTGACCAATTCATCAATGCAAAGCACGAAGGCTGCGTTGTCAGAGCTAGGGTGCGTGCTCTCAGACACGAGGGGACGAAAGCCGTTCAATGGGCCCGAGTGGCGGAGGCGCGTCGTGGAAACAAAGCTACGATCCGGTCTTTGGTGGACCACGACGGGCGCATGCTACTCGATCCCGGGCAAATGTGTAAAGCTTTTCAGCGACACTTCGCTCAGCTGTTCGGGGGCGGCGGTGGACCGGGTAGAGGGATGGACTTTAGTGTCTACCTCGACGGACTGCCGCAGCTCTCGACCACTGAGGCGGAGTGTTGCGAAAAGCCGATAACAGCCGCTGAAGTACGGGAGGAAATGACTGGCTGCACAAGGGGTAAATCGCCTGGTTTGGATGGTCTTCCCTATGAACTTTACGTACAGATGCCAAACTTGTTCGGCGGCCTCTTGGCGGACGTCTACTGCAACTGGCAACAGAACGGGAGAATTCCCAGCTCTGTGAGCCGAGGAGCTGTGGCGCTGCTGAGAAAGGATCCGAACAAGGGGGATAACATAGATAATTTCAGGCCCATAACTCTGCTAAACACAGAGTTCAAGATTTTGGCCAAGGTGCTAGCAAAGAGGTTGGCGCTTGTTGTTGGTGGTCTGGTGAGAGAGGCGCAGACATGCGCCATTCCCGACAGATCCATCCACGACAACCTCCACCTCATGCGATACATCGTAGAGAGGGTAGCTAGGGAACCTTGCACGGGTGGGTCCTTGATCAATTTAGATCAGTCGAAAGCTTTCGATAGGGTCGACCATCGTTACCTAGCGGCAGTCCTGAGGGCGGTTGGCTTTGGGCCCGTCTTCAGAGGCTGGATCGCTGCCATGCACAGCGACATCTGCTCTGTGGTGAGAGTGAACGGTCACCTTTCGGAACCGTTCAACATCATGCGCTCGGTCCGCCAAGGATGTCCCCTCTCGTCCCTCTCGTACGTATTGACTCTCTAGCCATTACTGCACAAACTGGAGACGTTGAGGGGGGTCCCGCGTGAACTAGGATGCGGAAGATCCGTGTCAGCATATGCGGACGATGTCACCGTAGTGGTGTCGAACGCCAAACACATCGAGGCGATCGGCACTACACTAAGAGAATACGAAGCGGTGACAGGAGCAATGATCAACCAGGAAAAGTCAGTGGGCCTGCAGCTCGGCATCTGGAGAGGCAGGTCCATGCCGTCCAACAGCGTCGTCGGGCGCTGGACGGACGGGCCGGTTAAATTGCTAGGGGTCTGGTTCGGTCCGGACCTCCAGACGGACAAAAACTGGGACGAGGTGACGAGCAGGGTGGCTTCTCTCACCCAGAAATGGGCGGAGAGGAAGCTATCCCTGAAAGGTCGAGCGGAGGTAGCTAACGCGTACATCACGTCCGTCATCTGCTACCGCCTGACCGTCGTACCTTGTCCTAAGCCCCGCCTGACTGCACTGGAACGTTTGCTCTTTCGCTTTTTGTGGAAGGGACGCGCTCCGATGGTCAGGCGGTCCATCTGTTGTCAACACCCGCTACGCGGAGGGCTGGGCTTGCCGTGGCTGATGATGCGCAGACACGCACTCAGGCTACGACATCTCTACCTCTTCCTCGACGGTGATCAGGTGTGGTCGCCGTTTGCTAGACGCGTCTTTCCCCAGCTCGTCTCCTTGACGGAGCTGCAGTCCTTGGTCAAGCGAAGCCCGAGAGGGAGCGCTTGGAGACTGGAATGTCTTCAGGCGTTCACAGCCCTCGACCAATCGGGCAATGTGATCGGTGGAAACTCCACCTCGGCGTTCTATAGAGGATTAGTGGAGGGGAAGAGCGACGATGTACTTCGGGAAACTCTAAGCCTCGACGAAAATCAACTAACCAATCTCTTCGGAAGAACTTTTGGGCCGGGGCCTATGGACAACTTCCAGAAATCCCTGGCAGTGCTACCGAGGAGCTTTGCCAGTTCGGAATAAACTCTACAGGCATGGAGGTGTCGTCAGCCGAGCATGTCCGAGATGCGCGCAGGGCGACGAAACCGTCCTGCACGCACTCGTCCAGTGTCCGAAAATTGCTAACTTGTGGGTTTATGTCGAATACCTGCTGTCGCGTGTAGGTCGGATCCGGCTATCAGCTGAGTCCATCGTGAGGATTGCCCCGCCCTCTTCCTTTAGCCGGGAAGGGCAGGCAGTTTTTATCTGTCTGATGGCCATGGCGAAAGCGATAGTATGGTGGACACGTTTGAAAGGGCTGAAGACGAGCACTTACCTCTTCGGTGATGCCCTGATTAACTTTTTCCAAATTTCATTTGAAAAGGAAAATCAGGGTAGAGAGGGAAGTGCTCTCTTCCCAGCATTTTGTTGAAAGATGGGTGAGAGAAGCAAGTATGGCCCGAGTTAATGGGCCTACTCTGAGTATGTGTCTGTAAATTAAAGGTGGAAAACTGGGAGAGGGCACTTGCCCTGGTGGTCAGGGTCACTGTGGCCTTTTAATGGGCTTTCTCCACAAATGTCCCTCGGAAGTCTCCCCCCTATTGGGGAATTTTTCATTGTTATTTTTTGTTACACCCTCTGTTTTTTTTTTTTGTTTTTTACACGCAGAAATGCCCATTTGTACCGTCCTGTATTGTCCTGCACTGTCCTTAATGTCTACTTTATGTAAACCCTTGTGGTTAATAAAGAAATCATTATTATTATTATTATTATTATTATTATTATTATTATTATTATTATTATTATTATTGTTGTTGTCACCAATATATATATAACATCTCAATGAAAAGAGATCGCTAAAGAAATCTCATTTAGAGAAGCAAATATATATAGAATATCTTATACAAAATAACTGAAGGGTAGATCCCAGTAAAGTAGGCTAAAAAGAACACTTCACAAGCGTCTTTCCCGAGGGCCATATTCACAGTTAAGCAACCTAAGATAGGAAGCCTCATTAAATTCCCTGACTGCAGGTAACGGAGCAGTTTTTCACCAGAGGGATTCTGTAAGGTATAAGAAACATATTAAAACAAGAGAAATACTCGTTGGGATCTAACCCTCAGTGATTTTGTATATGATATTCTATATATATTTGCTTCTCTGATTGAGATTTTTTAGCGATCGATTTTCATTGTGATTTTATGTATATTCGTGACAAATTTAATTATGTATAATAATAAACACTGCTCCCTAAATGGTGAGCTGATTGACAGACCGTATTGACTGCTATTTCTAGTGGCATTTTAGACTTGTCATCTTGTATGTAGAAATATTTACCTTGTTGGTAGATCTATGCATGCGTGCAATATTATTATTATTTAATTTTTTTTTTTAATGTATGTATGCGTGTGTATGTGTGTGATTGCCTGTTCCTATGTGTACAAGCATTCACATGCAATTGTACAGATTTTCTTGCCTGCTTAACAAGTATATTTATTTTTGTGTGTTTTGGATGGCAGGAAGAAAATAACAATTATTGTTTTGAGTCTGTTGGTTTCAAGTTGATGTTGATTTCGATATTCATGATTACGATATCCAAAAGGGGTAATTCTTTTTTTATTGTATTTCGTTGTAAATTAGATACTGTGGTTAATGCTCTTGATTAGACTTTTAAACGATCCTGACTGTGTACCTGCGGGATAAAACAATAGTCTAGGTAGCCTTTCCTGCTGTCCAATAGGTGTTTTTGAACTTTAATCTAGAGTGTTCGTATATTTTGTCTTTTAAGTATCCCATGTCAAGATTTGCCTATATTATGACTACTTTTGTACCCATCGCAATCCCTAATATTTTCTTGTAAATGTCCTCCTTGAAATTGAAAAAGTCATTTTGTAGTACGAATTTTAATCTTTCAATGATAAATATTTTCTCAATTCGTTCAAGTAGGTCGTCTAGTAATTTATTTAGCTAGAATTATATTCCTTCTTTTCATGTGGAATCGATATAAATCGATTTGATTACTACATCAAATGAGACAGTTGTGTGTCTGTTGGTTTTATTGAGGGAGATGGTTTAAAATGTCATCTTTAACGAAGCTAGGTATATGTTTTAGAATAGGTTTTAAAAGAATGTGTAAAACTACTTAGTGTGTATTTCACAGGAAAGTGCCTGCTAAAATTAATTATATTTAAGATCCTCTGGATGTAGTATGTTGATAAACACAAACGTTGATATTCTTACACGAATCGTATGTTTTAACCTGGCAAGTGAAAAAGACAGATACAATAATTCAAAACAGATCAAATAATAAAAAAAAACACAAAGTTATTAAAGAAATTACTTACCAGCACTAAATTTCCCACCAAAAATACAGCACCAACAGTAAAAGAAATGTGACTATCTTTACTATGGATTCTATATTAATCTCATTGGGCTCATCATATCTTAACGTTTGTAAAATAAGTTGGATTACTTTGAATAAATAATGAATGAATATTACATAATTTATTTGCTAAATTTCGTGGCTGTGATTAAATATATTTTATAGCTTATTTAAATATTCACTTCTTTAAAATTTTCAAATGTCAACACTTCCGGTTAGCGGCCGTTTATATTATAACACTTATCAAAATATCGAATATATTTCCGTCGCTAATTTTCTCCTAAAGCTGTTTATATATAATATCGTCTTTTTTTAATGTATCATGGATTACTTTACTGATTACATAAGACAGTGTAACATAGTCTTCGTTCAATTTCTGTGTATATTGTTAATTACGATTTTATTTGATGTATCATATTTACATGCATATATATTTGTGTATAATATCAATATACACACTATACATGCTAGCAGAAAACCACCCGAGGGCGGTTTTTCTGCTAGTGAATTTAATTGAGGAGAAATATTTACCAAAAAGAGTATCTATTTTATAAAATGTAATGGGTTAATTGACGACTATATAGAACAAAACTAAAGACCAGAATGACTGTCTACCATCAACAGATAAGGGATCCACTAGTAAACAAATACCTGTAAGTAAACATCCTAATGTATATCAAACAAACAAATATCCTATATATCAAATTTTCCTTATATGTCAATGTAACGAAGGAACGTAAAGAAGACCAGTAGGAGGTGGACAAACAGGTTATTGATGCCATCAAGAAATCTAGACAACAAAAACAATTGAAGGGATACTTGCAGTTAATGTTTGCATTGAAAAATAAGATATACCCCCACAAGATGTCATTCTAATTGTGTCTTTAGGAAAAAATAGTTGGACCCTGCACAGTCGAACAACTCCGCAAGATCGGAACGTCGGCGGCTCGTCTGAGGAAGGAGCCCCGCGAGTGGGGTGGCTGTAGCAGCGGGCGGAGCTGGCCATTATCCGCGGGAATGCTTTTGTGGTCTTGTCCGCGGGACGCAGCCCCTCCACCGCCACGCCCTCGACCCAGAGCCCAATCATCCTCCAACTCTTCCGTGACACACGAGTCCTTGTCATTTCCTCCCCTTCCCATTTTTTCTTTCTTATTCTCTTTTCTTCTTTATATTTTCCTATTTTACATTCCATTCTTCTCAATCTAAATTAAACTGTATTTACATGATATATTCCATAGATAAAATAATAAATAAGGAAAATACCTTAAGTAAGAAATACAAACAAACGAAACTACATTTCGGCAGAATAATGGGGAAGCGGAGAAAAATATTTCACTTAACTAAGATAAATAGAAGCAATAAAAAGAATAAAATAAAATAAAACATTGAGCAGGATGCAAAACCCTAACTTAAAAAAACAATTTGAAATGACATTTTTTTTTTACGATAGGCTTCACTCCTACCCTCACCCCAAAATAAAACTAACGTTATCCTAATATCACCCAACTGTTTAGGATCAAAACTGGATCCTGCGAAACAGAAAAAGAAAGTAAGCCCTAATTAGAGAAAAAAGATTTTCGTTACAGTATTTCGAAAAATGCTATATCTGGGGCAATGGAACCCAAACTGCCAAAACACACATCTATGTGTATATGCGCTACAATATATCTACATGTTAAGTAGAGACAGTTGGGAGAGATAGATATAGATATAGAGAGGGGGAGAATATGGTATTAATTGATATAGAGAGGAAGGTTTGGAGAGAGTGTTGTATATTAGATATATATTTCTATTTATTTGCCACCAGGGCATCAAAGATTGGGACATATACAAAGGGGGGAGTTTACATACATTTAAAAAGACGTGTAAAAAACATATAACAAATTAAATTTAACAATCGATGTCCTCAATAGGGAGGGGCGTTGACATGGGTCGCACACACCCCCGAAAAAATGTGCAACCCTCCTCTTCAGGAGCACAAAGAGCGGGTGCTTCCTTCCTCTTCTCATTCTTCTCCTCTCTCACCTACAGGCTGATATAGAGAGAAGGCCCATTCACTCGGGCCATTCTCGCTACTTTCACCCATCTTTCATAAAACTTGCTGGGGTAGAGCACCTCTCTCTCCATTCTGATCCTTCTTCTAAAGTGGTACTTGAAAAAAAAGACCAGTTGTTGGCCGGAGAGATAGGTGTCTGACCTCAGCCCTTTCAACCTTGTCCACCATACAACTTCTTTCGCCATGGTTATCACACAGAGGAAAACCGCCTCTCCTTCGTTTTTGAAAGGGGGAGGCGGTTTGATTGTGACAATGTTCTCGGTGGTCAACCGGATTGGTCCCACCCGCGACAGTAGTCGTTCTACATAGCCCCACAGGTCAGCAACGCCCGGGCAGTGTACGAATGCGTGTGCGACGGTTTCCTCGTCACGCACGCATCTTGGACAGATCTTCTTCGAGGGGTCCCTACCCGGGCGCCCGTGTCTGTAGAGCTTGTCCCGAACGGGTAGAGCTCCTCGGTAACATTGCCAAGCCAGGGACTTTTGGAAGTTGTCCATCGGTCCCGGGCCAAACGTCCTACCGAACAGACTAGCCAGCTCGTCTTCCTCTATGCCCAGAGCCTCTCCGAGAGCGTCGTCGCACTTACTGCGCACCAACCCTCTATAGAATGTTGAGGTTGAGTCTCCACTGATTGCCGGATCCGCTTGCCAGAGGGCCGTGAGCGCCTGGGCACATTCAATGTGCCAGTCGCCCACTATTCTCGGTCTTTGCTTGACCCAGGATTGCAGCTAGGTGAGTGAGACGAGTCTCGGAAAGGCTCGCCTCACAAACAGGGCCCACACCGGCTGACCGGTGAGGAATACCTGGAGGTGCCGTAGCCTTAATGCGTGTCTACGGCATCCCCAGCCCTCCGTTCGAAGGGTGTTGACAGCAGATGGATCTTCTCACCAAAGGAGCCCGCTTCTGCCAAAGAAATCGGAAGAGCGCGCGCTCCAATTTGGCGAGTGTTTTCTCTGGGCAAGGCACGACGGTCAAGCGGTAGTAGATGACGGACGATATATAAGCGTTCACTACCTCCGCTCGACCTTTCAGGGATAGTTTGCACTCGGCCCACTTCTGGGCGAGTGCAAACACCTTGCCCGTTACCTCGTACCAGTTTTTCTCCACCTGGAGGTCCGGTCCGAACCAGACCCCGAGCAGCTTCACCGGTCCCCCCGTCCAGCGTCCGACGATGCCGTCGGAGGGCATCGTTTTGCCCCTCCACGTCCCGAGTTGCAAACCGACGGACTTGTCTCGGTTCAGCTTGGCTCCTGTGAACCTTTCATATTCCTCCAGTAATGTGCCGATCTGCCCGATTTCCGAGGCGCACGACACCATTACTGTCACGTCATCGGCGTAGGCCGACACCGCTTTCCGCAATCCCGGTTCCAAGGGGATGCCCTACAACAGCTCCAGCTTCCTCAGTAGTGGCTCGAGAGCCAGCACATACAGGAGGGAGGAGAGAGGGCATCCCTATCGAATGGATCGCGTGATTTGGAACGGCTCCGAGAGGTAGCCGTTCACCTTGACCCTCGAGCAGGTGTTGCTGCTGTGCATTGCAGCAATCCAGCCCCTGAAAACGGGTCCGAAGCCTGCCGCCGCTAGCACCGCATCCAGGTACCGATGGTCAACCCTATCGAACGCTTTAGATTGATCCAAGTTGATCAGGGCCCCACCAAAGCCGGGTTCGTTCCCTACCCTCTCTACGATGTATCGCATGAGGTGGAGGTTGTCGTGTATGGACCTGGACGGGATTGCGCATGTCTGCGCTTCTCCCACCAGGTTCCCGACGACAAGCGCCAACCTCTTCGCTAACAGCTTGGCCAAAATCTTTAACTCTGTGTTTAGAAGAGTTATGGGCCTGAAGTTATCTATGTCATCCCCCTTGTTCTCGTCCTTCCTCACCAGCGTGACTACGCCCTTGGTCACAGAACTGGGAATTTTCCCGTTCTGTTGCCAGTTGCAGTAGACCGCCTCGAGGAGACCGGAGAACAAGCCCGGCATCGCTACATAAAGTTCGTATGGTAGACCATCGAGACCCGGAGATTTGCGTTTGCCGCATTGGCTCAGCACTTCCCCTATTTCAGCGGCTGAAATCGGCCTCTCGCAGAACTTCGCCTCCCCGTCCGAGAGCCGCGCCAGACCGTCGAGGTATGGACCGAAATCCATGGCCCCACCCGGCCCGCCGCCCCTCCCGAACAGTCGTGCAAAGCGCCGTTGAAAGGCCGCGCTCATCCGCTCAGGTTCAAGGATCACGCGTCCATCCTGGTCCTTCAAAGACCTAATCGTGGACTTGTTTCCACTTTTTGCCTCTGTCACTCGCGCCCAGCTAACAGCTTTGGCTCCCTCGTTACCCAGAGCACGTATTTTACTCCTGACAACGCAGCCCTCGTGCTTCGCATCAAAGAACTGGTCTAGGGCCGTTCTTGACGCCAGCACGCCGTCCACGTTTCCACTCCTAATCGCATCTTCTACTCTATTTATTAATTCCCTTTCAGTTCTATTCCTATTTGATGCTAATTCCCGACTAAAACCTATCGATTCTATTCTAATTTCTCTCTTGAGAGAGCCCCACCACCTGTTGTTGACAATTGCCCCGTCAAACGCTGCTTAACTAGTGTGCTAATCCGCTTACTGTAAGCTTTGTTTGTCGGTAAATACAAGTTTAGCTTCCAGTAACCGGGTCCCTGTCTATGAGTTCTATCAAGGTTGACCACTCCGGTCAACAACTTGTGATCCGAATAGTCAACCATGAACATTCGTGGACAGCTTAATATGTCCCTATCCTTATTTCTAACTAGGAACCTATCTAGGTACGACCTGGATGTTCCACTGCGATTACTCCACGTCCACCGTGGCACAGTCGGAAAATCCAGTCGATATCTATCGGCCAGATCAAATCGGCCGATTAATCGTTTGAGGCTGTTACAACCCCCTCTATCGGGACATGCCCCTACATAGTCCCAACGTGCATCCAGGATACCATTCCAGTCCCCCACTAAAAGCAAGGAGCGAGACGTTCCCAGGAAATTCTCCAGGCGTCGGAAGAAGTCCGGTCGCGGTGTCCCCGATGGGGCATACGCTGCCACCAGCCTGAAAGCTCCACCTTCACCACTGCCGACGTCTAAAACCACCAGTCGACCCTCCGGGTCCAGGTGTACCTTCTGTGTGGCAAGACCCAGGTATTTTCGTAGCAGAACGACAACCCCACCCCCACCCCTCGGCTGACTGAGAGATGCGTAGATCTCAAAGTCGTCGAAGATGGGGGCCAGTTGGCGCTCGCTGCTGATCCTGGACTCGCAAATAACCATTACATCCACTCTGTGCGACCTGAGGTCATTTAAGAGTTTGCCCTGTTTCCAGGACATCCCCAAGCCGCGTGCATTCACACATCCAACTCTTATATTGGCCATGTTAGTGCTGAAGAGGTAAAAAGGAAGAGGAAAGGAAATTACTTACCTCTTCGTCTCCTGGGGACCAGGCTGCACAATTTCCATGGGGGTGTTGGAAGGGTTGTTTGGTGGGGTGGTGGTTTGTGGTGGGGTGAGGACATCAGTTTGTGGTGGGATTAGGGTGTTTGGTGGGGTGTGGGTGTCTGGTGTGGGGGTGGGGAAACATCTCAATAGGACGCTGTTATGTGGTTTGGTGCAGTTGGTCCCCACATGCATTGGATGGTTCTTTTTCAAAGTTACATAGGTTTCCGTTGGGACCCTAATCATCATTAGGTGCGGTTTGTTCGCTGCGTAGGTGAAAGTGATCCCTTCGGTTTCCACCGAAGGGTTATTTTCTATCGCTTTCATCAACGTTTTATTGTTCTTGTTAATGTATGTATAGAGTTTTTGTTGTGTTGTGTTTGTTTTTGTTTGTTGTTCTTGCGGGTGTTTGCGTTTTATAGTACGTGTTATGTTTTGGGGAGGGGTGGGTTTTTTTATTTGTGATGTTTGTTCTGTTTGTGCTGGTGGTTGTGTGTTTGTGGCATTTTTGTTAATGTGGTGCCTTTTTTTTTTCCTTTTCACCTGTTGAAAGGGTTCTCCCTCGTCGTCACTGGGTGACGTTGATACGGAGTCCTCTTCCGTGTTGTTGGGGAGGGGTATATTTTGGGGTTTTGTTGTGGTTGCTTTTGTATTTGTTTTAGGTGGGGAGGGGTTGGGTGGAACAGTGTTTTGTGTTGTTATTTTTTCCGTGTTGTTGTTGTGGTGGTGGTGGTGGTTGTGTTGTTGTGGTGGTGGTGGTGGTGGTTGTGTTGTTGTGTTTGGGATTGGCAGAAGAGCCTTTTTTTTTTGACTCGTTAATTGAGGACAGGCAGCCCTCAGGTGGTAACATGACGGCCGCCTTCCCTCCACTGAAATGTTTATATAAGTTAGCCCGTCCAGAGGCACGCGTTGTGGGATATTCGCTATTCGTTCTGGGCTCATTTGCACCAGAACTTCTACGGTGGTCCCACCAAATACACCTGCGGAGGACTTTCCTATTGAAATTATCTTGTCTTCGTCAAAGTTTATTATTCCACATAGTATCCACCAAATGTTTACATTTGGTGTGATACTCATTATTTTTATTCTCTGTGTCCTTTTTCCCCTGTATGTGGGGTAAAAGGTGAAGTGGGGAGGGACACAATGGGTGCTATCGAGTACTTTTGAGCTGTTGACTGGTTGTTCATCAGCACCGAAATGCTACCAAACAGTTTACCTTTTTGTATGAAGGTTAAGTCCTTCATTGCGTCTTTTAGAACCAGCTCAATTTCATTTTGTGATAATTGAGCTGGTTTTCTTGTTACGTTCGATATTGTCCTGAAAACCAGTTTTCAGGACAGCCTCTCTACGTAATTCCTGTGGAGAATTGATGCTAAAAGCACCGTTTTCGCCAAAAATCACGAATTGTTTTGCATCTTGTAATAGTTGTTTAGCATTTGTTATGTCTATTGGCGTGTATAGTTCGTCTTTTTTTACGGTCTGTGCAAATGTTGTTTTGGTGTTGTTGTCTTTCGTGTTACTGTCACTGTTGGTAATATTGGTGTTTCTATTGTTGCAGTTGTTGGTTGTGGTGTTGTTGTCATTGTTTTTGTTGTTGGTGCTGGTATTATTTACCGGGTTTGGTTTCGCGGTTTCGATATTTTCCACGTTTTTCGATGATGCGAGGGGGGACGGCTGCAAGCTTTGTACTCCTACCTTCCCTCCACCACTTTTCTTAGTGGGCGTGGCACTCACGACAGTGTGCGAGGTGGAAATGGCATCCATTGCCACCAAGTCTACAGTTTTTAGATGAAAATTGAAAATTTCGCCCCAGAAAGGGGCGAAAATTTGTTGACTTAACGTCTGACGGCCAAGGCAAGGGGCTAAACCAAACAATGTTATTAAATTGATCAATAAACTCACAGTTCTTTTTTACAACAATCCGCAAAAATCCGGAGCAAAGTAAATCACGTCTATATCAAGTGGTAATTGATATAGAGAGGGAGAGAGATTGATATTTATTGATATAGAGAGAAGAATTTGAAGAGAGTTCCGTGTAGTAGATATATAGAGAGGGAGAGTTTGGCGTTAATTGATATATAGAAGGGTATTGGAAGAGAGTTCCGTATAGTAGATATAGAGAGAGGGATAGTTTGGTGTTAATTGATATAAAGAGGGGGTTGGAAGAGAGTTCCATGTGGTAGATATAAATATGGGAGAGTTTGGTGTTAATTGATATAGAGGGGGAATGGGAGTGAGTGTTGTATGGTTGATGTAGAGAGGCAGAGAGTTTGGTGGTAATGAATAGGGTGAGAGGATTGATAGAAATAGGTATTGATAGATATAGAGAGGATGAGAGTTTAGTAGTGATGGATAGAGTGAGAGGGAATGAGAGAGAGTATTGTATAGAAGATATAGAGAGGGGGATAGTTTGGTGGTAATTGATATATAGAGGGGGATTGGAAGAGAGTTCGGTGTAGTAGATATAGAGAGGGGGAGTATTGGTGTTAATTGGTATAGAGAGGAGTATTGGAAGAGCGTTACGTGATATAGAGAGGGTGAGAATTTGGTGGTTGCAGATATACAGAGAGGGATAATGGGAGAGTGCCGTGTAGTAGATACAGAGAGGGTGAGAGTTTAGTATACAGAGGGGGGTTGGGAGAGATAAGTGTAGATATTTAAAGAGAGTGAGTGGGCGTATTAGTCGTAGATATAGAGAGTGGGATAAAAGAGGCGGTGCCGTGGTAGATATGGAGAGGGATAAAGTTTGTTTTTTGTAGATACAGAGAGGAGGATTAAAAGAGAGTTTTGTGTGATAGACATAGAGAGGAGGAGAGTTTGGTGGCACTCACGGATCCCAAATAATAGGAGGGTGGCAATAATGGGGGGGGGGTATTAGGAAATCAGTAATTGTATAGTGTACGTTCGTAAATATGGTATTTCTTGTAATGTTCTTCTTTTGTAATATATGTTTTTTTAAATTTAAAATAAAATTATGATTGGATTCTCCAGCTGCTGTATCAATATGAATCATTTACAATATTGCCGGAGATAGAAAAGCAAAATTTAATAAGTGGGTGGAATAAAAACCGGAGGGGAGGATCTGACGAATTAATAAGTAGGGTGGGACGATTATTCAAGACCTGAGAGTACGTGAATTCTTGACAGACGTAAGAATGAAAACTCAATACTGAAGTAGAGTTTAAATATTCATTTATTATGGCTAAGCCTTATTACTCTGGAGTCTCACCTGCGTACTCAGGTGATCTTGTGAGTGCGCAGGTGAAACTTTAGAGTAACAAAGCTTACCAATAGCCATATTAAATGCTTTATATATATATATATATATATATATATATATATATATATATGTGTGTGTGTGTGTGTGTGTGTGTGTGTGTGTGTGTGTGTGTGTGTGTGTGTGTGTGTGTGTGTGTGTGTGTGTGTGTGTAGAAATAAACACATTAAATTGAGTGTCTAAAATTACGAGGGTTGAAATACCACATTGGTTTGATAAATTTAACCTGAAGCAAACGGAAGATATAGAATATATATACAGACCGTCTCGGATAGATTAGAGATTTAATCTGTTTCGCCCTGAAAATTGTGTTTGTAACAGATAATCCGTAGGCTTTCCTCAGCGAGAGATAAGATCAAATGGAACAAACACATACAACTAAAAGCCACACGAATGAATATCTCACCTCGTGCGCTGGCCGTTAGAAGTGGTGTGAGTGGATATGCTAAAAATAATTTCAGGGTGAAACAGATTAAATCTCTAATCTGTCCGAGAGATGGAATAGTTATTGAGACGGTCTGTATATATATTCTATATCTTCCGTTTGCTTCAGGTTAAATTTATCAAACCAATGTGGTATTTCAACCCTCGTAATTTCAGACACACAATTTACTGTTTATTTCTATATATATTATTATATAATTGTTTCTACTTTTGGCACAAGGCCAGCAATTAACCAGTGTATTACTGGTACTTTATTTTACTGGTACTTTATTTTACTGGTACTTTATTATATAATGCAGGGTATCAATATGAGTTAGTAACTCTGTATTTTATTTGTATATATATATATATAGGAGATGAATAAATTGGGTATAATACCAGTTTTTTACCAAATGCGAAGAAGCTCGATATATTAACCCCTTAGGAAAGTACACAGAGCATATTTAAAAAAATTCTATATATATACTATGGCGGTGGAACGGGGGGGGGGGGGGGCATGCTCCACTCCAATAATTATATCCCCTCCCCCAACTATCAAAACACACATCTATTTGGATATGTGCTACAATTTATGTACATGTTATGTTTATCGCATATCGAGGTTTTCTGACCATTTTAGAGAGCAAAGAGCTAAAATAATCACTACAACTAAATTGTCCAAATTTGCCTCCCACCACCACCAATTCAGAAATGCTTCCACCGCCCCTTACATATATGTGTGTGTGTGTGTGTGTGTGTTTTCTTTAATATATGATCATAAAGAGAGTGTGTTAATTTTTCATATTGAATGAATTAATTAAAATATGAAAAGAGAGCATCTTGTCTTTGTAATCATTCATACATCAATACTTTGTTATGTACCAAACTAAAAATAAAAAATCCAGTATTTTTGACTAAAGAAATTTTAGCCTGATAGTGGGGTTTAGAACCCTCTAAGAAATGAAAAAAGATGAGTATTGACGTCGATACTCATCTTTTTCCATTTCTTAGAGGGTTCTAAACCCCACTATCAGGCTAAAATTTCTTTAGTAAAAAAACACAGCGAAAGCTTCTATTTCTATTTTCAAACTAGCTCGGTGTTTCAAAACCTACGTAAAATCCAGTATATTCAACTCTAAACCACCAGAAAGACGTTTTAGTATTCTGAAATGATATTGATTTCTGATTTAGGCACAAGTCCAACAATTTTGGGGAAGGGGAAAGTCGATTAAATCAACACCTGTGTTTACTGGTACTTGAATTTATCGACTCCGTAAGGATGAAAGGCAAAGCTAACCTCGACAGGATTTGAACTTAGATCGTAAAGGACCGTATCTCTATGCCATAAAGCATGTTGTCCGACGCTCCACCGATACTGCCAATCCACCAATTCTCAAAATATGTTGTTTTAACTACAATACGCCCCGACCATATGGCATGGTCTAACTCGACAAAAATAGCTCTGATTGTTGAACTGGCCATACCTAAGGAAGGAAATATGGTGTGGGCTCTTAAAAGAGTAAAAAATAATTTTAAAAAAAAAGAGAAAGCGAGAATTAAGGTAAAAGTTTATAAATCTAATTTTAAAGTAAAAAGTGGGGGAAAGAAATTAAGATCTTATCGTGTCGACAAGAGTTTCGGCTACAAAACTTAGCTAGATGTGATTCCGCCACAACTGAACATATTGCTGTCCTTTCTCGTAAAACTCTACCAAGTCCAATGCTGTGCAGGGGTGTTCCAGCAGGGGGAATATCAGGAGGTGCTGCGTAATCTGTGGTTCGATGCCGCAGTCACACACAACATCCCCATCCTTTAAATATCCCCATTTTGTCAGATTGGCTTTTCACCAGATCTTAATCTGTTGAGACATTTCCACACTGCATATTAAGATAAAATATTAGAAATTATATTAAAGATTATGAGAATATCAGAGAAATTAATTAAATATTATTACTAATAAGCATAATAAACACAAAAGTATCTGATGCATAGAAATATTAACTTGATTATGTTAATCAAAGGAATATGGAACATTATAATATATAGTGAAAAATATTACAGGAATATCAGATAAATTTATTAATTATAATCAATAATGGTTTCTTATATAGGCACAAGGCCAGCAATTTTGGGGAGGGGAAAGTCGATTAAATCGAACCCAGTGTGTGACTGGTACTTTATTTTATCGACCCCGTAAGGATAAAAGGCAAAGTTAACTTCGGCGGGATTTGAACTCAGATCATAAAGGGCCGTAACTCTATGCTGCAAAGCATAGTGTCTGACGCTCTACCGATACTGCCAATCCACCGCCTTATTATTGCTAATAAATTATTATCATCGCTTAATACAGTTAATACAAAGATAATTTAACTTCATTTTGTTAGCGAAAAGAATAAATTATAGGGTTACTATTAAATTATCAATCAAGTAATAACTGAGTATATATGTACAATTTAAGAATAATATTATATAAAGGTTAAAACAATTAACACATATGTAAAGGTATTAAATTATAGGGAATTTAAATGTAATGATCATTCCAAATTAACATAAGAAAAATGAATTTTTATCTATATTATTGTCAACAGCGATTTGCGTTGGACAAAGCATATCTTTAAAATTGTCAAGAAGGCCAAGGATGTCTTAGCACCACTCAGTAGGACCCTAGTCACCCGCTCTCCAGCTATCTATTTAAAGCTGTATATAGCTATGGTGTGTCCACACTTAGAATTTGCATCACCAGTCTGAAACCCCTATCTTTCTCAGAACATTGATCTCCTGAAAACTTTTCACAGACGTGCAACCAAAGGAATACCCTCCATCAGGCATCTACCATACTCTGAACGCCCTGCTTCCCTGGTCATGGATACATTAAAGCTCCGACGTCTGGTAACTGACTTGGTAGACACCCACAAAATTATTAGCCATCTTTCCAACAACTCTGAGCACATTTTTGAACTCCCCATGTCTAACACCCGTGCACATGCTTACAAAATCAGAAAACAGCACAGCTCCCATGACTTTCGGAAAGATTTTTTCACATTCAGAGTTGCATGGAACAAACTACCGGCATCAGTTGTTAGCTGCCGAGACACTGCATCCTTCAAAGCTTCCATGCTTCCCGAAATTCATCAACACTACACCTGATATTCCTCTTCCATACACACGCACGCAAGTGTGTGTGTGTGTGTGTGATAACTCATACACTGTTCCCTTTCCTGACATTTGTACATTATTCTATGTACTATACATGCATATTTGATGAGTTGTAGTGCACCTGTGCACTGTACACAATAATTTTCATTATTATTATTATTGTGATCCACATATAATCATTTCTTTACTACGGTTCAAAAGAGGCTTATCCAACATAAAAATCTCCAAAGCGTCAATAGAACATGGATCTCATTCGGATCTGCTTCTTTTGTATGGGTTAACTTAGTAATATACAAACTTAAATTATAACTTACCTTTCAGCTACGTAGAGACCAAATAAATTCGGCAAGTAAAGTTTTTTACTTACATTGCTAAAGGAATGTATATGCGAGGAGTAACGTTTCTTAAATGAGCTTGAAGTAGCTCTGAAATAAAATCTGCAGTCCTTTGCTGTAAAAAGACACTGTAAACTCAACAATCAGCACTTTTTGGTCGAGTCATATCATGCCATAAAATCAAGACGTTGCGTTGTTATAACAATATGGTTTGGGGATTTTTACGCTTTTGTCGTGTGGATTATAGTGAAAAAGCTCTTAAATAATGATTTCTTTATTCTTAAATAATAATAACAATAATGTTTCTACTTTTGACACAAGGCCAGCAATTACCCCCGTGCTTTATTTTATTGACCCCGTGAGGATGAAAGGCAAATTTAACCACAAGGGTTTACTCAAAGTAGACATTAAGGACAGTACAGGACAATACAGGACAGTACAACAGGGCATTTCTGCGTGTAAAAAAAACAAAAAACAGAGGATGTAATAATAGAACAATGAAAAAATTCCCCAATAGGGGGGAGACTTCCGAGGGACATTCGTGGAGAAAGCCCATTAAAAAGCCACAGTGACCCTGACCACCAGAACAAGTGCCCTCTCCCAGTTTTCCACCTTTAATTTACAGACACATACTCAGAGTACGCCCATTCACTCGGGCCATTCTTGCTTCTCTCACCCATCTTTCAACAAAATGCTGGGAAGAGAGCCCTTCCCTCTCTACCCTGATTTTCCTTTTCAAATGAAATTTGAAAAAGTTAATCAGGGCATCACCGAAGAGGTAAGTGCTCGTCTTCAGCCCTTTCAAACGTGTCCACCATACTATCTCTTTCGCCATGGCCACCAGACAGATAAAAAATGCCTGCCCTTCCCGGCTAAAGGAAGAGGGCGGGGCAATCCTCACGATGGACTCAGCTGATAGCTGGATCCGTCCTACACGCGACAGCAAGTGTTCGACATAAACCCACAAGTCAGCAATGCTCGGACACTGGACGAGTGCGTGCAGGACGGTTTCGTCGCCCTGCGCGCATCTCGGACATGCCCGGCTGACGCACCTCCATGCCTGTAGAGTTTATTCCGAACTGGCAAAGCTCCTCGGTAGCACTGCCAGGCCAGGGATTTCTGGAAGTTGTCCATAGGCCCCGGCCCGAAAGTTCTTCCGAAGAGATTGGCTAGTTGATTTTCGTCGACGCCTAGAGTTTCCCCAAGTACGTCGTCGCTCTTCCCCTTCACTAATCCTCTATAGAACGCCAAGGTGGAGTTTCCACCGATCACATTGCCCGATTGGTCGAGGGCTATGAGCGCCTGAAGACATTCCAGTCTCCAATCGCTCCCTCTCGGTCTTCGCTTGACCCAGGACTGCAGCTCCGTCAAGGAGACGAGCTGGAGAAATAATAATAATAATAATAAAATTACCAGGCCTATGTGATGAGAAACGGAATAAACCCAAAGTGCCGATTCTGCAATGCTGGGGTTGAAACAGTAGATCACTTAGTCTCTGGATGTAAAGTTTTAGCACCAGTAGAATACAAATATAGACATGACAGAGTTGGCCAATATCTACACTGAGTAATATGTCGGCATTAAAAAATCAAAGCTGAAGACAAATGGTACAATCATCACCCTGAGGCTGTAACTGAAGGAGAAAAAGTAACAATTCTCTGCGACTTTCCTGTACATACTGACAGCACCATAATAGCAAATATACCTGACATCATTGTAAAAGATCAACATAACAAGGTCTGCTTATTGATAGATATGAGCATCCCATGTGATCACAATATCGCGACAAAAGAATTTGACAAGCTATGAAAATATAAAGATCTGCTTATTGAAATTGAGAAAATGTGGCACTTCAAGGCCGTTACAATACCAGTGATTGTGAGAGGACTGGGAATGATCAAGAAAGGAATAGAACAATATTTGCGAATGATTCCTGGTTTACCCTCTCTGCACGATGTGCAAAAAATTGTTTTGACTGGTACTGCACACGTATTGAGAAGAGCACTATCTCTGTAAGATTGATATCCCTCCTTGTATTTACATATGCATATGCACATGTGTATATATGTATACTGTTTTTTTTTTTATTATAATCAATGTGGTGTATTAACTGGCTTACCAATGCACACTGTATCAGGAAGACACTCGGCATATATCTCAGAAACAATAATGAAAGAAAATAAAAATAATAATAATAATAATAATGCTTTCTTTATTGGCCACAAGGGCTGGCACGAAGAAAAACATTAGAGACGGCACAGAACAGTACACGACGATACAAAGTGGGTTTTGGTCGTGTAAAAAAGGTTATAACAAAAGATAGAAATATCAAAAAAATTCAAACAACAAAAATTCCCCAATAGGGAGGAAACTTCCGAGGGTCACTCGTGGCGAAAACCACACAACGGAACACGGCTACCCTGGCCACCAGGGCAAGCGCCCTCTCTCAGTTTTCCCACTCCTCAGTCTACAGGCGCATACTCAGAGCGGGCCCGTTCACTCGGACCAGACTCGCCACTTTCACCCACCTTTCAACAAACTTACTAGAAGACAGCACTTGCCTCTCCACCCTAATTTTCCTCTTCAAGTGAAACTTGGAAAAGTTAATCAGGGATTGGCTGGAGAGGAAAGTTTCCGTCTTCAACCCTTTCAACCTTGAACACCACACAATCTCTTTCGCCATGGCCACCAGGCAGATGAAAACTGTCTGTCCTTCCTCCTCTTTAAAGGAGGATGGCGGGGCTATCTGCACAATGGACTCTGTCGATAACCGTATCCGTCCTACACGTGACAGAAAATGTTCGACATAGCTCCACAAGTCAGCAATGCTCGGACACTGAACGAGTGCGTGCACAACGGTTTCGTCGCTCTGTGCGCATCTCGGACAGGTTCGGCTGACGGCACTTCCGTGCCTGTAGAACTTATCTCGAACTGGCAACGCTCCCCGGTAGCACTGCCAGGCCAGGGATTTCTGGAAGTTGTCCATATGCCCCCGGCTGAAAGTTCTCTTGAAGAGAGTGAACAGCTGATCGTCTTCGACGCCCAGGGTCTCCTGACCAGTTCTCTCTCCCTATTTTCTCTACTTGTAGCATGGTCGTCCTGTCCTCGATTCCAGCAAGGATAGACGCGGCCAGCCAAGGTATGGGCACGTCGGGCGGGACCTGGGTCACTTTGAGTTTCACAATTTTCTGCCCACAGTAGGAGGGCACCAAAATTATCTCCTCACTCTTTAGAGTTACCAAAGTGTGCGACTTCGCCTCCTGGGAGGTAGCAAAAAATACGTCTACTGTGACATTTTTTCCTCGGGTGATGTGGGTTTTGCGCGCCCAGACGCACCCCAAGGCCTTTTGGATTGAGCCTCTGCGGCTCTCTCCGCCCGATGTGATATTTTGTTTACAGTGCAGTAAGTCACCGTCCGTAACTGCTGGTCCTTGAAAAAATCGGGTGGAGGTTTGAGGGAGACTCGATTGGCATTTCTTGTCACCATGGCCCTTGCGACTGCCATCTCCTCCTCCGTGACTAGCACTATCTCTATATTTCGCGCCGCACCTGCGAAAGAAGTGGCCCCTTTTTCAGCGGCACCATTATTGCTGCCGCTACTGCTGCTACTGGTCTTGTTGTTGGTGATGTTACTGTTACTACTGCTACAAACGGTGTTGTTGGTGTTGTTGCTGTTATCTCTATTATAGTTGGTTGTGTTTTTGGTGCCACCGTTATTGTTGTTCTCGGTGCAATTTGTATTGTTGCTGTTGGTGTTGACGTTGTTTATTTTCTTGTTAGTGGTGTTAATATCGTTGTTGCATTTGTTGTCATTTTTTTCTGTTGTCTGTATTTTGGTTGTCGCTGTTATTGTTGTAGTTGGTGTGGTAATTTTTTAAAAATTAGTGTTCTCAGTGTTGTTGTCATTGATGTTTTTGTTCATGTTGTTTGTGGTGGTGTTTGTTGTATCAATTTCTGTAACTCTCCTCTCAACTTTTACACCGTTGTCACACGACAGCAGACATATTTCGGGGTGGGGGTGACTCAGCCATGTTTTTTGGATAATTTTTAAAAGTAAAATGTTCAAATATTTGGGCCAAAAAGCCCAAATATTATACTTTCCCTTTCACAGGGCAAAGTTCAAGGGCTTATATCCCTTACACAACAAGAAAAATTTAACAACAAATAATTATAACTGGTATATAAAGAGATTTACGACAGCGAGCAAAAAGACGTCCGATCAGACCAATAATAATAATAATTGTTTTTACTTTTGACACAAGGCCACCAATTACACCACTACATTACTGGTACTTTATTTTATCGACTCCGTAAGGATGAAAGGCAAAGTGAACCTCGGCGGGATTTGAACTCAGATCATAAAGGGGCGTAACTCTATGCTGCAAAGCATGGCGTCCGACCTTCTACTGATACTGCCAATCCCCCGCCCTATTGCCAACCCTCATAATAATTGTTTCTATTTTTGGCACAGGGCCACAATAACCCAGTGCATTACTGGTACTTTATTTAATCGACCCCGTAAGGATGAAAGGCAAAGTTAACCTCGGCGGGATTTGAACTCAGAATGGCAAGGGCCGTAACTCTATGCGTCAAAGCATGTCGTCTGACCCTCTACCGACACTGCCAATCCACGATTTCATTTATTGGCCACAAGCGCCGACATGTAGGGGACAATACAAAGACACGAACAGTGGAGGTTTACAATAAGCTCGAGTAAAAGTGCACAAAGGCAAGACTAATTTAAGAAATGAAGATATAAAAAAATATATAAAATAAACTATATATATATATAAATATATATATATATATACAGAGAGAGAGAGAGAGAGAGAGAGAGGGAGAGAGAGAGAGAGTGAGAGAGAGAGAGAGAGAGAGAGAGAGAGAGAGAGAGAGAGAGAGAGAGAGAGAGAGAGAGAGAGAATTCACAAGAATCAAAGCTATGTTCAAAACATTTATTCGCTGACAATTGTTTCTTCCAAACATAGACTTGGAATCTTCGGAGCATTTTTAATGTTTGTACATATAATTGACCTCCTACCCAACGCAAGAGACATACAGATACATATATATATATTGATGTACAGTCTGGAGTTGATGCGAAATATATTATACTATACTATATTTGTACAGTAATTCAAATTAAAATCAAAATGTAAAAACAATATTAAAATACATGCGACAGATAACACATATAATGCAAGAGAATAGTCTAATAATCAGATCATTAGATTATTAGACTATTCTCTTGCATTATATGTGTTATCTGTCGCATGTATTTTAATATTGTTTTTAAATTTTGATTTTAATTTGAATTACTGTACAAATATAGTATAGTATAATATATTTCGCATCAACTCCAGACTGTACATCAATATATATATATGTATCTGTATGTCTCTTGCGTTGGGTAGGAGGTCAATTATATATACAAACATTAAAAATGCTCCGAAGATTCCAAGAAATGTTTTGAACATAGTTTTGATTCTTATGAATTCTATATTACTGGTCTGTAAAACAACTGATGTTCTTACATTGAGCTATTTATCTTACTGGTAATAAGGTAGTAATAAATTACTGACCTTCCCTGTTTATAGTTTAAAATATACATAACTATAAATAGCATTCTTAATATTATATATATATATATATATATATGAATTATTTTCCCACATCTTACGTTAATTATTTTCCATTTTGACGTTATAGTCATATATTATGAAATACTGTTGCCTTCACGCTCATAATAATTTCTATACTTTCATTTATATATATATATATATATATATATATATATAGATATAGATATAGATATATGAGGGATGTATTTAATTATGTCTCATATAAAATAATACAACTGGCTATCCTCAAAATACGTATAGTTAGCACCCCAAACGTATAATTGGGATTATACTAAGGTATATCCTATTGTTTCTTGAGTGAGACGGAAGTCGGTCGGAGTATTGCTTAAAGCTTTCTCTGTTAATGTATTAAATATATATATATATATATATATATATATATATATATATATATATAACGAAGGAAATGTGGTAAGGAACCAGGTGGACCAGAATTAGCCGTCGAAACGGCTTGAGCTCAGCTGTCGGGGTCTTACTGGTTCCTATATATATATATATAGATATATAGATATATATATATATAGAAGTGGTTACACAACAGTTAGTTCACCATACTGAGAACAATTGTTTCACCTTCGCGGATCTTATAATTCTTGTAATTTTATTTTAAATTTTTTTTAAATTTTATTTTCAACCCCAAAACTTTCGGGACTTTCGCAGTTATCTCCCTTACACCTCCCGCACGCAGTCTAGTATTGCCTGTGTGAAGTGACCGAGTTTCTGCGCATGCGCGTTCGTACGGTTGACCTTTCTGTTCCTATAACCATACACATCCCGAGCTGAAGATCCGCGAAGGTTAAACAATTGTTCTCGGTATGGTGACCTAACTGTTGTGTAACCACTTCTACCTAACTCGTCCCTTGGACTGAGTGCTCTACCACTACGGATATTACCTTCCAGTGTTCCACCACTATATATATATATACAGCGCCCAAACTGGCATGAGATGTATAACTCTGGAGATGTGAACACTATACTTCAGAGCATCCTGGACTCAATATGGATAGCGTGTGCAGCATCGGTGCCACGTAAGCAGAAAAAAACCACCCCAAAAGTGCAATTTGGGAAACTTCAGCGGTCCGACTTGCCAGGAAAGAACGTCGGAACGCTGAACGGGAATATAAACTGCATAAATCAGATGCCAACAGAAAAAAGCGGAATAAATCTTCTAACCATCTCAAGCAAGTGACAAAGAAGGCAGTGCTTGAATTTTAACAGTGCATAGCAACCAATCCTGACAGTAAGGTGTTCTGGAAATATGTTCATTCAAAGCAGAGACCTCACTCTCCAGTTGGTCCTCTTCGCAATCCCCACACAAGCCAGATCACTGACGATCCAAAAGAATGCGCAGAACTCATTGCTGAGTGCTATGCAAGTATTTTTACTGTTGAAAACCAGAATGTACCATCTCCACCATCTCTAACATCAAATTCCATAACAACTATGGAATTTACACCTGCAATGTAGCGACGTCACCTTAAGAATAAGCGCAACTATGCCTCCCCTGGTCTTGATGGTGTTACATACCTGCTTCTCAAACGTGGCGGGTATTTACTTTTGCGCCAGCTTTCTTTCTTCTTTCAATACTGTCTCAACAATAGTGCTACTCCGGAGCAGTGGAAAACTGCCAGTGTCATTCCCCTGTTCAAAAAGGGCAACCGCATGTCACCTGTCAACTATCGTCCAGTCAGTCTTACTAGCTGTATGGCCAAACTAATGGAATCCTGTGTCAGAGAAACACTTTGGAACTTCTGGAGCTCTCACAGCCTCATCCGGCCCTAACAGTTTGGATTTATCCCTAACTCCAGCTGCTGTGGTCAGCTTATCGAGTTCCTTGAAGACATCACCCGGATCACTGACAGCGGCTCATGGGTGGATGTTGTTTACCTTGACTTTGCTAAGGCTTTTAATTCTGTGCCACACAAAAGACTTATGGCAAAACTCTCTGCAATGGGTGTGAGGTATGATCTTTCGACTGGTTGAAATCCTTCATTCTCAGCCGAAAAGAGGTAGTCACGGTTCTAGGACAGCATTCTTCACCATATGAGATGTCATCTGGTGTACCACAGGGATCTATTCTTGGTCCCCTTTTGTTTGTGGTATATATTAATGACATAGATGCCAACTTACAGAATGTCACGGTACTGAAATATGCAGATGACATCAAGCTGTACCTTGAAATCAAAAGGACTGATCCTGAAATCTACAACTCTTTCCTACAATCAGACCTGGACACAATGCAGCAATGGATCACAGACTGGCAACTGAAGCTGGCTGTGGACAAGTGTACCACCATGCATTTTGGGAGGAAAAATCCAGCGTCCACATACTCCCTCCACAACACTGATACAAGAAGTCCTCTTGTGAACATGACCTGGGCATTACTGTCAGCAGTGATTTGCGTTGGACAAAGCATGTCTCTAAGATTGTCAAGAAGGCCGAGGGTGTCTTGGCATCACTCAGCAAGACCTTTGTTAGCCGCTCTCCAGCCATCTATTTAAAACTGTATACAGCTATGGTACGACCACACTTGGAATACGCATCATCAGTCTGGAACCCCTATCTTGCTCAGAACATTGACCTCCTGGAAACTGTTCAGAGACGTGCAACCAAGCGCATACCCTTCATCAGACACCTACCATACTCTGAACGCCTTGCTTCCCTGGGCATGGATTCATTGAAGCTCCGACGTCTGGCAATGGACTTGGTAAATACCCACAAAGTTATTAACCATCTCGCCCACAACAACACTGAGCACCTTTTTGATCTCCATGTGTCTAACACATGTGGACATGCCTACAAAGTCAGAAAACAGCACAGCTCCCATGACTTTCGTAAACATTTTTTCACGCTCAGAGTTGCTGAAGCATGGAACAAACTGCCTGCGTCAGTTGTTAGCTGCCGAGACACTGCATCCTTTAAGACACTCATGCTTCCCGAAATACGCCAAAACTACACCTGATGTACCCCTTCCATACACATGCACACATGTGTGTATCATGACTCATGCACTGTTCATTTTCCTGATGTTTGTACATTACTCTATGTACTATACATACACTTTTTGATGAGTTGTAGTGCACCTGAGCACTGTACACAATATTTCATTATTTCAAATCCCGCCGAGGTTAACTTTGCCTTTCATCCTTACGGGGTCGATAAAATAAAGTACCAGTAATACACTGGATATGTGCTGGCCTTGTGCCAAAAGTAGAAACAATTATTATTATTATATATATATGTGTGTGTGTGTGTGTGTGTGTGTGTGTGTGTGTTCTCAATATAAGTTCTCAGAATCAATTATATTTTTAGCCCTTTCATACTGGACGTAGACTGGTGTTGATTCATTCAACTCAACTTTCACCTAAATAAAAACCTATTTACCTCAACTTTTAGCTAAGTAAAAACCTAATTACTATAACATCTTTACTGTCAGGACACGTTGTCTGGGAGTGCTAGATTGAACAATTGGGTGATTTATTCCTCTTCGTTTAAGCCAGAGGTTCTCAAACCTTTTATTCCACCCCTCCTCACAGCTACCTAATACATTCAACGCCCCACTCCTATTTCCAGAGAGACCTGCCTACAATCAAATTGTAAATAATATATAATAAGTAATATAATTGTTTCTACTTTTGGCACAAGGCCAGCAATTATCTCAGAGTATTACTGGTACTTTATTTTATCGACCTAATAAGGATGAAAGGCAAAGTTAACCTCGGCGGGATTTGAACTCAGAACATAAAGGGACGTAACTCTATGCTGCGAAGCAGATTATTCAGTAAAGGAAATCTTTAAAATTTGAATAAATGTATGTTTCAAAGCTGTTAACGCATTTTACACACTCCCGGGTCTCGAATAGTCGTCCCACACCCCGCTAATGCCCCCCCCCCCCCCCCCCTGCTTATTAAATTTTGCTAATCTAGCTCCGGCGAGATTTTTCTTTGTACACTAAAAAACATATGACCAGAAAAGTACATTACTACAAAATCCCATGTTATAAAATAAATAGGACGGTTTGGGGTCTCAATGTCTAAACTAAACCAGTAATGGTTTTTAAATCAAATCAACGATGAGAACCTAGAAAAATTACCAGTTTCCAACCCCATCCATCCCCGCTTATCCCTTCTACCCCCAGTTATTTGGGACCGGAGAGTATATGCTGTTAATTCACTTCCCGGAAGTGAGTTCCTAAGAAATGCATCCTTTATTAATTATAATTGTTTCTACTTTTGACACAAGGCCAAGGCCAGCAATAACCCTAGTGCATTACTGGTACTTTATTTTATCGACCCCGTAAGGATAAAAGGCGGTATTTGAAATCAGACCGTAAAGGGCCGTAACTCTATGCTGCAAATCATGGCGTCCGACCCTTTACCGATACTGGAGTAAAGGTTCAGTTTTTTTCAGGATTGTTTTTTATTTGTTGTTGACCTATACAGTAATGTTTATACTTGTTTTAGTTTATCCAGTGAAGTTCAAAAACTTCAAGATAAATTTTTAAACTGTCAAATACAGATAATTTAATTTTTCATAATGTTTTGACTGAATTTTAGTTTCTGAACGGTAGATGATTGTGATGCAAACTATCATAGAATTGATATTTTATGGAATCTTTACAACCTTTGTTAGTAAATGGTGACTGGAAAAGATTTAAGTATCTGTCAGGAACCGTCGAGATTTTACTTATAATTTTATAACCTAAAATTACCGAGAAAATCACACACACAGAAATATGAAAGTCTGTATTGTATACGAATAAATGCAGTAATATAGAAACTTACTAAAAAAATTAGCTAAAAGCTATAAAACGCTAATTTTTTCTAGTCATTTCTCCCATCATTTTTGCAGAGTTTGTCCAGGATTTGCTGCCATTTTCAAGCATTTCTTCCATTTTGTCCCCAACATTTTTATTTACGCTTATAACGGAATACTCTTATGTTTTACCGGCGAAGATTCGAAACCGAATCTGAGCTTTCTCGCCTCTGGGACAATCTATCGTTGGAAGTTCTCACCATTGTCTTGTCAAGACAACGATGATAAATGTACATTCCATTTGACCTGTGACCTCAACCTCTTGGGAGACGATAACCACAGGTCTAACCATGAATCAACCTCATATATCCATCCTTCTAACTTTAGCACTTATTATAAATACAAGGAGTTGGGGAACCCAAGGGTCAGACACGAAGCAGCAAACGAGATAACGATGTAGCATCAGTAGACCTTTCACTCTATCTTTCTCCTGGCCCTTACTGGCTTACCTCCTCGGCCACCGAAACAGCCATCCAGACAGCCATGCCTGCCCGACAGATTGACTACTACTACTATCAATATAAGGTATTCTAAGAATAGGCGCACACACACTCACACACACATAGTAAGTTCATATTGTTCCAATATACTCTCATCCTATTCTTCCTGCCATATTGTATCTGCAAGACACAACCCAACTTATATATTATATCGTCTTCTCTGATACATGGATTCACGTAGCTCGTAGAGCTATCAATTTATTGTACGGATATTTTCATGTCATAAATTTTATTACTTAGTGTTCAAATCGAATATTGTTATTATAAAATAAACATTGTTAACAACTCAATCATGGCATTATTCTTTTCATCAAAACCACCATACAAAGAATACAACTTATCCGTTACACGCTAATTTTTTCCAATCATTTCCCATCATTTTTGCAGGATTTGTCCAGCATTTGCTGCCATTTTCAAGCATTTCTTCCATTTTGTCCACATTTTCATTCAAGTTAGTAAATAATCTTGATATTTAGGATCTAAAACACTTTGTCTTCACCCTAAAGATGATTAGAAGTTTGTTTGAAGTAGATTTATCAACCATATGAATCAAGATTCAGTGATTATGCTGAAGATCCTTTGAGAGTGATTCGCTTATTAATTAGGACAGCTTTTACAAGGTAGCTAACATAATATTTGATATTTAGCTGATGTATTTACGATGCTGTAATATGCTATTTTGTCATTAAGTTGACACTTTACAGTGTCGCAATATAACATAATGGGCAACACCTCCATAAATATATATATATGTGTGTGTGTGTATGTATATATATATATATATATATATATATATATATATATATATATATATATATATATATATATATATATGTGTGTGTGTGTGTGTGTGTATGTGTGTGTGTGTGTGTGCATATATATATGTGTGTGTGTGTGCATATATATATATGTGTGTGTGTGCATATATATATGTGTGTGTGTCTATTTATATATATGTGTGTGGGTATGCATATATATATGTGTGTGTGTGTGGTGTTAAAATACTGTTAAGTTGAGAATATTAAAAATAAAACTGTCATTAATGGTGGTTTCTATTAGACATTAACGATGAGAGAGTCATTGACAACATTTACAACACAAATAACAAAACCACAGTACACCACACACACATATATAGACACACATACACATGCGTACATACACACACAAACATATACATACACACACATATATATGCATATATATATATACACTCAAACATACACATACACATACATATACACACACACATATGTAAATGTATATATATATACACACACACAAACATACAGACGCACACATACTCACGTATTCTATTTTCAGATTACTAGCTCCATAAAATATAAGTCTGTGTGTGTGAGTGTGTGCGAGTGTGTGTGTAGGTGAGTGTGCATGTGCGAGTGTGTGTGTGTGGGAGTGTGTGTCTATGTGAGTATGTGTGTGTGTGTGTGTGTGTGTGTGTGTGTGTGTGTGTGTGTGTGTGTGTGTGTGTGTGTGTGTGTGTGTGTGTGTGTGTGTGTGTGTGTGTGTGTGTGTGTGTGTGTGTTGGTTGTTTTTATAGTATGTTATACCTGGTGGCAAGTGTGTTAGTAAAGTAACAAAAAAATATATACAAGTGTCCAATAAGCCTCTGTTAACCATTTATAATCTAAATTTCAACCTCAATTAAAGAGATATTCAAATATGACCTGTATTTTATTTTACGTTTGCAGACCTGTCAACTCTCCCTGTCCGACGAGGGGTCTCCCAAAGATGGTGAAAGATGTGTTCTCTTGTGAAAATGTGTATAGCTATCAATATGTAAAATCTCCCCATTTTGCCTCATTTCTCCCCGTTTTGGGGCATTTATTTTCATGGTTCTCCCCGTTTGGGTTTTTAGAGGTTGGCAGGTCTGCGTTTGCAAAAAAAAAGAAAAAAAAAGGAGTAGGGTGGATTATATGCCACGGTATTTTGCTGCGGATTACTGCACTGTTAGTTCAAATTTCGCCAAGATGAACTTTGCCTTTCGACCTTGATAAAATAACGTACCAGTCCAATACTTTCTCACGCTGTTTCCTTCTTGGGAAGAAATTGGCTGTTCTCCAACGCTCGTTCTGCTGAGAGAAAGAGAGAGAGAGGGAGAGAGAGGGAAGGAAAGAGAGGGGGGGGGGGGGGGGAGAAGCAATGAAAGAGAGATTTAAGTCTCGTCTAAAATCTACCTCAAGCCAGAAGGCTCGCCAGTCCGGTTTTTATCCCGGTTTCGGGGCGTGAAGCGATTGGTAATACAAGAATCCCTCGTAGACAGGACACCAGTCTATCGCAGGGTTAAACCACCAGCTATTGCTCATTTTCAGCTGAGTATACTTGCAAACGTTAAATGAATTGTTTTGCTCAAAACACAACACGCAACTCGGCCCAGGAATCGAACCTACAGCATTATGATCGTAAATCCAACACCCTTACCACTAGGTCACACATCTCCACGAAAGAGAGGTAGAGCGCGTAAAGTAGAAAAAAGTGGATAATTTAAAATTTGAGCCAGCATTCCAACAACTGTGTTGCCCAAACAACATTGTTTACATAAAAAGAGACAGCGATCATATTTCTTTTGTATTAAATTTAATATATTTACAGCAAATGCAAAATAATAAACCGACACACGTTAATAAAATATTGGTCTCTAGTTTCCTAAATAATATATAAGAGTAGTTAAGACGGGGTTACATCACCATAATTGCTTTATTACATAATATATATTTAAGTTATATGATCATGAATGTGACTTCATCAGATGCTTATACAATCATAGGTGTAGTTATGTCATCATGGGGATATGTTGCTGGTCATGTATACATACGTATGTGGCTTTTATCTCTTAGTTTTAAAAATGAAAATACGCTATGTGTATCTGTGTGTGGTGGGGCTTGTTATTTTTTTCTAGCCTAGAGATTTTCTTCTCATCCTCTTCATCATATTCTAAAGACAACCAGAAGTAGCAAGATAAGGAGCAAAAGAAGAAAGATAATAATAAAAAAAATAAAGATAGCTAGCTGGATAGACAAACAGACAGACCGACAGATAGCTAGCTAGCTAGCTAGCTAGATAGATAGATAGATTTCTTTATTAGCCACAAGGGCGCAACAAGAAAGGGGACAATACAAAGACATGCCGGGGATTTTACATACAGTCGTGTAAAAAATATAAAAACAAACAATTTCAACAATCGAAATCCCCAATAGGGGGGAGGCACCACAAATGGGTTGTTTAATACCCCGTCGATAGAACAACCCTCAACTCGAGGAGCGTGTTGTGCAAGTGCTCCTTTCTTCCTTTTGCTCTCTTCCTCAACCTACAGGCTTATAAACAGAGAAGGCCCAATCACTCGGGCCATTTTCGCTTCATTCACCCACCTTTCAGTAAATTTACTGGGGTGCAGTGCCTCTCTCTCTAGATAGATAGATAGATATGTTTCTTTTATTTGCCACCAGGGCATCAAAAGTGGGACAAGTACAATGGGGGGAGTTTACAAAACAAGGCGTCCTCAATAAGGAGGAGGCAATAACAAAATATAAAAATAAAATAAAATATAACAAAAAATAAAATTTATAACAAAATCCTCAATAGAGAGGAGGGGCCTTGGGGGGTCGCCCCCCCCCCCCCCGAAAAAAGTGTGCAACCCTTCTCCTCAAGATAGATAGATAGATATATTTCTTTATTTACCATAAAGGCATAAAAAGAAGGGACAAATACAAAGGGGGAGTTTACATAAAATCGAGTAAAAAGGGTATAAAATGAAAATAATCGAAAACAACCTCAAAAGAGAGGGGACGTGATGGGGGTTGCACACACCCCCGAAAAAGTGTGCAATCCTTTGCCCGTGGAGCACATGGAGAAGGTACTCCCCTCTCCTTCACTTCTTTACCTACAGGATGGTATACAGAGAAGGCCCATTTACACGAGCCATTCTCGCCACTATCACCCACCTTTCATAAAACTGCCTCTGGCCAAGCACCTCTCTCCCATTCTTATCCTTCTTCCGAAGTGATATCGGAAGAAGTAGACCAGACTATGGCCAGAGAGGAAGTTGCCTGACCTCAGATCTTTCAATCGTGTCCACCAAACAACCTCTTTCAACATGGCTATTACGCACAGAAAAACCGCCTTTGCGAAGAGGGGAGGCGGCTTGATTGTCACCACGGACTCGGCGGTCAATTGAATCGGCGCCACCCGCGACAGCAGTCGTTCGGCGTAGCCCCACAGATCAGCCACGCCCGGACATTGCACCAATGCGTGCACAACGGTTTCTTCGTGACGCACGCATCTAGGGCAAATCTTTTTCGAGGGATCCCTGCCCGGGCGCCCGTGTCTGTAGAGCCTCTCTCGAACGGGTAGAGCCCCCCGGTAGCACTGCCAGGCTAGTGACTTCTGGAAGTTGTCCATTGGTCCCGGGCCGAAAGTCCTACCGAACAGGCTGGCCAGTTCGTCTTCTTCCATGTCCAGCGACTCTCCAAGGGTGTCAACGCCCCTGCTAGCCACCATCCCTCTATAGAATGATGAGGTGGATTCTCCACCGATGGCCTGGCCCGCTTGCCAGAGAGCCCTGAGCGCCTGGGCACACTCAGTGTGCCAGTCTCCCAGTTTTCCGGATCTTTGCTTGACCCAGGACTGCAGCTCGGTGAGCGAGACGAGTCTCGGAAAGGCTCGTTTCACGAACGGAGCCAACACCGGTTGACCAGTGAGGAATACCTGTAGGTGCCGTAGCCTTAATGCGTGCCTACGCATCATCAACCACGGCATCCCCAGCCCTCCTTTCGAAGGTTGTTGGCAGCAGATGGATCTTTTCACCATAGGAGGGCGCTTCTTCCAAAAAAATTGGAAGAGCATGCGTTCCATGGTGGTGAGTGTTTCCTTAGGGCAAGGCACGACAGTCAGGCGGTAGTAAGTGACGGACGCTATGTAAATGTTCGCCACCTCCGCCCGACCTTTTAGGGACAGCTTACACTTGGCCCATTTCTGGGTTAGTGCAAACACCTTGTTCGTAACCTCGTCCCAGTTCTTTTCCACCTGGAGGTCCGGTCCAAACCAGACCCCAA